>JAGFNQ010006739.1:0-66053 GCA_024364735.1 Boesenbergia rotunda | reverse complement strand
TAAATCTTTGCGCCATTATAGAATTGCCCGTAGTAAACGGTCAAGGACCGTGGGCCTTGGAGTAGGAGCCGACCGCGACTCCAAACCAAGTAAAAGTACTTGTGTTCTTCTTGTGTGTTTGTTTTCATTTCCGCTGCGTAATTTCTCTCAATCTTATCCGAAACGTTTTCACGATATTCACCCCCCCCTCTATCGTGTTTACTCGATCCAACAAGCTTAAATTAATTTTCACAACCTAGTCTGTCTCACCCAATCAAGTGTTGTCAATCACGTTAACCTTATGAGTTTTGTGAGACAGGTTTTTCAAAAGAAATATAAATTTTAATTTTGAGAAACAACAAGATTAATTTTTGAAAGGTTAAATTAATTTTGAATATGTTTATTTTGAAAAATTGAGTTGAATCTAAGATTAATTGAAAATTGTGTTAGATTCAAATCTGATAATAGTAAAGTGAATTTGATTTTCTATAATTGGTTTCCAGGTCTTGGCGATGCACTAGGCCTTCTTTGGTCGTAGCCTTATTGGATCATCAACCTTTTCCTTGACAAAACCTTTTATAGAAAATTCATTTTCAAGTTACTTCTTGAAAGATTTTGGTCTAACTAGCTTTGATCTTGAATCGGTAGCTTCGGCTAGTTCCACCAGACTAAACAGACCAAGTAGAGTATACTTGACCTTATTAGAAAGGCTTCCCTAACGTACTATCATCTCACCTCCACCCAATACTAAGTTGTTCAAATTTCAACTAAGTCATTTTGTCCATAGTCTAACTAGTCCTAAATCTAAACATGATAATTGCAGTAGTAAATAAACAAGCAAGCATGCAATAAGAAATAATAAAAATAAGCATGGGAAAAAAAATAAAAAAGACTTATCTCATAAAAATTGTTTTTATATTGGCTCCCCCTGGACTAAAGCCTCAATAATGGTTAGGCAAGATGTGAATCTTGTCCTTGGGGATCCAATACTGCTTTGGTCCAGCTTGGTTGTTCAAGCAAAGCTTGGGGACCCATGCTTGAACTTGAGCTCTAGGTTGATTCAATACAGCATAATAAGACCGTTGTCTAGACTTGGTTCGATACCCTATCCAGATCGATTAAGAACGGACTTCTGTTTTCCAAG
The DNA here is from genome assembly GCA_024364735.1 of Boesenbergia rotunda. NCBI lineage: Eukaryota > Viridiplantae > Streptophyta > Magnoliopsida > Zingiberales > Zingiberaceae > Boesenbergia > Boesenbergia rotunda. The sequence continues at coordinate 64,930 of JAGFNQ010006739.1, read as the reverse complement.
GATCATATCAAGACCCTTGGAACCTGAAGTGAATTGTTCTAAAGCCACTTTGAGCTCCTTGACTTGAGTTTTCAAGGAGGAATTCTCTTTCTCATGCTTTTCAACTTGCGTAGAGTTTCATTCTTGAATCTACTCGGTCAAGGATCTCGAGTCAGCTTCCTCTTTCAAGAGTTTTACTTCCTGTCGAAGGGACTCGACCCGGATTTTGGCTTTCCCAAGTTACGAGATAAATATGAAATTAACTTAGAAAGTTCGTATTCTGAATAGCCTCTTACCGTTATTTGGCTGTTTTCCGAGATTGTGAGCCTTCCGTCGTCTGGCTCCGATTCTGACCCGGTGTCGATGTCTTCTGAAGCAGTTAAGGCGAGAAGATTTGATTGTGGGGTCTCTTCTTCTTCTTCGGAGGAAGATTCATCCCACATGGCTTGAAGAGCTTTCTTCCTTCGTGTCTTCTTTGCCTCCTTCAGATTGGAGCACTCTGATTTGTAATGTCCCTTCTTGTTGCATTCGTAGCAGGTGACATTTGTTTTGCCTTTTGAAGTTGAAGGTTCAGCTGGATCTTCCTTTGGTCAGCTTGCTTTCTTTATGTTTGTCTGGTGCTTCAGCTCCTTGTAGTAGTCCCGAGCTAGCCGAACCAACTTGGGTCGATCCCCTTCACTGTCTTCTGAGTCTGAGTCTGAGTCTGAGTCAGACTCTGGTGCTGGTTGGGGTTTCTTCTTGAGAACTTTTCCTTGGGATTGACCTGCAATAAACACAATGCTTTTCTCGACCATAGTGGAGTTAGTCTGTTCATGCAATTCTAATTCTGAGAAATGTTCATCTAATTTAATTTTTGAGAGATCCCTAGAAACCTTGTAAGCATCTAATATAGATGCCCACAGTGTGTTCCTAGGGAATGTGTTTAGGGTATACCTGATTAGGTTACGGTTCTCTACCTTGTGACCTATTGTGTGCAGCCCATTCATTAGCTCCTGGATTCTGGCGTGGAGTTGTGCTACTGATTCCCCTTCATTCATTTTGATAGTGTAGAGTCTATTCAGCAACAGATCTCTTTTGTTGATTCTGGTGTCGGAGGTGCCTTCATGCAGCTCAATCAGCTTACTCCAAAGTGTAGGATCGATGCACGTGAGAGGGGGGGTGAATCACGTGACTTTTTTTTTAAAAAAAAATTAGAGTGCTTTAAAAAGCGTGCACAGCGAAAATGAAAGAAACGAAAAACGAACACACAAACACGAACGATTTTTACTTCGTTCGGAGCCTTCGGCGATTCCTACTCGAAGGCCCAGGTCCCTCGGACCTTTCCGTTGGGCAATCCACTAAAACTCTCTACCGGGAAACCCCGATAGAGTAGGCGAGTACAAAAGAATTGAAAGTGTGACAACCCCACACTTTCAAGTAATTAAGTGCAATAAAGTATTAAAAAAATATTCTTCTTTTTACCGACGTCCGGAGTAGGTCGACTCTTTCGGGGCAGCGGGACGTCGTCGGCTCGAGGTGAAGCGTTTCCGGAGCAAGGCGCGAGCGTAGAAGAACTTTGAAGCGTTGAAAGAATTGTTGCACTGAAGAAGAGGGTCGAGGGCCCTTTATATAGGGCTGGGGGCGCCCGGGATGCTCGGGGCGCCCCCCCACGTGGCTTTCGATCCGGCGAGCCCTCTGGTCAAGGCTGATCTCTGCTTCTTCGGGATCACCTTTGACTGGGGCGCCCGACGCGCGCGGGGCGCCCGATTTGACCGGTCAAGGCTTCATCTTCTTCGCGAGGGTGAGCTGCTGCAGCTGCCAGTGGCGTGGCACAGTGGGCGCCCGCGACACGCGGGGCGCCCGACGCGCGCGGCTGTCGGGGCGTTTACCTCTCTGCTGACTTTGGGTTGACTCTGGGGCGCCCGACACATCCGGGGCGCCCTGCTCAGCTACGGCCTCACTCCTTTGAGGCTCTCTGAGCTGCAGAAACACAGTCCTTCGGTCCTGCATCCAGGGTTAGTCCAAAACAGCAAATAATAAGTTAGTTAAAACAGCCTTAGCTGTCTTGGTTCTGACTTTGGATCTCCAAAATGGAGCCCTAGGTCGAACCGACGCCTAATGTTCCCTCAAGGGGAACGCGTCCTTACTGGTTCGCTCCTCCAGTGACTTACCTCACTTACCTTGTGCAGCTCTACTTGACTTCTTGACCCACCAGGACTTCCTGCCAAGGCTCAACCACCTTGGTCTTCCTGCCAAGTCTCAACCAACTTGGTCTTCAGCCAGTTGTCAACCCAACTGGACTTTCCGCCAGAGCTCAACCACCCTGGACTTCGGCCTGGTGTCTGGTCCTAAGTCTTTCAACCCTGCACACTTGGTAAAGAGGTTAAACACACAACACGTCTAACTTTGACCTATTTGTCATTCATCAAAACTTGAGTTTGACCGTTAGTGCAAACTGCACCAACAATCTCCCCCTTTTTGATGCAATGACAACCTAGGTTAAAGTTAGAGAAAAAACTAGCAGATACATGCAAGTAAATAAAAAATAAGCATGAAAGTACAGGGTGCAAAATTAAGTAGCAAATAGAATTTTCTAAGCTTTAACCCTACTCTCCCCCTTTGTCATTCATCAAAAAACATACGTATATTAAGTTACGAAGAGTAGGATCCAAAGCTAAGGGATAGGGAAAACTAGACTTAGGCAAAATAGATTAAGTAAGATAAATAGCCTAAGTGAAAAAAAAAGGAACTCCCCCTAAATCAATTAACTTAGCTTTCAAAGCTAACAAATAGTTTTCAACAACATTATTTTTCAAATGAATTAGAAATATTTTCAAAGTTAAGCTTGACAATCTTTTTAAAAGAAAATATATAAAAATTTCCCAAATAATACATATTTTTCAAAGCCAAAAGAAACTTTGCTACTGAGCTTTAACTTAGAAGAAGGAAGATATTCTAAGAATAAGCTTTAAAAGTTTCAAGACCATTATTCAATTTTTAAAACTAATTTTTCAAGAATATGCCTTAGATTCTTTTGAAAATAGTTATACTTTAAAAGTAATATCATAGACTTAATCAAACTATTCTTAAAATTAATTTTCCAAGTTAGTTTGAACTCCCCCTTAACTTGACAAGCCCTTAGAATTCCTTGTCAATTTCAAGGTAAACATTCTATTATGTCCTAGGGATATCCATACTACAAATAAAAATATTTCAAAAGAATCATTTTTGGAAGTAAATCAATCAAAATATTTTGATACTTTCTAGTATAAGAACAAGCTAATAGTGGATTTTCAAAAAACATAAGTGTTTTTATTTTAAAGTTAATTTGAAAATAGTTTATCAAAGAAAATTAGTAAAATTTGAAAAAGGAGATTTGCAAGACCCAAAAATACGGATTTTTCAATGCTAAATAGGAATTGCAAGGAACTATTTATAAGCATAATCCTAATATTTTTCAAACAAAACAGTAAAAATAAGACATGTATGACATCTCTTAAAATAGGTTTAGATATAGGGCATTTTTATTTTTAATCACATATTTTAATAAAATGGTTTAAAAGTATTTGAAGAGAGATTTTCAAGAGGATTGTTTAATATTTTGAAACAAAAAAATAGTAATAAAGTTATTTTTAAATGATAATAAGAATATCTTTGAAAGCACACAAAAATTGAAAATAAGTTTTGAAAAGAATATAATTGAAAGAATAAAAAAGACTTTAAAAAATAGTATTTTTAAACCAGTTATTTTCAAATATGTTATAAGGGATTTGCCAAAAAGATGTATAGAAATATTTTCCCTCCCCCTCTCCATAAGTCCTTAGGGGTAAGTTCGTAAAAGAACAAGCAGAAAGAGAAAAGGAAACAAAAGAGTTTTTTTTTTTTTTGGTTAAGTTGGTTTAATTAAGGATTAGGTGTAGGCTTAATTAAGCCTTTAGTGTGGGTTTGCTTTTAGGTTTGGTTTAATTAGGTTTGGATTCATTAGATTTAAGTTTGGTTTAATTAAAGTTTAATTAGGTTAATTATATTTAAGTTTGGTTTAATTAAAGTTTTTAGTTAAGTTGGTTAAGGTTGGTTGGGTTGATAAATTTTAATTAAACATTAAAAATTAAGTTAAAGTTTTAAAATTTAATTATGATTTTAATTGAAGTAATATTTAAAGTTTAATTTTAATTAGGATTAAGAATTAAAGTTTAATTTTAATTAGGATTAAGAATTAAAGTTTAATTTTAATTAGGATTAAGAATTAAAGTTTAATTTTAATTAGGATTCAATTTTGGTAAAATTAAATTAAGATTTAATTAAGAGTTAAAGTTTGATTTTAATTAAGATTAAGATTAAAGTTTAAATAATTAAGATTTTTAATTAAACTTAAGGTTAAGGTTTAATTAATTAAGAATTTTAATTAAGATTAAGGTTAAAATTCTTAAGAATTTCAATTAAGATTAAGGTAAAATCTTAATTACAAGCTTTAGTTATTTGGGGATTAAAGTTAGAGGTATTTAAATGAAGTTTTAATAAAGGGTTGAAGTTCAATTAGGTAAAATTTTAGGGGTTAAAATTTAATTTGGTCGAATTTTAAATAAATTAAAGTTAGTTAAGATTTAATTAAAGATTCAAGGTTAATTCATTGGAGTCTGAATAAAGATTGAAATTCTAATTAATTAAGGATTAAAGTTGATTAAGGATTAAAGTTTATTAAGGATTCAAGTTTAATTAATTAAGGATTAAAATTTGATTAGGTAAAGAGTTAGATTTTTAATTATATAAAATTTAATTAACGTTAAATTTTAATTTAATTAAAGTTAATTTAAGTAAAGCTTGATTATGCAAATTTTAGTTAAAGTTAAAGTAGAATTTAATTAAGGTTAATTTTTAATTTATGTTGAAATTTAATTAGATGAATTTTTAATTAAGGATTTAATTAGGTGAAAAATTAAGATTTAGATTAAGTTAAAATATGATTTAATTAAGAATTTTAAAGTTTAATTTTAACATTTAAATAAGATTCAAATTTATAAATACGATTAAAATTTTAATTAATATTTAATTTGGTGAAAAGAAAGTAAAATTTTATCGGTTAAAATTTAATTAAGTAACGGTTAGGTTAAAATACCCAAGTTTCAAATTTTATTGTCTCTAATCATCTCACTCAGTCTAATATTGTCAATCAAAGGGATCCTATCGTTTGTGTGAGATGAGCTCGAATTTGATTTTTAATTTTAATTTGAATTTAAATTTTCTTTTGAATTTTAATTTTAATTTTAATTTTAATTTTAATTTGAATTTGAATTTGAATTTGAATTTGAATTTGAATTTGAATTTGAATTTGAATTTTAATTTGAATTTGAATTTTAATTTGAATTTGAATTTGAATTTGAATTTGAATTTGAATTTGAATTTGAATTTGAATTTGAATTTGAATTTTAATTTTAATTTTAATTTTAATTTTAATTTTAATTTTAATTTTAATTTTAATTTTAATTTTAATTTTAATTTGAATTTTAATTTTAATTTTAATTTTAATTTTAATTTGAATTTTCTTTTGAATTTTAATTTTAATTTTAATTTGAATTTTAATTTTAATTTTAATTTTAATTTGAATTTTAATTTTAATTTTAATTTTTGAAAGTTGAGTTATCAATCAATAATTTGAATTTGGTTATCCTTATTCATCTCACTCGGTCTAAGTCATCAATCAAGGGAGTCCTATGATTTTGTGAGATGATTTTGAGTTTGTTTAGAAAAGTTAACTTGACCTTGTGTTAGATCCAAGTTTAACAAGTAGTAATTTAAAAGTACACTTCAATAATTGGCTTCCAGGCCATGGCGAGGCACAATGGCCTTCTTTGGCCGAAGCCTTATTGGAGCAACAACCATTTTCTAAGCAAAGCCGCTTAAAGAAGTTAGACTTTTAACTTACTCATTGAAAACCTTGGTACTAAATAGTACAAGATTCAAATTAACTTTGAAGCTAGTCCTAAGTGCCCACCTGGGCAGAGGCTGATTTTAAGGTGCCAACTAGTTTGGAGCCTCCCCCTAAATTGTAGACTTGGTGTCTAGGGTCAATGTAATGGATGTCCCTTTTTGGGACGTAAAATTGATTCTGACCTACTTGCTTTGTTAGATAAGCTTTCGGAACCCACGCTTTTCGTTGATTTTTGCGGGGGTGGATAAAGGAGATAAAAGATCTTTGGTTCGATCTTGATTTATATCCTATCCCAGATTTGTTGTACATGCCCTTTTGTGATCCAAGAATAAGGTCAAGGTTCTTGGATCGGGTTGTGAAAGTTGCTAGTAGATCCTTATGTTTTAGGACTTCGCCCTTTAGGGTTAAGTTTTCAGTTTCAAGCTCAATTAATTTTTGATTTTGAGTTTGTTCAGTTAATGTTCTGGTATTAATTAATTGCTCCTTAAGGTCTTGATTTTCCTTAAGAAGCTGGTCATTTCTAGATTCAGATTCAAGCAATTTTTTATTTAAAACAGAAATAATTTTAAAGAACTTTTCATTTACTGAATCTAAATATACCTTAGTCGAGTCGTCCGAAAAGAGTCCGATCTCTTGACTCGACTCGTATTCAGAATCTTCGTCGTGCTCTGAGTCTGACCCGGGTCCGGTTGCCATTAGTGCGAGATAGTTTGAGTTCCTTGGTGGTTCATCGTCGGAGTCGTCTGTGCTGTCGTCCCAAGTGGCTTGAAGAGCCTTCTTCTTCTTATTCTTCTTGGGTTGATTCTCCTTTTTGTAGGGGCATTCGTGTTTGAAGTGTCCTTTTCTGTTGCAACCAAAATAGGTTATTTTACTTTTGTCTTCACTACTGGTAGGCTTCATTATCCTCTGGAGGTCCTTTCTTGAGAACTGGTTTTTCTTTTTGGCGAAGACCTTTCTTACTAGGTTGACCATTTGTTCCTCATCATCTGAGTCTGAGTCTGACTCTTCTTTTAATTCTTGAATTTTCTTGTTTATCTTGCCATCTTTTGAGGAACCTGCAAATAAGGCAAATCCTTTCTCGGCCTTGGCGTTAGTCTGTTCGTGCAGTTCTAATTCACAAAACAATTCATCTAAATTAATTTTAGAAAGGTTCCTAGAAATTTTATAAGCATCTATAATAGATGCCCATAGTGAATTTCTAGGGAATGCATTTAAAGCGTACCTTATGATGTCTCTGTTTTCTTGTTTGTGCCCGATTAGGTGGAGTCCATTTAGTATGTCCTTGATCCGGGCGTGGAGTTGGCTTGCAGATTCTCCTTCCTGCATTTTTATATTAAATAACTTATTTAAAAGTAAATCCCTTTTTGTTACCTTGGCATCATAGGTGCCTTCATGTAGTTCAATTAGTTTGTCCCAGAGCTCTTTGGCAGATTCAGTTGGGCCGATACGGTTCAATTCCTCTTTTGTTAGTCCACACTGGAGGGTGTTCTGCGCCTTGTACTCAGTCTGGGCCTTTCTCTTCATATCAAGGTTCCATCTATCAGGCTTCAGTGGTGCATTGTTTCCCTCGTCCATTGGTGGTTCGTAGCCAGATTGCACCGCGAACCATTGATCCATGTCGGTCTTCAGATAAACCTCCATCCTTCTCTTCCAGTAGGGAAAGTCTTCCCCATTAAAGAGGGGAGGGCGAGCAGTGCTATAGCCTTCACCTTGAGCCATCTGAAATAGACTACACAAAAACTTGTCCCAAGACTAGGTCTTGGATTAGTAGTGTGGTAGGAAAAGGAGAAGAGAGAGAAAGAGTGACTCGAAATGGTGTTGCACCAAATTCGAGTAAAATCAAACGAACGGAAAAAATAATCCAAATCTAGGCAACAATACCTAATTTAGATCAAGTGTAGCGAAAAACCAAAACAAAAAAAAAACTGGATTTCCCCCGGCTCTTATGGTGGTTGCACCGATACAGAGCGTACCAGGCTCTGATACCACTTGTAGGATCGATGCACGTGAGAGGGGGGGTGAATCACGTGACTTTTTTTTAAAAAAAAATTAGAGTGCTTTAAAATGCGTGCACAGCGGAAATGAAAGAAATGAAAAACGAACACACAAACACGAACGATTTTTACTTCGTTCGGAGCCTTCGGCGACTCCTACTCGAAGGCCCAGGTCCCTCGGACCTTTCCGTTGGGCAATCCACTAAAACTCTCTACCGGGAAACCCCGATAGAGTAGGCGAGTACAAAAGAATTGAAAGTGTGACAACCCCACACTTTCAAGTAATTAAGTGCAATAAAGTATTAAAAAAATATTCTTCTTTTTACCGACGTCCGGAGTAGGTCGACTCTTTCGGGGCAGCGGGACGTCGTCGGCTCGAGGTGAAGCGTTTCCGGAGCAAGGCGCGAGCGTAGAAGAACTTTGAAGCGTTGAAAGAATTGTTGCACTGAAGAAGAGGGTCGAGGGCCCTTTATATAGGGCTGCGGGCGCCCGGGATGCTCGGGGCGCCCCCCCACGTGGCTTTCGATCCGGCGAGCCCTCTGGTCAAGGCTGATCTCTGCTTCTTCGGGATCACCTTTGACTGGGGCGCCCGACGCGCGCGGGGCGCTCGATTTTACCGGTCAAGGCTTCATCTTCTTCGCGAGGGTGAGCTGCTGCAGCTGCCAGTGGCGTGGCACAGTGGGCGCCCGCGACACGCGGGGCGCCCGACGCGCGCGGCTGTCGGGGCGTTTACCTCTCTGCTGACTTTGGGTTGACTCTGGGGCGCCCGACACATCCGGGGCGCCCTGCTCAGCTACGGCCTCACTCCTTTGAGGCTCTCTGAGCTGCAGAAACACAGTCCTTCGGTCCTGCATCCAGGGTTAGTCCAAAACAGCAAATAATAAGTTAGTTAAAACAGCCTTAGCTGTCTTGGTTCTGACTTTGGATCTCCAAAATGGAGCCCTAGGTCGAACCGACGCCTAATGTTCCCTCAAGGGGAACGCGTCCTTACTGGTTCGCTCCTCCAGTGACTTACCTCACTTACCTTGTGCAGCTCTACTTGACTTCTTGACCCACCAGGACTTCCTGCCAAGGCTCAACCACCTTGGTCTTCCTGCCAAGTCTCAACCAACTTGGTCTTCAGCCAGTTGTCAACCCAACTGGACTTTCCGCCAGAGCTCAACCACCCTGGACTTCGGCCTGGTGTCTGGTCCTAAGTCTTTCAACCCTGCACACTTGGTAAAGAGGTTAAACACACAACACGTCTAACTTTGACCTATTTGTCATTCATCAAAACTTGAGTTTGACCGTTAGTGCAAACTGCACCAACACAAAGTTCTTTGACACTGCTGAAAGGTCCCACCCGGTTCAGCTCTTCCTTGGTCAATCCACATTGCAATGTCTGGGTTGCCTTTGCATCAACCTCGAACTTCTTTTTCAACGAGGCATCCCATTCAGAGTAGTGTTGTGCCACTCCTTCTGTATTCTTGAGAATCTCGAGGTCAGATTGGATAATTATCCACATGTCCACCTGAGTTTTCAGGTGGACTTCCATCCTGCTTTTCCAGTAGGAGAAATCTTCTCCACTGAAAAGCGGTGGTTTGGCTGTGCTGAATCCCTCTTGCATGGCCATAATATTTTCTAAGAAAGAAAAACAATGAAAACTTGTTCCAAGACTTGACTTGGATTAGTAGTGCGGAAGAAATTATAAACAACGAAAAAACGATCGAGTGATGTTGCACCAACCTCGATTAACGAGAAAAATTCGAAAATAACTTCGTAAATCCGAAAAAAAACTCTCAAATTAGTGGTTGCACCAAATTTGAACCACCAGCTTTGATACCACTTGTTGGATCGTAGAAACTAGATAGATGGGGGGGTGAATATCGAGATCAAATTTTTTCGAAAGAATAGAGAAAATACGCAGCGGAAAGTAATAAATCAATCGCGAACATAGGTTAGTTTTACTTGGTTCGGAGTCGCGGTCGACTCCTACTCCAAGGCCTACGGTCCATGAGCGTTTACTTTGGGCAATTTTATAGTCGTAAAAATAGTTTTACAAATTTAGTACAAAAATAGAATTGAAATTTAAACTTGTAATACTTTCGTTACCGACGCCCGAGGTGGATCGTATTTCGGAGCAGAGGGTCGTTGTCAGCGCTGGAATCTCGAAGTCGAAGCTTGTTAGAGCATAGCGCTTGAACGAAAAGTCTTGGAGCGTTGAGAGCGATGTGTTCTAAAGCCTTGGGGGTGAACCCCCTTTTATAGCACCCATGGGGATGCCTGTGTCGATGGGGGTGCCTACACATGGCCTTCCCTACGCGATCTCTTATCCGCAGGCTCGGTCAGCGCTTATCCATCTCCACTGGGGCACCTGAGCTGATGGGGGCGCCCGAATGGTCTCGGGCGACTGAGCTGAGTACGTCCAGAGGCTTCGTGGCAGTTTGCTTCGCTTGCTTCTGTTTTGGCTTTGCACTGGGGTGCCCGTATCTATACAGGCGCCTAGCCCCAGTGAGGTACCTCACTCCATTGAGGCACCTCAGCTGCAGAAAACCAGCCCTTCGATCCCTGCAACCAAGGTTAGTTCCAAAACAAAAAGAAGCAAACATGTTAGCCATTATTTACAGCCTAAGCTGTCTTGGTTCTGACTTTGGGTCTCCCAAATGAAACCCTAGATCAAACCGACGCCTACTGTTCCCTCGAAGGGAACGCATCCTCACCTACTCCTCTCAGGAGAGTGTACCTTTTGCCAACCGGCTCCTCCGGTTGGACTTTTGCCCAATCCACCTGACCAGGCCTTCGTGCCCAACTTCCGGTCAGGTCTTCTTGCCCGACATCCAGTCAGGTCTTCGGTGCCCAGCCCTTTGCCAGGTCTTCTTGCCCAGTCCTCGACCAGGACTTCTTTGCCCAACTTCCGGTCAGGTCTTCTTGCCCAGGACTTCTTGCCCAACCCTTTGCCAGGACTTCTTACCCAGCCCTTTGCCAGGACTTCTTGCCTAGTATACCTAGGACTTTTCCTGCACACCTAGTAGACTTGTTAGATCATAATAACACCTTAACTTCTGAACCCTTTGTCATTATCAAAACCCAAGTTTGACTTAGGTGTTTCCTGCACCAACACTTACCTCAAGATCCTTAAAGATGTAATAGGCGTCAATTATTGAAGTCCAGTTCGGGATCCTCGAGAAGACGTTCAATGCATACCTTTGAGTGTCCCGATTGCTTACCGACTCTCCGAGGTTGTTAGTTTCGTCATTCGCTCCTTAAGTTTAGCGTGAAATTGTGCTACTGACTCTCCTTCTTCCAATCAGAGCTTGCTGAGCTGATTCTGAAGCAGATCTCTTTTTGTTAATTTGGCTTCGGAGGTACCTTCGTAAAGTTCAAGGAACTTTTCCCAAAGTGCCTTTGCAGATCAGTAGTTCCCGATTCGGTTGACTTCTTGTGCAGGTAGTACGGTCAGTAGGTGGAACTCTGCTTTCTCGTTCGCCACAAAGTATGTCTGCTCCTTTGTCCACAGGCTTTTGTCTTTTGATTTATTATCGACATCTTTGGAAGCTACAAAACTATTTTTTATAATTAAAAGCAAATCAAAATTTGTTTTAAAAAATATCTGCATCTTGCGCTTCCAACTCGCAAACTCCCCCTCTAAGTTTGCGTGTAGATAACCGGTCCAACCATTTTTGTAGTTGCTTCAAATGGCGGTTAGTCCTTCTGGAGCGTCCTTGCTCTGATACCAATTGAAGGTAATCATTGGTCGGCGAGAGAGGGGTGAATTGCCCCTGAAAATTAAAATTCTATCTTTTATTTATCTTAAACAAAGATGTTAGTTAATTCAAAATAAAACAAACATTAATAGAAAAAATCTAACTGAAAAGAAGACACATAGATGCTTACTTGGTTGCAATCAGAATGATTGTTAATCCAAGACAGTATAGCATAGATATCCTGAATAACGCCTTCGGGCGGAAAAGCCTCTTATGTTAGTAATATGAGAGAAGTGTCCTAAGGCAATCGCCTTATGATTGTAATCATTTATTTTAATAAATGGATATTCACTATTTGAGTATACATGATTATTTGATTAAGATCTTAAGCTCATTTACTGAATGTCCGCAATACAATTCACAGCATGAGAGAATTTGTGATGAATTCACAACTAGTGATTATCTCTACATGTGCAATTGTAAAGTATTGAAATTGTCCCTAGTCGATGAATTGATAAATACGGACACTATCAATTCTGTTGAGACTAGCATGGGTTATTCTCTAATCAGCTGATTCTCACTGGCTGGTGACATTGAGATGTCTGGAGATAAACATGAATGCTAGTTAAGGGAACTAGTTCATTGGAGTGACTGACTGTAAAACTTCATATGGTAGTCTACATATAGATATGTCAGTGAAGTTCTTACTACAGCTTAAGTGCGATGTTCCTTTGACTTGCGGTGTTCAAGTCATCTTGGTCATGGAGACTTATACTTTGACATCTTAAGCAAGCATCTCCAAGGAGGTGTGGACCCAGGATGATTGGGTATAAGCCGAAGTGCCCGAAGATGTTTGAACAGCCTACAAAGGATTCACCACTCCTTGCGAGGAGATGTATACCCGAGGCCTATCGTCGGATTGTTACTCGAAGCCTCTGGCCAGAGCATGACATGTTCAGAGTATGAATCTCTTAAATACATGAGAGTAATTAGAATCCATAGGACGAGGAAACGTTACTTGGGCTAGGTGTGACGTAGTCAGCCTAGTGGGGACTGACACACATAGACCATGTCCTGAACCAAGTGGGTATAAGATGGTGAAGGGAATGGGGCACGATTCATTATAGCTGCTGAAGGGTTTCAGAATCAGATTATGGATTGATTGAGAAATTATTCCATAATCAAGAAGAAGAAGCTTGATCATGAGAGCCTTGATTATGGATTGATTGAATCAAGGAGAGGTTTGTTTGAGAATTAAGAAACTTCTCCCTATATAAAGGACCCAAGGGGTGCCATGGAAGAGGATCCATCCAAAAATTGCTTGGGCTCTCTCCTCTTCTTCTCTCCCTCTCTCTTGGCTGGCCATAGGCCTTCCTTCTTTCTTCTTGCCATGAGCACAAGGAGAAGCATCAAGGCGACGAAGTTCTTCCTTGCGACGATCTTCCTCTTCGGCTAACCTTGGTGGTGAGTCTTTCGATTTGATTACTCTCTCGGTTTTCATCGTGTTCACGGAGAATCTAGTAGTTCTCTTGAACACGAAACTCGTGGCTTAGCGAAGTCATCCCAACGATACTCGGCGTGGATACGAATAGAGGCGGAGCTTTCAAGGGACGCTAACGGTTGGATCTCGTCCCTTCTTCCAAGTTACGCAAGGTAATTCATAGAGTAATTTCCTTTTCTGCAAAAATTTTATATTACGATTATGTGAACACATTGCATGCTTAGGATATGTGTTAGAATAATTTAGGAAATTATTCATGCTTTTGTTTCCGCTGCATGTAATTATGTAACAATTACAATACGTGTCCGCGTCGGCATGCACCCGGTCCCAACATCTTACACGTTCAAAAGCTCAGAAAAACAAAGAAAATTGAATAAAAATTGTTTGCTATGAATCAGTGAATTGGAACTGAGTTCTGGGAGCCTATTTATAGCCCCGGTCAATTCTATCCGATTGTTGACGTGACAATATAGGGGTGTCCAAGTGGTTGAGGACGCCTGACACGTTGCTTGTGCGTTATACGATGCGCAAAGTTCGTAAATGGCTAGTTGGTGGATAAAATTCGCTCTCGGGCACTTGTAAGCATAGGGGCGCCCGACCCCTATGCATAGGGGTGCTCGAGTGACTTTTGGCCAGCAACTTGCTGACCAATCTCCAGCGGGTCTTCTTGTATGATTTCCAAACCTTTCAGAGTTAGGCTCACCCGAACCCTCCTTCGGCCTTCTCCTCGAGCGAGCTTCCTCCCGACTTCTCATCCCTTGTACGCCGCGTACATTCTTCTCACTCCACTGGCATACTTTTTTGCAGACCTCTGCGTCCCCCGAATGCACCGAGCCCGTCGGCTCCCTTCCCGTGTGTCATCCTTCTTGACCGCTGCGTCTTTCGCTTGACTTCCTGTGCTCTTAAGCTCCTGCACACTTAAACATAGGGATTAAAAACCAACATGACCTAACTTGACTCGGTTAACCATATCAAAACCAACCTGGAGTACTTATAGGAGATACTTATCATGTGGAGAGTTCAAACAATGATTCAGAAGAGGCTTGCATGTGTGCTCCAAATGAAACCTCTTTTGTGGTCCCATTCCCTTTAAGACTATACCTTGTGTCTTGTAGCTCATGTTATAGTTATGTCCGGTGTAGCTCTATTGCTCTTGTGTTTGTCCTGTGTAGCTCTCTGTAGCTCGTGATGAGTAATTTAGGGGAGGAATCCCGAACCGGCTCATCACCGAGCGGCTGGGCTATTCCTAGCTATTCAAATGTTCCCTTGCTATTTAATTCCCTTGTTATTCACTAGCTATTCAATTCCCTTGCTACGAAGGATCTATCCCTACCCCTATGGTAGGCCCTCTCGTGTATCCGATCGAGATTACACCCTCAATCCCTCTTTACGAGAGTCAGTAGTGACTCATTTTAAATCCTTGCCTCCCCGAGTCCAATAAGTGGGAATTTCACCGCTACGTGGGTTGTCTAATAATAATCTCCTGAATTGAACCATGGAGTGGGGAGAGAGAAGTAGGCCCTGACTGCCTATTTGCAAAGCTCAACTCTACCGCTCAGCCTCTTGATGGACCTATGTAGAGGAAATGGCACTCACACCAGAATGTAAGGAACAAACCTTGAACAAGACTAAGAAAACTATCCTTTCCTCCTTTCCTTACAATAAGAAGAAGCAATTACCTGCAGGTTCAAACTGATGGGTGTGTAAAGGGAAGCCCTGACCCTCCTAGGATTGGAGGGATTGCAAGAGATGACCAAGGCAGATGGTTATTTGGTTTTTGTGGGCACATGGCAAAAGCATCAAGTTTAGCTGCTAAACTTTGGGCAATAGAAAGACGATTAATGCTTTTGAAGGTTATGAAATAAAAGATGGCATCCTTGAAACTGATTCTGCAGAAGCTCTAAGTCTGATTACAAATGCTGAGATTGAGGATCACCCGTGAAGAGCTATGCTTTATGCGGGTACCAGATCAAACAACTCACAGTGACCCCTGTTCACAGCCTTTGCCAAGGCTACTTTTGTGCAGACTTCCTAGCCAACAATGATAGACCTATCATACATTTGATACTAACTACTGAAGGAAGCGGATCGATCGAACCTATAGTTAGTCCTCTTTCGATCGATTTCTTTCTCTTTACTCTTGAGGATCTTGATCGGCTAGGCTCCTATGTGTTCTTCCGAACAGTTCTAGAAAAAGGGTGGGCTATTTCAAATTCTTTTTGCCTGAGAGCTTGTTTGTGGGGGCTCATGTCCGTATTTCTGTACTTGAATTACATCCAACCTTCCTCTATATGCTCTTCTCTTAATCCTTTATTCTTGTTTTCTAAGCAGGGGTTGGAAGCTACTCTAGTACATTCGCTGTCCTCTGGCAGCACAATGCCAATTCAGCCTTAAAGCCAGAATCTAGTGGTGGTTCCTTACCCTTACAGAAGAGCTGAATTGCGCGGGGGTGAAGGGGCCTTTCGCTAGGTCTTTAAAGCCTGGCTTTGCTTTGAGCAGGAGCCTATCTCGGAATCAATGAGTCAATCAATGTCCGGCTTCAGACCTGGGACTAGAGGAAGCCTGTATCGGGATGTTCGTCTAGCTAATTAGGTAGGTCGTCAAGCCTTTGTCTTTCTATGTGTTGGGACCTTGTCGTTTAGCTAGAGGGGAGTGAATAGACGATCACCCACTTTGGTCGCCGATTCTTCCTACAATGTTAGCGTGCATAAGCGGAAATATTAATAACACAAATAAACAAACGCTAACACAAACCGTTTACGTGGTTCAGAGATAAGGCTCCTACTCAACGGTTGTCCGTAAGGTGGACGATCTCAATCCGTCGGTGGATGAGTCCCCGGAAAACCCCCCGCTAGCTCTTGTCACTTCTTGTGGGTGGAAAAACCTCGCCACAAACTCTCGACAATACCTGAGCACTAGAAGACTACTAATAATCGCTAACCAAGCTTATTTCGTCAATCCTTTCCCAGTCAAATCGAACACTCTTAAATAGAGCTCATAGCTGAAAAGAGTCGTTACCAGTCAACTGGTCCACCTAGTATTCGAACGTTACAGCCCAACGTTCAAATACCAGTCGACTGATCTTTCTGTGCACTTCATCAGTCGACTGATCCAAGCATCAGTCAAATCCTGCAAGCCCACGGCTCGTCTTCCCATGTCATCCTTCACCGGTCCCAAAGTCATACAGCTAAGTCTATGTGTATCCTGCAAAACCTGCACACTTAAATACATATATCAAATACAAGGGTAAACATAACTTAAACATTTTACCCAAATATCAAAACACATGGTCACTCCAGACCATAGATTGCCCCAATACTATGTACCCAACCCGCGAGCTTAGGGTGTTTTCGTTGAAAGAGGAAAGATAAAGGAATTTCTTCCCCGCTCCATTGGCTTACGAAAAGGTTTTCCAAACACCAGACATTGGTAAAAGTACTAATCGTAAGACTTGGGTTTACCCATACCACTCATACGGACAAGCTTCGGATCAAGCTTCGGATTAGGATTCTGATCGGGTTACCTTCAGGTGCTCCTTATTAATAGTGACACGTGAGAGATCTTACCTTTATACCCGAAGGTATACAAAAGGAACAACTCCCATATTGTCACTAGATTCTGAGCATTTCTCCCTTGCAGTAGCGACACAGTCAGCACAGGCTTTAGACGAAGTAGAATAGAGAAAGTCCTATCTTTCGAGTTACTAAGCATCTCGATCTAGTAAAATAGCAAATTAGAAACTTGGGGGAAATCTTCCTGAATAGCTAAAGCCAAAGAAAGACCAGTAATGACATACTCTACAACGAGTAGAATAGAAAGAGCCTTCTCTCATCACACGGATTTAGCACTTTTCACCGACAGAACAGGCTAGGAGGTATAGCTTGGATTCGGATTATAAGATGGATAGACATAGACACAGGCCTTACTTCTGACTCTTACCCGGGCCGGGGAAAAGATGCTCTATCTTTCCCGATCGACATTGTAAGAAAACTAGCACTTTAATCAATCTGAAAGTGGTGAGGCATCAAAGGCAAAGGCCCAACCAACAAAGGCATTAGTATCAGATTCAAGGTTTTCAGCCGGATCGAGCTGCATTCTATTCTGGTTGGGAAAGCGGCGAAAGTTCCATTCATCCGGCATTACAATCTCCATCAGCCAATGCAGAAGGTAAGCAAGACGGGAATGTAGGTGACAATAAGATGGATGTGTCTGGCACCAACCCACTGGTTGAGAGGTTTCTCCCCTTTTTGACTCTATCCTTTTTACCGGCCAATGAAAAATCTTTCTAATAGAATGATAGGCTTTAGCTTATCACCCTCACTCTATTCTCACCTAAATGTCAACGATGGTTTCCAAGTCTCCTTAACGAAACAGAAAAGGTCACCGAGGGGCCGAGCGCGAGCTTCGTCCAGAGCGGATGGTCAAGTGCGCAAGAAAAAAACTAAAAAAAGTAGGTTGAAGGCCTACTACCTACTTAGTTCAGTATTCGAAATCTCTCTTCGTGGGCGCTTAGGTTAGCTGATCTCTCGTGTAGCACTTAACGCTTGGTGGAAGGGCGCCTTAAATAGATCGATGCTTGTTCGCTTCCTTAATGAAGGCAATTCCCTTCAAAACTCTCTATTTACGGACCTTGCCATTAGTTAGCTGCAAGGATTGTCGTATGCTCATCCCTTACTGAAAGTGGGAGATCAGCGGCATTGGTAAGCATTCCGGTCTTAAGCCAATCAGTCCGAGTAGGCAGAAAGCATAGGGGCATCAGTGCGATTGATTCCCCCTTACTCTCTCCCTATAAAAAATGCCCTTCTTAGTAAAGCTTCGGCCCTATTACGTAAAGGGAAGTGCGGATCTGGAGTGTTTAGACGAGAAAAAAGGCTATGCAGCAAGCTGAGTTGTATCGAAACAACATTTTCCGGGCATACGAGAAAAGAGTCCAGCCGAGCATATTTGTTTGCGAGTTTCTTGATCCCGGAAAGAATGTACTCAGAGTCACGGATAAAGTGGACTACCCTGGATGACCTCCCGTTCTTTCTAGTGGGTTTTTTCCCGTCCCTTTAGGGACCATTTACCCTGCCCTAAGTGCCTTTCTTTCTTCTGGTTCTGTCTGTATTGAGCTTTCGTATCGTAACACGGTAGCCTTTGGGAAAACCTATGGCTGGATTGAATCCCTATTGCTTAAGGCAAGGGGCCAGGCTTACAGCTAGCTCTTAGTGCTTCGGGCTAAACGGAAGAAGGTCGGGCCCCTGACTCCACGCTCATGGCGGCCCGGTTCTGAAAGCAATGGGTGGGTTTCGTGTTTGATCAGAGGTAGAGTAGCCGCGCCTTTCGCTATGGGGTTTTCTCATACTCAATATGTTTTCAGAGATAGAATTCGCGAATGCGAAGGGCTTACTCTCTTCATAAGGAAAACTCCATAGAGGATGTCACTCTTTTGATTCGATTCATACAGCATATATGGGAGTTAGGCTTTCTATTGGATAGTGGTAAGGGAAAAATTGGGAGGGGGCAAGAAGGAAAGCAAATTCAGAGCAAGCAGGGGACTCACCACGGGTCCAAAGCCGTGGGTTGAATGAATGCCACCATGGAATAGCAGCACAAAAGGAAGCGGTCCAGATCTCGTCTCTGGGTATCCTGCTAGGGAACATTCCTTCCCCACCCACCGCCCAACCTACTTAATTGGGTATAAAATGCCCTTTAAAAATGAAAAAGTAAAAAATATCTGAAAGTCAAGAGAATTGATTCTAGTTCACCTTCTTTTGCTCAGCATAATCTTACTGATTTTGGCTTTTATGGCGAAGGAACTATCCAAGGTTTGCGGTGTTGTTAAGTTTCGGGCGGCACCAGCGGAAATTACCGTTCCGCTGGTGCGCCGAAACCGGCACGAGGAGGCGAGGGGTTTCGAGCGTCACGGTGTGCATCATGCATCGACAGCGGCAACAACGAGATTCGCGGCGCGCGACAGAAGGAATCGCACAGCTGCAGCGCGGCGGCGGCGACAGGTATGATAAAACGATCTGCGCAGCTGCGCTGGAGGCATCGCGGGACTCCCTGGCGTCACCGAAAGCTTCGCCAGACGGTGCTGGAGCTGGACGCGCGGCTCCTCCATCTTCGGCGGATCTCTGGCGGGTCGGAGACATTACGGGACTCCCAGTGTCGCAGGAGGGGGTCGTCAGAAGCCTCAGGCATCGCCGGAAGGGTCATCGGAAGCCTCCGGCGTCGTTGGAATCTTCGCCGGACAGTGCTGGAGCCGTTGGACGGGCGACTCCAGCGGATCTCCCGGGGCGGCCAGGTTCGGCTCGACGGCGAAAACGAATTTCTCGATTTTCTCACGTAAATGATATTTAAAAAATAATAATAATAAAAGTATTTATTTAAATATAATATTTTCTTTTTAAATTTATTTTCTGAATTTTGAATTTTCTGAATTTATTTTTCTATTTTAAATATTATTTAAAAATTCTAAAAAAAATTTAAAAAACCTAAATAAAATCTAAAAAATTTCAAAAAAATCATTTTATAATCTGATAATTATTTATTATATTTACTGTTTTATATTTAATTAATATTTTAATATTTTTATCATTTTAAATATATATTATTTAAATAATTAATATTATTGTTCTAAGTTTACTTGATAAAAATGTGTTATAGAAGATTACTTTCATAAAATTGTCTTTTATATATTTAATTTGTTTGTTTATAATGATAAAATTATTCTTGATAATAATGACTATTATTTGAGCTAACAATGTGAATTATTCTTAATTATAATGATATTATTGTTCTTGTTTATAATTCGAATTATTAATAGATCAATTTTATTTAAAAAAAATTATTTAATTATTTTTTTCTAACAATATTAAGTTTTTAATAATTGAGAAGTTATACAAAATCAATATACAACTTATTTTAAAATTATACATAATAAATATATTTATCTAATAATTAATATATATAAATAAATAAATATCGAAACCATACCGGCACGGCACGATACGATACCAAAATCCTATCGATCCGATCTAAAACCGAAACCTCGATACAGATCGAGATTTTAAACCATGGAACTATCAACAGCCACTACTCAGGACAGAGAGAGGTCAACATAGCATTCGATTGCATGAAACTCATGGTTTTCAAAGAGATGCTTCTAATTGACCCAACATGCTCCACTGATCCTCTATCCTAAATCGAAATCCTTTTTTATTCCTTGTCTTGCCTCCTTTCTCCCGCTTATTGATTAGGGAGAGCGTCTAAAGACCCGAGTGGTGGATTTTCTTTTTCACCTACGGGAAAAGTCGGCCTAGTCTGCTTTATTGCTACGTGGATAGGGCACCAGAAGCCACCTCCAGATAGAAGGCCTCCTGGCCCAAGAGAACGGGATCCTCTGTCCCAGAGCTCCCTATTCCGCCTATCTCATATTCATCGGCGATGGCCAATGAATCGTCCGATCGACGATCGAACACCATCAATAATTTTTTATTATCGTTCCGAATCAAACGATATCTTGGGATAACGGTGAATCAGTCGAAATCGTCACATTACAATCTCGTCGGATTCGACGATAAATGATGAGATCGCAATTAGGACGGTCCCCGACGGGTTCATCATATCCCCCAGGGTATAGTTTTATTCAGGGTGGCAGCCGGAGACCACCGATAGTGTCCGATCGAGGATCAGACGACTTGCTGGGCATCGCCGACGATTGGGACAGAGGGACAGGGATCCTCTTTGGGATAGAGGATCCTGTCTCATCAACGAACGGGATCCTTTGTCCCAGAGCTCCCTGTCCCGCCTGTCTCACATTCGCCGGTGATGGCCGACGAGTCGTCCGATCGACGATCGGATACCATGATTCAACGATGAATATGACGTGATCGCAATTACGATGGTCCCCGACAGATTCACCGTACCCCCAGGGTATAGTTTTGTTCGGGACGGCGGCCGTAGGCCGCCGATGGTGTCCGATCGACGATCGGACGACTCGCTGGACATCACCGACGATTGGGACAGAGAGACAGAGATCCTCTTTGGGACAGAGGATCCTGTCTCATCTACGAACGGGATCCTCTATCTCAGAGCTCCCTGTCCCGCCTGTCCCACATTCGCCGGCGATGGCTGACGAGACGTCCGATCGACGATCGAACACCATCAATAATTTTTTATTATTGTTCCGAATCAAACGATATCTGAGAATAACGGTGAATCGATCGAAATCGTCACATTACAATCTCGTCGGATGCGACGATGAATATGACAAAATCGTAATTACGGCGGTCCCCGACGGGTTCACCGTACCCCCCAGGGTATAGTTTTGTTCGGGGCGGTAGTCGGAGGCTGCCGATGGTGTCCGATCGACGATCGGATGACTCGCTGGGCATCGCCGACGATTGGGACAAAGGGATAGGGATCCTCTTTGAGACAGAGGATCCTGTCTCGAGACGGCAAGGTTGTGATGTGGGAGACAAAGTGGCAAGGTGGTGATGTGGGAGATGATGTGGCAAAGGGGTAGCACTCATAATTTTTACTCACCGCACATGCTGAAAAATGACTTAAATTAATCATTATCATTATGGCCTCTGATCCCGGCCTTGCCTACGAAGAGGCTCGTCGGCCGGGCCCGCAACCTAGCTTGGCGCCAGAAAGGTCTAGTGGACAGGTCAGCAAAGGTTTCCCCAGGGGGATCTCCTGTAACACCCATCTTTTCCCACACCTTATGGTGTGGCGAGAGACGGCATTACGCTATCATACATAAGCATGGGAACATCGTAATGCAGCGGAAAACATTTAAAACTTATACACACATGCACCTAACTCTTGAATCATGAATACATGTCTGAACTATCCTTCCTAAACTTAGTGACATGGGATCTTAGCGTATTAACATCATACTTAGTATCATGACATAAAATTCACATAAGTCATCCATTAGGCAACATAAGTAGCAAGTGTAAAATTTTCTTGACGAACCATCCTAATTATAGCATGCGACTTGCAAAAACATAGAACATGTGACAAGTATAATATTAAAACTTTTCTTTCTGCCATGTCACTGCCACACACATACACTATTGCCCCTCCTGCTGCTCCACTTAATAACCTCTTGCTTGATCTGCGGTATAAGAAAAATAAGACTATAAGCACATAGGCTTAGTAAGACCATTTCCTACTCACTAAAACCATGCGTCACTTAAACATGAACATATAAAGCATTTGACATAACATAATTCTGTACATAAAACATAAGCATAGTCTTAGCGTAAATCATAAGCATATGATCATCTAACATAGCATGATTCTTAACATAAACATAAACATAAAACATACTTATCATGACATGATTCTTAACATAACATGAGCATGAAACATATTTATCATGACATATTTCTTAACATAGACATAAGCATATTCTCAACATAAAACATCAGCATAAAACATACTTATCATGGCATAATGCACAGCATGAATGAATGCATGAGTCAAATGCATATACATAAGGATGCTTAATTGAAATTCATACTTTTTAAATACTTAAACATAATCATAACATCATTGGGGTCCCCGGCTTGTACCACATACATACATCATATGCGCGCATCCCTAAGTAAATACGAGGTAGCTAGTCTCGACCTACTAGGGTAGAAACAGCTACGGTAGTTCTAAAAATCGAGGCGTTCTTAAGGTGCCCATCCATGTTGGACAGCTACGGTAGTCCCAAAACCGTGGACAGCTATGGTAGTCCAGAACCGAGGCGTTCTTAAGGTGCCAATCCCTTGGACCCTTACTTTGGTCCGGTACAAGCCCATTCATAAAGTAAAATAACTTTGCATGCTTCATTATTCATAGACATACATTGTTGATGCAGTCTGGCCCTGATTGTTGTTTTGGTGTTGACAACGATTTTAGTTTAGGAGGATGATTATGATATGGAAAATCCTAACCTGGGAGGTTAGGTGTGATGATTATGATTAAGTCCTGATCGAGGATTAGGCATGATATTGAAAATCCTAACCTGGGAGGTTAGGTGTGGAAAATCCTAGCTTGGAGGGCTAGGTGTTGGAAAATCCTAACCTGGGAGGTTAGGTATGGAAAATCCTAGCTTGGAGGGCTAGGTGATGGAAAAGTCCTAATTCGGAAGGGTTGGGTGAAAAGTCCTAGCTTGGAGGGCTAGGTGAAAAGTCCTAACCTGGAGGGTTAGGTGCAAATTCCCATCCTGGAGAATTAGGTGAAAAAGTCCTGGCTTGGAGGGTCAGGTGCCTAGCTTGGAGGGCTAGGTTGGATGATGTTCTAACTCAGAAGAGTTGGGTGAAAAGTCCTAGCTTGGAGGGCTAGGTGAAAAGTTCTAGCTTGGAGGGCTAGGTGAAAAGTCCTAACTTGGAGGGTTAGGTGCAAATTCCCAACTTGGAGAGTTAGATGGAAAAATCCTTAGCTTGGAGGGCTAAGGTGGATGAATTCCTAGCTTGGAGGGCTAGGGTTGAGTCACTGGATCGGTCTGGTGACCGATCAGGGACATTGGCACGCTGCTCCTTAGTGGATCGGTCTGGTGACCGATCCAGCTATGTCTGATCAGACTGGATCGAAACCCTATAAGGGGAAATAAGTCCATGAAAAATCCATAAACTTTACAATTAATATTCATTATGTCATAGGGTTCTTGGTAACATGCTTGGAGGTTTGAATTTAAACCTAACCATAGGACATGGGTGGTGGCCGAAACCCTAAAGGGGTTTTAGGGTGCTACAAAATTCCCCAAATCATACTTTTATGCTTAACTTATCATGAGTAAACATTAGGAAACATAAGAGGGGGTTTTAACATCATTTTTAGCCCCAAAACATGCTTGGCCGAAACCTTCAAAAGCCCTAACCATAGATTTTTCAACATGGTGTGCCAACAAAAACTTATATCATAACAAACAACTTGAAAGCTATTATACCACAGGTGAGGGGGTATTACCTTGGTTTATCTTGATTATCACCTTGAATAGAGAAGCCAAAAGAAAACTCCTTGACCCTAGACCTCTCCTTAGCCCTTGTAGCCTTGTAGAAAGCCTTGGATCTTCAAGATGGAGTCCTTTGTGAAGCTTTTCTAAGGGAAACAAACCCTTGTGGGTTTCGGCTAGAAGAAGGAAGGAGAAGGAAGAAGGGAAGAGGAAAAGTCTTGATGTAAAAGAAAATAACTTAAGTCTTTTTCCCCTCATCCACCCCTCTTATACTAAATGGAGGGGGGGGGGGGCAAGTGAAAGGTCATGGTGTCTTCTCACATGGTGACTCTTCACTTCCTTAAGCCTTAACCAAAATCCACTTCATTCTCTACTAGCACTCCCTTGCTAGGTGAATTGGTTAGTGCATGCATGGTGTTACACTAGGTCCAAGGTTCAATCCTTGGTCTATGCACTTTATTATTAT
This sequence comes from Boesenbergia rotunda, assembly GCA_024364735.1. Lineage (NCBI taxonomy): Eukaryota > Viridiplantae > Streptophyta > Magnoliopsida > Zingiberales > Zingiberaceae > Boesenbergia > Boesenbergia rotunda. Next base: position 40,460 of record JAGFNQ010006739.1, on the reverse strand, counting down.
TTTATTTTATTTTATATATTTTTTCGGCAAAGCCCCCTAAGGCCCACCAATAGTCATGCTAATATTCCTAATTGAAACCCATTTCTATTTATATCAAATTCTACCTAAGATCTACTAATAACCATGGTACTAGATGTAACGCCCGCCCCTTACCGTTAGGCGGCACGTTACCTTTAACTCTTTTTTTTCTTATTTACTTATATCATTGTGTATGAATCTAACATTGCAGCCGAAATAAAACATGTTTTCATATAATCATATGCAAAGGAGAAGGAGTGTAAATATTAATCATATAACATCTAATAGCATCCATACTTAAATAAACTCCAAAGAACTAGCAAGTATCATGCATAAAGTAGTAACATATGTCTTATTAGAAATAAGAACTAAGTCTATAGATGATACTAAAGTGGATTGATCAGTCAAGTCACACCACACACATTATCCCTTCCTGCAGCTTCCCTTTCTTTAGTAATTTCTATGTTGATCTGCAACATAAGCAAATAAACTATAAGTATGAAACTTAGTAAGCTCTTTCCTACTCACTAAATCCATACGTCACATGCATTTGAGATACATATAACATCTTATGCATAACATAAAAATACATAAGGCATATAAACATATGAAGGCATATAAACATAGAACATATGCATTGTAAAAACATTTAGGATGCTCTTTAGAAAACATAGTAAATAATACTTTAAAATCATATACATCATCTTCTTTGGGGTCCCCGGCTTTGTACTCATTCTTTCTTTTGCGCGCATACCCCTATGTAGGATGCGAGGTAGCTAATCCCGACCTACAGGGGTCTACATTCTAGGCTTACTATCTTTCAGCCTAGGGACAGCTTCGGTAGTCCAGAACCGTAGATCTTTTTCAAGACCCGGTACAAGCCATTCATTAAAGTAAAATACATATATGCATTCTTTTCTTTTCTTTCTTTCTTTCATATAGAACATGCATTCCTTTCTTTCTTTCTTTCTTTCATATTGCATGTACTATAGACATTCAATTATTCATAATCATAAGCATACTTTCATATATAGAACATGCATTCTTTCTTTCTTTTATATTGCATGTACTATAGGCATTCAATCATTCATAAACATAGGCATACTTTCATAGCATAATCATTAGCATAAATAGCAAGACATGGAAGGACCTTTCTTTTAACACATGTAAGTGAAGCAACCATCATGCTAGTTTCATCAATACATCATACTTATAACATGCTTGTCTTAATTAAGGCAATATGTTAGTTTAATCTTTCTTTTCTCATCTTAATACATGCTGGCCGAAACTTCATAGCAAGGATATCATAGCATAAGAGTCATATAATCATGGAAATAAAAACATACATTACATAAGAGGTCATTTACAAGTACACTGGTAGTCTAGACTTCACTAAACAATAGTTTAGGTGCATGAATTGTACTTGAGCTTATTTTTAACCCTTATCCCAGTATTTGTCCGAAATTCACAGCTAGATAACATGGTATGAAAGTTCATATAACATGTAAACAAAAACATATTTTACCATTAAGGTCATATACAAGCATAAAGGTAGTCTAGGCTTCATTAAACACTAGTTTAGGGGCATGCTTTGTACTCGAACCTATTCTTAACCCCTATTCTTGTAATTTGTTGAAACTCACAGTAGGGATTTCATAGCATAATCATTCACATAACATGGGAATAAAAGCATATTTTTCATAAGAATTCATTCACAAGTGCAAAAGTAGTTTGTACTTCACGTTTAGGTGTATGATCTAGAGTTCTACTTGGATTATCATGCATATGGGTACATGTAACATTTTTCTAAACATCAATACTTAGAATGGAGCATGAGTTTAGGCTCAAACAACTTAGATAAGGTACTGACCCTAAGGTATAAATTATTTCCATTATGAAATAAAACACCCAATCACATGCATATCACTTGATTTAACCATAACATCATAAAGGTCTATAAAAATCTGTTTGAAGGCATAATTTAAGGTCCCTTGGCCGAATGTTACAGCGGTCCCTTAGCATAGATTCCACAAAATTTCGTGGCCTAAAACATTTATATAGCAAGGAAACAATCATTAGAACAATAGCCTACTTCATGCATCAACATTTATCCATTTCATGACTTGGCCGAATTCTTCCAAGTCCTTTACATCATGGAGGGCATTCAAACACCATGTATCCATCATATATTCATTACAAAAAGGTAGTAACAATTTCATGAACTCTTCCTTTAAGTTTTTGGACATAGAAAAGGGGGGTACCCCTTTATGGCCAAAACATTCCTCAAAGTTTTCTTCCATTTTCTTTCACCCAACATCACAAGCAAACATGAAAATCATAAAAAACACATAAAAAGCCATTATGTTACAGGTGAGGGAGTCTTACCACTTGTGCTTATGTTCCCAAAAGATCTCAAAGTTTTGGAGAAGAAAAGGCCTCTTAAACTCTAGCACTCCTCTTGTTCTTCTCTTCTTTTGGTCCGGTTTTCTCTAGGAGGTGAATGACTTGAAAATGGTAGCAAGGGCCACAAGGATTTCGGTGAGGAAGCGGAGGAAGGGGAAGAGTTTGGTGGAGAGAAAAGGGGAAGGTTTCTTGGCCGAAATGTCTAGGCATTTCCTCCTCTTCATGACCTTTTATGGTGAGTAAAGAGGCAAGCACCTCTTTAATGATGTCTCTTCAATTTTCTTGTGTCTCTTCATCTTCTTTCCCACTTATCTACAATGTCTCATCCTCTTCTAATAGCACTCCCTTGCTAGGTGAATTGGTTACATATGCATTCTTAAGGCTTGACTTTTCTTTGAGGTCCAAGGTTCAATCCTTGGCACCTCCTCTTTTTTTTTGTTTTCTCTTCCTTTTATTATTTTTTTCTTTTTCCAAGCCCGCATAACCAAAGCCCACCTAGAGAATGCTACTTATTTAATTCATACACATTCATATGCATTTCATTATTCATTCATACATGTGTAGGATACTTAAGCATAACATTAAATATAATACCTAAGCATAATTATCACACATCCACTACGTGTCAAGATAATGTCTAACATTTCTTTATTCGCAACTTTTCCACCTAAATTCATAATATTATTCTTGGCCACATGTTCCATTATTACTACGCTAGAGTGGAAAATTTGGGGCGTTACAATCCACCCTCCATTCTGAAAAGTTCGTCCTCGAACTTAAAATAACTCGGGTTGATGCCATTGTTTCTCTCGAAGGCAGGGTTGTTAAAAACTTGCTATCTAGAACTTGTAAGGTTATGTCTATCTTCTTAGCATGTATCATGGAAATATAGGAATGTGTTGCCCCAGTATCAAATAAAACAGTAGCATGCTGACTGTAAATAATTATCTGACCTGTGACAACGGTGGAAGCATTTGCCGCATCTTCCTTTGTAAGAGAGAATACCCTTGCGTTCGTAGTAACAGGCGGGGCCTCCAATCGACCTTGACTTAATTGAGGACCTTCTAGTGTGGCTTGCATATAGTGCAGCTGTGCAGGAGCATTCTAATATTGCATCTGCTGTTGAGAAGGTGTCGGGGCCTTGGCAGGACAGGCGAAGGCCTTGTGTCCCTCTTGTCCGCATGTGAAGCACTTGTTTGTACCCATGCGGCATTCTCCAGGATGCGTGTTTCCACATTTAGCGCACGGGGTGTACTTGGGCTTCTTATTTGCTGGGCCACTGTTAGAATTGTTCCACATTTTCTTATCATTGCGATCCCCCTTCCAGCTAGTACCCGCGTGCTGAGGCTTCTGACCTCCTGAGGGGGCTTGGCTCTTGCTTTCAGTTGGCGTCTTCCTTTGCTGATTTATGTTGTTCAGATAGTGCTCGGTGATCAAAGCACTGCTAAATAGCTCCTCGGCGGTCTGCGGTCGATTAACTCCGCCGGCCACGTTCAGAGCTATCTCCGGTCATAACATCTTTAGCATAAGGCGGACCTTTTCTTTCTCTGTGCTAACCAACTCAGGACATAGGCAAGCTAGTCGGGTGAACCTCTTAACGACTTCGCTGACAGATAGGTCACCTTGTCGGAATTCCGTGAATTCATCATAATGTTTGTTGGTGACCCGCATGTGGAAGAACTCCTCGAAGAATTCCGTCTCAAAGTCTGTCCACTTCATCCGGTTTACGGGTCTCTTAGCCTTGACCCTCTCCCACCACATTCTGGCATCGCTAGAGAGGCAGAACGACACACATTTTATCTTCTCATGCTCCGGCCAATCTAGCAGCTCCATAGTACTCTCCATGGTCTTAAACCAGGCCTGTGCATCCCATGGCTCGCAAGCACCCGAGAAGGACTTCGGCTTCAGCCTCTGCCACTGGATTAAATAGGCTTCCGGTCACATTCCAGTGGCAGGGCCTATCGGGGGTGCTACAGATATCACAGTCTGGTTTGGTGGTGGAGTGGTAGCATTTCCCTGTTGACTCATCAGGGTGTCGATGGTCTGCTGTTGTTCGGCGATCTGACGCTAAAGTTCTGCGACTATGTGCGTCAGGTCAGGCTGGGGTACAGTTTCGTTTGTTCTGGTACTTCTTCTTCTAGCCATGCTATCTTCACGAAATAACACATAGGCTAGTATAAAGTTACTATCATTTTCCCCTATTATCTATCACTTAGGTATATCACGTACAAGAAAATATTTTTATTCTACTAATATCTCTTTCTAGATGTTCTTACATCTTAAATTTTATGTAGTCTTCTTGCTCTGCTGTTTAAACATTTTACAACAATAAGATAGTATAAGATCAATTTCATCATTTTCATGTATATACATGCATTTGTATCTTTTTCATTATAAGGTACGGTAAGGTACTGCCTTAGGTTTCCATTCATATACATCTTAAATCATTGTCATTATAAGGTATGATAAGGTATCTTCCCAATTTTATCCAAGGTAAGATCATGCTTCCGTCATCCATATCATTTTAAATCATTGTCATCATAAGGTATCTTGCTAGTTTTATCCAAGGTAAAATCATACATATCATGCATCATACTTGCATAATTCAGTTATCAATATAAACATGAAATAAGGCAAGTATAGAATTTCTTACTTGGAAGCGGCAGGCTTGATGTGTGTGTAGTGAGATGATAAACTGCTCTGATACCAAGCTGTAACGCCCGCCCCTTACCGTTAGGCGGCACGTTACCTTTAACCCTTTTTTTTCTTACTTACTTATATCATTGCGTATGAATCTAACATTGCAGCGGAAATAAAACATGTTTTCATATAATCATATGCAAAGGAGAAGGAGTGTAAATATTAATCATATAACATCTAATAGCATCCATACTTAAATAAACTCCAAAGAACTAGCAAGTATCATGCATAAAGTAGTAACATATGTCTTATTAGAAATAAGAACTAAGTCTATAGATGATACTAAAGTGGATCGATCAGTCAAGTCACACCACACACATTAGCCCTTCCTGCAGCTTCCCTTTCTTTAGTAATTTCTATGTTGATCTGCAACATAAGCAAACAAACTATAAGTATGAAACTTAGTAAGCTCTTTCCTACTCACTAAATTCATACGTCACATGCATTTGAGAGACATATAACATCTTATGCATAGCATAGAAATACATAAGACATATAAACATATGAAGGCATATAAATATAGAACATATGCATTGTAAAAACATTTAGGATGCTCTTTAGAAAACATAGTAAATAATACTTTAAAATCATATACATCATCTTCTTTGGGGTCCCCGGCTTTGTACCCATTCTTTCTTTTGCGCGCATACCCCTATGTAGGATGCGAGGTAGCTAATCCCGACCTACAAGGGTCTACATTCTAGGCTTACTATCTTTCAGCCTAGGGACAGCTTCGGTAGTCCAGAACCGTAGATCTTTTTCAAGACCCGGTACAAGCCATTCTTTAAAGTAAAATACATATATGCATTCTTTTCTTTTCTTTCTTTCTTTCATATAGAACATGCATTCCTTTCTTTCTTTCTTTCTTTTATATTGCATGTACTATAGACATTCAATCATTTATAATCATAAGCATACTTTCATATATAGAACATGCATTCTTTCTTTCTTTCATATTGCATGTACTATAGGCATTCAATCATTCATAAACATAGGCATACTTTCATAGCATAATCATTAGCATAAATAGCAAGACATGGAAGGACCTTTCTTTTAACACATGTAAGTGAAGCAACCATCATGCTAGTTTCATCAATACATCATACTTATAACATGCTTGTCTTAATTAAGGCAATATGTTAGTTTAATCTTTCTTTTCTCATCTTAATACATGCTGGCCGAAACTTCATAGCAAGGATATCATAGCATAAGAGTCATATAATCATGGAAATAAAAACATACATTACATAAGAGGTCATTTACAAGTACACTGGTAGTCTAGACTTCACTAAACACTAGTTTAGGTGCATGAATTGTACTTGAGCTTATTTTAACCTTTATCTAGTATTTGTCCGAAATTCACAGCTAGATAACATGGCATGAAAGTTCATATAACATGTAAACAAAAACATATTTTACCATTAAGGTCATATACAAGCATAAAGGTAGTCTAGGCTTCATTAAACACTAGTTTAGGGGCATGCTTTGTACTCGAACCTATTCTTAACCCCTATTCTTGTAATTTGTTGAAACTCACAGTAGGGATTTCATAGCATAATCATTCACATAACATGGGAATAAAAGTATATTTTTCATAAGAATTCATTCACAAGTGCAAAAGTAGTTTGTACTTCACGTTTAGGTGTATGATCTAGAGTTCTACTTGGATTATCATGCATATGGGTACATGTAACATTTTTCTAAACATCAATACTTAGAATGGAGCATGAGTTTAGGCTCAAACAACTTAGATAAGGTACTGACCCTAAGGTATAAATTATTTCCATTATGAAATAAAACACCCAATCACATGCATATCACTTGATTTAACCATAACATCATAAAGGTCTATAAAAATCTGTTTGAAGGCATAATTTAAGGTCCCTTGGCCGAATGTTACAGCGGTCCCTTAGCATAGATTCCACAAAATTTCGTGGCCTAAAACATTTATATAGCAAGGAAACAATCATTAGAACAATAGTCTACTTCATGCATCAACATTTATCCATTTCATGACTTGGCCGAATTCTTCCAAGTCCTTTACATCATGGAGGGCATTCAAACACCATGTATCCATCATATATTCATTACAAAAAGGTAGTAACAATTTCATGAACTCTTCCTTTAAGTTTTTGGACATAGAAAAGGGGGGTACCCCTTTATGGCCAAAACATTCCTCAAGGTTTTCTTCCATTTTCTTTCACCCAACATCACAAGCAAACATAAAAATCATAAAAAACACATAAAAAGCCATTATGTTACAGGTGAGGGAGTCTTACCACTTGTGCTTATGTTCCCAAAAGATCTCAAAGTTTTGGAGAAGAAAAGGCCTCTTAAACTCTAGCACTCCTCTTGTTCTTCTCTTCTTTTGGTCCGGTTTTCTCTAGGAGGTGAATGACTTGAAAATGGTAGCAAGGGCCACAAGGATTTCGGTGAGGAAGAGGAGGAAGGGGAAGAGTTTGGTGGAGAGAAAAGGGGAAGGTTTCTTGGTCGAAATGTCTAGGCATTTCCTCCTCTTCATGACCTTTTATGGTGAGTAAAGAGGCAAGTACCTCTTTAATGGTGTCTCTTCAATTTTCTTGTGTCTCTTCATCTTCTTTCCCACTTATCTACAATGTCTCATCCTCTTCTAATAGCACTCCCTTGCTAGGTGAATTGGTTACATATGCATTCTTAAGGCTTGGCTTTTCTTTGAGGTCCAAGGTTCAATCCTTGACACCTCCTTTTCTTTTTTGCTTTCTCTTCCTTTTATTATTATTTTCTTTTTCCAAGCTCGCATAACCAAAGACCACCTAGAGAATGCTACTTATTTAATTCATACACATTCATATGCATTTCATTATTCATTCATACATGTGTAGGATACATAAGCATAACATTAAATATAATACCAAAGCATAATTATCACACATCCACTACGTGTCAAGATAATGTCTAACATTTCTTTATTTGCAACTTTTCCACCTAAATTCATAATATTATTCTTGGCCACATGTTCCATTATTACTACGCTAGAGTGGAAAATTTGGGGCGTTACACTAGAAAAGCCCATGTAAGGCCCATTAGCACTTAGCTTCTTATTCTATATCGAAAATCATGGATAATCATGCTAAGGTTTATACTAGTGTCCCTATGTTCATCGAGAATCTATCTAGGCATGGTCAATATTTTTAAAGAAAATATTGAGAGAATTTTCTGGGTCGTTACATCTCCGAACCCGGGAGCCCCCGTGGTAGCGTTTAGACAACCATGAATGGGGTCGGTCGGGCCGATTGCCAGCCCCCTTTACCCAGTCGGACGTGTGGGTGCCCACGCTCCCTGGCCATCCCCCGACCTAGACCTAGGTCGTGCACTACAGTTGGACGCGTGGCCACCCACCCTCCCATAGCATCACCAGGACTGAGTGTTTAACACCATCAGACATGCCTCACTCAGCAACCGCCGACTCAGGGCGTACCCTGCGCCTCCTACCAGTCGGACGCGTGGCTACCCACGCTCACTGGCCATTATCCGACCCGGTCCTTGACACTCGGACACGCCGGTTGGCTCTCGGGGTACGGGCTATCTCGCCCCTACGCCACCTATGTCATTATAACCAGGGTACCACCCTGATAACGGGGTTCTGCACACCTTACTCAATCCAGACATTTCTTGCGGTCAGTCCGGCCATCCAGTACTTTCATACTGCGCATCCAGTACTTTCGTACTGTTCGAGCACCCCACGCCACGCCGCGCCACTCCTAAGTGCTCCCTACGAGCTGACAGTTATCACACCCTTGTCTCGTCAATACGAACAAGGGTTGTCAGCTCCCCCGGCTATATAAACTTCACATTCCCCCTACCGCAGGTATGCGCACGCGAGCCCTCTCGTCTATTGCCTCCTTTCAATTCAATTCCACTATCATCCCTGCGGATACTAACTTAACCGTCGGAGTGCCTGACCGGGGCAACCCCCGGCGGGTTTGCTGACGGTCACTGTTTTGCAGAGCTAAGCTGTCGTGCTTCCAGCTCGTTACCACCTCACCCGCTCATGCCACATGGGAGACCGTCCAACCCTTGGGATCGCCACCCCGCTTCGCGACAGGATCAAATTTGGCGCTAGAAGGAGGGACACCAATAGCCTGATCGGAAGCAGAGATGGAGAAGCCTAGCCAGGCTTGGATGACCCTCACTCCCAAATGATACGAGTGCCCTTTCCTCCCGCGCGCGCATAGCAGTCCAGCTTACGCGGCCAAGCCCATGTCAGGCGAAGCACCCGTATCCCACCGGACGGGGGAATGCGGTGTCGAAAGGAGCATGTTTGGCCTTACACAAGCCTGCCTAAGAAAGCTCTCGCCTTTCAGGGTAGTGAAAAAGATGTATTTTGCAACCTCTGCGCGTCCAGCGAATGTCCAAACCTTCTCAAAGGTAGGCTAGCAACTCGCTATGCGCTATTTATAAATCGGAGTCTGTTCCCACTATCCCTCGGCGGAGATGCCTCCGACCAGGAAGCCTCGGCGCGGCTCTCAGGCGCACGCGTGGTGATTCACGCTCCCTGAGATGCCTCCGACTGGGAAGCCTTGGCGCGGCTCTCAGGCGGACGCGTGGCGATCCACGCTCCCTAAGATGCCTACGATCGGGAAGCCTCGACGCAGCTCTCAGGCGGACGTGTCGCGAGCCACGCTCCCTAAGATGCCTTCGACCGGGAAGCCTCGGCGCGGCTCTCAGGCGGACGCATGGCGATCCACGCTCCCTGAGACGCCTCCGACCGGGAAGCCTCGGCGTGGCTCTCAGGCGCACGCGTAGCGATCCACGCTCCCTGAGATGCCTTCAACCGGGAAGCCTCGACGCGGCTCTTAGGCGGACGCGTGGCGATCCACGCTCCCTGAGATGCCTCCAACCGGGAAGCCTCGGCGCAGCTCTCAGGCGGACGCGTGGCGATCCACGCTCCCTGAGATGCCTCCAACCGGGAAGCCTCAACGCGGCTCTCAGGCGGACGCGTGCCGATCCACGCTCCCTGAGATGCCTTCGACCGGGAAGCCTCGGTGCAGCTATCAGGTAGACGCATGGTGATCCACGCTCCCTGATATGCTTTTGACCGGGAAGCCTCGGCGCGGCTCTCAGGCGGACGCATGCCGATCCACGCTCCCTGAGATGCCTTCGACCGGGAAGCCTCGGTGCAGCTATCAGGTAGACGCATGGTGATCCACGCTCCCTGATATGCTTTTGACCGGGAAGCCTCGGCGCGGCTCTCAGGCGAACGCGTGGCGATCCACGCTGCTTGAGACACCTCCGACCGGGAAGCCTCGGGGCGGGTCTCAGGCGCACGCATGGCGATCCACGCTCCCTGAAATGCCTCCGACCGGGAAGCCTCGGCGCGGCTCTCAAGCGGACGCATGGCGATCCACACTCCCTGAGATGCCTCCGACCGGGAAGCCTCGTCGTGGCTCTCAGGCTCACGCGTGGCGATCCACGCTCCCTGAGATGCCTCCGACCGGGAAGCCTCGGCGCGGCTCTCAAGCGGACGTGCGACGATCCACGCTCCCTGAGATGCCTCCAACCGGGAAGCCTCGGTGCGACTCCTAGGCGGACGCGTGGCGATCCACGCTCCCTGAGATGTCTCCGACCGAGAGGCCTCGGCGCGGCTCTAAGGCGCACGCATGGCGATCCATGCTCCCTGGATGCCTCCGACCGGGTAGCCTCAGCGTGGCTCTCAGGCGCACGCGTGGCAATCCACGCTCCCTGAGATGCCTCCGACCGAGAAGCCTCGGCGCGGCTCTCAGGCGGACGCGTGGCGATCCAAGCTCCCTGAGATGCCTCCAACCGGGAAGCCTCAGCGCGGCTCTCAGGCGGACGCGTGGCGATCCACGTTCCCTGAGATGTCTCCGACCGGGAATCCTCGGCGCGGCTCTCAGGTGCACGCGTGGCGATCCACGCTTCCTGAGATGCCTCTGACCGAGAAGCCTCGGCGCGGCTCTCAGGCGGACACGTGGCAATCCACGCTCCCTGAGATGTCTCCGACCAGGAAGCCTCGGTACGGCTCTCAGGCGCACGCATGGCGATCCACGCTCCCTGTGATGCCTCGGACCGGGAAGCCTCGGCGCGGCTCTCAGGCGGATGCATGACGTTCCACGCTCTCTGAGATGCCTCCGACCGGGAAGCCTCGGCGCGGCTCTCAAGCGCACGCGTGGCGATCCACGCTCCCTGAGATGCCTCCGATCGGGAAGCCTCGGCGCAGCTCTCAAGCACACGCATGGCGATTCACGTTCCCTGAGATGCCTTCGACCGGGAAGCCTCGGCGCGACTCTCAGGCGGACGCGTGGCGATCCATGCTCCCTGAGATGCCTTCGACCGGGAAGCCTCGGCGCGGCTCTCAGGCGGACCCGTTGCGATCCACGCTCCCTGAGATGCCTCCGACCGGGAAGCCTCAGCGTGACTCTCAGGCGCACGCGTGGCGATCCACGCTCCCTGAGATGCCTCCGATCGGGAAGCCTCGGCGCGGCTCTCAGGCGGATGCGTAGCGATCCACGCTCCCTGAGTTGCCTCCGACCGGGAAGCCTCGGATCGACTCTCAGCCGGATGCGTAGCGGTCCATGCTCGCTGAGAGGACCCTCGACCGAGAGGTTTACTCCTCACCTCCGAACAAGCTAAAATCGGGACCCGTCCCCAGTATCCCTTGGATCGACTCTCAGCCGGACGCGTGGCGACCCACGCTCCCGTGGAGGTTCCTCGACCACGGGAGCAGGCCATGAGTCGACTCTCAGCCCGAGGGTTAGCCGACCCAGCGTCCGAATTCTGACCCCTGCAGCTGGTCATAATCTAACGCATTGCCCATGCATAGCCTAGCTCGACCCTCAGTCCCAAGGCGTTGCCTAACGAAGTGCCTCACTTCGCACCTATATACTTGCGGTGAGCAACTGAGCCTCGTGTATCACGGCGACCCCTACTTTGCCACTCGTAAAGGCCTAAGGGACTCCATCATATTTTCTCCCGAGTAGCAGATACCTGACAGTCGTTGTGCATAAGTATCACACACGCTCGCTAGTCCTAAAAGGTCGGATAAGCGCTCCTGGAGCTGTTGGCACCCAGACGCCCGTCGCTTAAGACGGCAGATACACACACGAAGCCGAGCTAATTAGTATCCATTGTCAAAAGGAGGCTTTGCCTCTGCCTATATGGAAAAAGGGAGAGGGGGGGGGGGGGAGAGAGAAAACAACTCCAGACTAAGGCCGGCGGGCGAGTCACGGGGGCGCAGCATGAGCCTGACTTGTCTCTCGAGCCGCCTTCAATTCTGCCTTCAGGTCCGCACGACGCTTTCTAAGCCGAGCGAAGCCTCTCAGGAGGGTAGCAAGTTATTCCTCTTTGGCTGATAGGTCAGCACGTAGCGCCGCTGCTGACTGACGGGTCTCCAAAAGCTCCGCCTTGACCTTATCTAACTCCAGGTGGGCCTGCTGCGCTAAGGCCCAAGCCTGGCGCTCCCCGCGCTCTAAGCAAACGACTTGCCGTTGAGCTTGGATATTCGTCGCGCGTGCCGCATTCAGCTCCACTAGACATTCCTGGAGCCGCGTTTCCGATCGTTAAGCCCGCTCTTGGAAGGCCATGTTCTCAACTCGCAGACTGTTCAAGGTCTCATCGCCGGGTTGTAGCTGCACATGACGGAGCTGAGATTCCAATTCCTTCCTTCGGGACTCGGTTTGGCGGAGAGATCGAGTCTGGGCCGAATAGGAGACACCCATATCATAAATCTGGCCGACAAGCTGTAAAGAGAACAAGGGTGATCAGAAGTGACGGGATCAGGCAAGAGTAAGTCATGGAGACATACCTTACAGGCCCATGCTATGACGTCGTTGGCTCGAACGAGGGGGTCCTGATAATCAAACTCCCGAAGACCCTGGAATAGGTGGTCGCTTAGTGGAGCATACACATGGACCACTCGGGCCGACTCTAGTGACGCAGGGGCAGGAGCCTCATAGGCAGTACGAGGGTCCGCTCGAGACGGCTGGATCAAATGCAATGCTCGGGGGCCCATGACTCCCTCGGGGAGGGAAGGAAGAGGCCTATCGAGCTGCACACTCGAAGAGCCAGCTTGGGTAGAAGGAACCGCCGGCTGGACAACCCCGGGGCCGAAAGAAAAGGGGACGGCCGGCGCGGATACCGGCGAGACAGGAGTCCTCGGCGAAAGGGAAGGAAGAGGTCTATCAGAGCCGACCTGAGTCTAGGGAGGCACCGGGAGAGTATCCCCTAGAACGGAAGACACGGGGATGACAGGCACAGACACCCGCGGAGCAGGAAGCCTCGACGAAGGAGAGGAAGAGGGGGTCCTCCGCGGGAAGGTGGTGGTGGTCCCAAAAGGAGGCGAGCGGTCGCCCGGTTGATTCCGATGGCGCCTGGTCTCTAAGGGGCGAGGATCTGCGTCCAAAACCTCAATCTCAGAATCTGGCACCTCCTCCTTGGGCGCCTTACCCCTACTTGCAGAAGAAATGTCGGTAGGGTTTACCGTCGGTGAAGGAGATGATGAAGTAGCCGGCGGAGCATTAGCCGGATATGCAAGCATAGCCGCCATCGCTGCCGTGAACGCAGCCTCATCCTCTGCCAGCCCCACTACCAGAGAGTCATGCAACATTTTGGGAAGGATACCAGGACACCGGAGGAGATGGCTAAGAAGGGGAGGAGGAAGGTGATGGGGGAGTATAAAGAAAATGAAAGCGGCAAGGAAGATAATCGTGGACGCCCTATAGAGGGAAGGCGGTCAATCCTAGCCGTCGGAAAAAGGGTTGCGAGGAAAAGGTAGATCTCCTCAGAACCCTCCGATGGTAACTGGGGAAAAGCGAGGGGCGCAATAAGGCAAAGGCGGGTCCGCCGAACAAACGTTTCGCTGCCCAAAGCAATCAGAACAAGTGGCTGACACTTCGGTGCTTGGGAAACCACTGAACACGAGACAAGTGTCCCTACCAATTAATACCTCCCTCAAGCGAGAGGGAAAACAGGTAAGCTGTCAGCCAGGCGGCTTAAATAAAAAAGGAGTGAGGCTGAGCCAAAGTCCCACGGGCTAGCTCCCGCTAATCCCTTGGTCCGAGTCCCGGTTGGACTCGTGGCGGCCCACGCTCCCCGGAGTCAGCTCGGCCAAGAGGCCAGATTCCTACGGGCTAGCTCCCGCTAATCCCTTGGACCGTGTCCCAGTCGGACGCGTGACGTCCCACGCTCCCCGGAGTTGGCTCGGCAAAGAGGCTAGATTCCCACGGGCTAGCTCCCGCTAATCCCTTGGGCTAGGTCCCGGACAGATGCATGGAGACACATGTCTCCCAATCTACCCTGGCCAAGCGACTAGACATTCAAGCAAGGGCACACACTGGTGTTTAATGCGAACACCCGCAAAGACTAATGGCCCGAGCGCATGCTTGTCCGGGCCACAAACACCTATGAATCTCCTCGCCCGAACGCCCGGGCTGGAGGCCCGCAAAGACCACACTGATTATTCGGCTTTGTGCCCAAATTCGCTCTCATTATCGCTCGGGTCCATAATGATTGAAAATGAAAGCAGCCACGCTTGCTACAGAGTAAGCGGAGAAGGAAAATCACATTCAAAGAAAGAGGTGCATTACAAAATTGAGGGTCGGGTGTCCCACTCATTACAAGACAAGAGAAAATTAGAAGCCCGACCCTCACTTGAAGGGTTGTTTTGTTATATCGGGTAGGTCTTTGCACATGTCCCGAAGCTGAACAGCTATGGGAGGCATGTCGGGAGGTAGGTACTGTTAGTGATATGAGAGAAGTGTCCTAAGGCAATCGCCTTATGATTGTAAACATTTATTTTAATAAATAAAAATTCACTATTTGAGTATACATGTTTGTGTATTTGATTGGGATCTTAAACTCATCTACTGAATGTCCGCAATACAATTCACAGCATAAGAGAATTTGTGATGAGATCACAACTAGTGATTATCTCTACATGTGCAATTGTGAAGTATTGAAAATATCCCTAGTCGATGAATTGATAAAAACGGACACTATCAATTCTGTTGAGACTAGCATGGGTTATTCTCTAATCAGCTGATTCTCACTGGCTGGTGACATTGGGATATCCGGAGATAAACATAGATGCTAGTTAAGGGAACTAGTTCATTGGAGTAACTAGCTGTAAAACTTCATATGGTAATCTACATAGATATGTCAGTGAAGTTCTTACTGCAGCTTAAGTGCGATGTTCCTTTGACTTGCGGTGTTCAAGTCATCTTGGTCATGGAGACTTATACTTTAACATCTTAAGCAAGCATCTCCAAGGAGGTGTGGACCCAGGATGGTTGGGTATAAGCCGAAGTGCCCGAAGATGTTTGAACAGCCTACAAAGGATTCACCACTCCTTGCGAGGAGATGTATACCCAGGCCTATCGTCGGATTGTTACTCAAAGCCTCTGGCCAGAGCATATCATGTTTAGAGTATAAGTCTCTTAAATACATGAGAGTAATTAGAAATCCAAAGGACGAGAAAGACACTACTTGGGCTAGGTGTGACGTAGTCAGCCTAGTGGGGACTGACACACACAGACCATGTCCTGAACCAAGTGGGTATAAGATGGTGAAGGGAATGAGGCACGATTCATTAGAGCTGCTGAAGGGTTCCAGAATTACTTTTGAGGTCAACCGTTGATCTTTCGATTAATTGGGGGTCATGATGTACTACTAGGTGCCACTCATGATCGTTCTATAATTAGTTGATTATAGACGGCCAACATAAATCGAAAGCCTATTTAGTCACACGCACTACGAGTAATCCGAGGGATTTAAAATGAGTTGAAAATTAGATTTTTCGATCAAGAGAAATAAATCGAATCTGAGTTAGTCAGAGGCGCAACGGAAGCTAAAAATGGCTAAGTCTTTTGAAGGCTTATTAGGCGAATTAAATAAGTTTAATTCGCGATGGGTTCGACTCGGTTTGGCCGGCCACCACTTGGGGAGAAACCAATTTATTTGGTTTAATTAATAAAATAAATCTAGCGCGATTTGTTTTATAAATTATGGATAAATAAATTTGTATAAAGAAATTTATATAAAGAAATTTGTAGAAATTTATTCCTTTTTATGGAAATTAAAATGATCCATGGAATGGTTTATTTTAATTTTATAAAATCAATTATGAATTGATTTTTCCATAATAAGAAAAATTTATAAATTTCTTGTAAAATTTATTCCATAATTAAAGGAGAGATGTATTTGTTTTATTATAAAGTTAGTTATAATAAAACTAGGCATAACGGAATAATTCATAAGAAAATTTATAAGATAAATTTCTTATGAAAAATTATTCCGTTAATTCCGTTAAAGGGGAGACTTAGCAAGGAAGAGGCTACTATATATAGGAACCAAGGCAAGGCTTGAATTCCTAACGAATTGAGTTATCAAGAGATCTAGTAGTTCTCTCCCTCTCTCTCTTATTCTCTCCCTTTCTCTTCCTCCTAGGGTCGGCGCCCCTTGCTCACCTCCTAGGGCCGGCGCCCCTTGCTCACCCTAGGGCCGGCGTCCATCCCACCTAGGGCCGGCGCACCATCCTCCCCATCCAAGGGTTGCCGTGAGCTATCATCTCCAAGGAGAAGTCAACCAAGAAGAAGAAGAAGCGGATAGCATCTCCTTCCTTCCCGGAATTTAGATTCCGTTTCTTGGTGGTTAGTTTTCTTTCTTCTCTCTTGATCTTCTAGTTGTGCCTTTAGAGAATCTAGTAGTTCTCATCGGCACAAAACTCGTGACTTTGCGAAGTCATCCCAAAGAGAACTCGGCGTGGACGCGAATAGAGGCGGAGCTTCCAAGGGACGCTACGGTTGGATCTCGTCCCTTTCTTCGAGTTACGCGAGGTACAAAGTAAATTAGTTTACTTTTCCGCAAAGTTTTAATTTATGATCATGTCCACACATCATAAGGTTGCATGCTAGATACGTGGTTAAAATAATTTGAGAAATTATTTTATGCTAATTCTTCCGCTGCACGTAAAAATTTAAAATTTTACGAACCCGTATCCTTGTCAACATGCACCCGATCCCAACAGGTACCCGCCCAGTTTGAGCTGCCGGACGACGCTAATCCCTTGGTGCATCATTACAGCCCGAAATCACCGGGAGACCGTCTAGCCCTTGGGATCGCCAGCCCGCTTCGCGACCGTCCAGCCCGAAATCGCCTGGAGACCGTCAATAATAGCCGTCCGATCAGGCCCAGAGGGGCCCAGGAAATGAAGCGCCAACCTCGTTATTCCCTGGACAGGCGGCGAGCACCTAGCCGCTCATAAAAGGAATGGGAAAGAGATTCGTGGAACAAGCATCAACCGAGAGCCTTAATGTATGAGATTTCGACCTACTCGGAGATCCCGAGCAGCAGAAGGGGAAAAGGCAGATAACATTGTCGGCTGACCGGGACCCCTGCGCATCGAAAAGTTCATGGAGAACCACCAGAAGTAGCCAGGATGTCCCGGTGCGCCAGGCTTGCTTCAGCGGGCGATAGTCCAGTCAATTGGACTCGACTCCTCCTTCGACTAGACTCGAGGGGGACGCTTATGATCCCGGCCTTGCCTACGGAGAGGCTCGTCGGCTGGGCCCGCCAGCTAGCCTGGCGCCAGAAAGGTCTAGTGGACTGGTCAGCAAAGGTATCCCCAGGGGGATCTCCGAACTCGGGAGCCCCGTGGTAGCGTTAGCCGACCATGAATGGGGTCGGTCGGGCCGATTGCCAGCCCCCCCTTTATCCAGTCGGACGCGTGGTTGCACACACTGTTAACCCAATCGAACGTGTGTTTGCCCATGCTCCCTGGCCATCCCCCGACCTAGACCTAGGTCGTGCACTATAGTTGGACGCGTGACCACCCACCCTCCTATAGCATCACCAGGACTGAGTGTTTAGCACCATCAGACAGGCCTCACTCAGCAACCGCCGACTCAGGGCGTACCCTACGCCTCCTACCAGTCGGACGCGTGGCTGCCCACACTCACTGGCCATTATCTGATCCGATCCTTGACACTCAGACACGCCGGTCGGCTCTCGGGGTACGGGCTATCTCGCCCCTATGCCCCCTATCTCATTATATCCAGGGTACGACCCTGCTAACGGGGTTCTGCACACCTTACTCATCCCAGACATTTCATGCGGTCAGTCCGGCCATCCAGTACTTTCATACTGCGCACCCAGTACTTTTGTACTGTTCGAGCACCCCGCGCCACGCCGCACCACTCCTAAGTGCTCCCTACGAGCTGACAGTTATCACACCCTTGTCTCGTCAATACGGACAAGGGTTGTCAGCTCCCCCGGCTACATAAACTTCACACTCCCCCTACCGCAGGTATGTGCACGCGAGCCCTCTCGTCTATTGCCTCCTTTCTATTCAGTTCCACTATCATGCCTGCGGATACTGACTTGACCGTTGGAGTGTCTAACCGGGGAAACCCCCAGCGGGTTTGCTGACGATCACTGTTTTGCAGAGCTAAGCTGCCGTGTTGTCAGCTCGTTGCCACCTCACCCGCTCGTGCCACCCGGGAGACCGTCCGGCCCTTGGGATTGCCACCCCGCTTCGCCACAGGATCAGCCTCTATGTTAGCATACGGTTGGAAGTTAAGATCGAAACCGTGCTTCTGTTCGCAACCTCTTCGAACTCCTCTCGAGATCACCGGACGATGATGCATCTTCATCGCTACTGATATCATTGGCACTCTTTAATCTGGTCACCCTGAGAAGTTGCCAGTATGAAGATTGCATCAGCTAAGCAAACTTCTTCTCCTGAAGCATCCTTTAAAGATCCAACTTTCAAGGCATCATCTGTGAATGGTTTAATGAAATGATCGCTCATTCGATCGATATCCTCCACTAAGACTATGCATTTCTGCGCCGCCCTTCTTATAGCACCCATGACGTACTTGCAGCATGAATCATCTCGCTTAATCTGTATTAGCTTATCCATCAAGCCGAGAATGGACTTGGCCATGACCAATTCTAGTCTTCTCTTGGCGATATAATCGCTCACTTGTATCAGCAGTGCCATGACCTTATTGCCTGTAGAACAGTCACGCAATGCTTTTATGATTGAAGGAATGCTGTTGGATTGCCAAAGGATTCCCTGTTGCAGTTGGTGCTGCAGATCAAACAGTTTAATTGACACCCTCGAATCGAGGCTACCGCAAACATGGAAAATAGAAGCATTTAGTCTATTAAATCTAGAGTTGTTTAAGATCATTGGAAGTGGTGTCTTCTCTTAGGAGTTGATCCCGAGGTTACTGTCGGGAGATGTAAATTGATATGATTTCATCGAGGTTAGTGCTGGACATTATCTTCGTAAAACGATATTGCTCCGCTACATGTACTCATGGATAGCAGTAATTCGTTTCCCAAAATACAATGACGATGTCTCGAAATGGTAACACTATAAATTTCGAGACCAACGAACATTTTCGTAAGCTTTTTGGACTCTAGATGCACAATATGGATGTCAATTCAGGTGGGTCGGGTCGGATTCGGGTCGGGATGGAAAACAATTTGTTTAAACTCCCAACCCAAACCCGACCCGAACCCGAATTCATCCCGAAATGCTCAAACCCGAACTCGAACCCTACCAACCCGATCAACCCGAACCCGACCTGAATAACCTGAAAAAACGGATTCAAAACGACTTTTTTTGGCTATTTTCCTTATTATTATTCATTTTTATCTCAATACTCCATCATGATCATACTAATATTAATATTAATATATATAAAAGCATCTTAACTTTCAAAATAAAATTTGATTTAACCACAAAAAACTCACTAAACATTAAATTTGGGTCAACTCGAACCCGACCCGAAAATTTTCAACATGAAACCCTCCAACCCGAACCCGACCCAAACTCAAAAATTTTCGACACAAACCTGATTTTTTTCGGGTCGATTCAGGTTAGTCATCGGGTCGAGTTTATTTTTGACACCCCTAATTCACAAAATGGGATGAATGCTAATGATTTTGATAATTGATTGAATGAATCTATCATCTAGGGGATACTATTTATACAAGGGAAGAAGTGAGGTACCCTTTGGTGAGTGGGTGTGAACTTTGGTTTAGGATTAATTTAGGTCGTTCGATCTGGAGAGTTGTAACCCTTCAGATAGCCCTTTGATCTCATCTATCAGATCTAAATGGTTGTAACCCTTCAGATCTCCCTTGATCTTAGTCGCCAGATTTGATCTAACGCTTTAGATCAAGTCTTATTACCAACGGTCAGATTGCGACTCTTCACGATCAACGCTCCAGATCACGTCACTTGCGATCCAACACCCATCTTCGATCCAACGGTTGTCCTTCGTTTGCCTAGTCAGCAGTCTAGTCATCTCTCTCCTCCTAGCTGAGTGCCACGTAGTCACGACCACGCCACATGCCACGTCACTCGAGCGCCACATAGGCACTGTCACATCACATGACTTGTAATCGAGTGCCACGTCACCAAAATGAGCCAACAAAGCGCCGATTGCGCACGTACGCGCGTGCACACATGGCGGGCTCACAGGTGAGAGCACCTACTCGCTGTGACAAGAGACCACCTGTGTTTTTCTTTTTTTTTAACTCCGTTAACACATGAACACATATAAGAAGGCAAACGACATTAGAAATTTCAGATGTGGGACTATTCTTCATCTACTTCCTTCTATGTCAATTTTTTTGCTGACTTTAAACAATTAATTTTTTATTCACTCATAATCAATTTTGAGCAAATTAATAGTCTAGATTTATCTCTGTGAAATGTAGATTTCGTTTTTGAAGTCAATTCTGACTTTCATCGATTGATGACACCTCAATTTTCCTTTACAAAATTATATTTGGTCTTTTTTAAGAACCAAATATCCAATAATCCCCCACATGAATAGAAATTAATGCATGTATGCATGCTGACACTTTACAAGAGTTCAATAAATAAGTTATTGCATTGGGAGAGGTGTTAGTAGGAGCCCTAGAATCAATTATATGATGATTAACTAGGGATTTTTTGTATCATATTCTATATTAATAAAGGCATGTTTGGTTATTATACTTTATATTTATGTCAAATAACTAAGTATAATAATGTCCTTGGATAGTAGGTTCTTATCTGCATTATATCGATTGGTTGAATCAATAGTGAGATGATGTAGAGAACACTACACTAAATCATTCCTAGTCAAGCATTAATATTTAAGAACAATATTAATGCATGGAGACTAGCATGTAGGTTAATTGATGACTTGAGCTCACAAGTCATGGATATATAATATCAAGTTGATATATGGGTATACATTAGAAAATGTATACTGAATTGACCCGCCATGAAAAAGTTTCATAGATTGTCATATGAGTGTCATAAACTTTCTCATGTAACTATTAATATGAATAGTCCTTAGACCTGAAGTCACTACGGTTCCCTACATAAGGAGTTATGCACTTTGGTATCATCAAACGTCACCCGTAACAAGGTGGACTATAAAGGCGATCACTAGGTATGTAATGAATTATGCAGAGAGATGTGAGTGATGTAGATGAGATCTATCCCTCCCATATAACGGAAGTGATATCTGTGGGCCCCTTAATCGAGTAAGACTACTAAAACGAATGGTCATGCTCAAATGAGTCAATATGAAATATTAAGCTCATTTGTTTGAGTGAGTTTACTCAGGGATCAAGAAACACAATGATTGATCAAGAATGATACGGTCTATGCCTCATTGGTTAATCTAGATATCGAGGATGCAAGGACAAGGTCATACATTGTCATAGTCATAGAGGTTAAGTTGAATCTCGACTTTCTCGTTACTTGGGTAGCAATGATGCATTGCTAGATGTCGCTCATTGCTTATGTGTCTAAAGTGGTTTAGACACATTGCCAACATTACAAGATCTTATTGTTGAGGCAATCTATGGTCCGGAGTGACCATGTGTTTTGATGTTTGGACAAAAGGTTTAAGTTAGGTTTTTCCTTGTGTTCTAATATGTGTATGTGAGTGTGCAGGATGTGCAAGTTACACATATGGACTTAGCTGGACGACTTCGGTACGGTGAAGGGTGGCATGGAGACAAGTCGTGGGTTTGTGTGCACCCGAGGGACCATGGATAGCAAAGATGATGAGCCAAGGGACGCGGACTTCAAGGCGTACGTGAAGGATGGCATGGAGGCAAGTTCGAGGCTTGTGTGCATCCGATGGACGGGAGCCGAAGACGAAAAGGGCGTGAAGGCAACAGTCAAGGATGTTAGTAAAAAGTCAGCTAAGCATTAAAGGGACGAGAGCCAAGGGAGGAGGACTCCAAGGGTAAGCCGGGAAGTGGACTTCAAAGGGCACACATGAAGGGTGGCATGGAGGCAAGCCAAGGGAAGGCTTGTGTGCGCATTCGAGGGACGATAGCTGGTGGAAGAAGACTTCAAGGGGCAAGCCAAGGGAGTGTTCCTTAAGGCACGCGTGGAGGAGGGTCGTTGGAGTGAGGAAGAGTGATTGTATAAGCTGGGCAGTCGACTGGGAAAAAGGCAGTCGACTGCCAGCAAGACTCGAAACTCATAGAAGGTTTCTGACCCTGGACCAGTCGACTGCTATGGGAGCAGTCGACTGGTAGCGGCTGGTTGAGTAGGCTGAAAATTCGAACGTTGAGCTACAACGGTCGAATTTCAGTAGGACCAGTCGACTGCCCTGGGAGCAGTCGACTGGTCGGGTGTTTTCAGCCCTGAGTTCTATTTAAAGGAACTCGGTTTGGGCTGGGAGCTCTTGACGAAACAAGCTTGGTTAGTAGTCTTAGTGCTCAGAAAGTGTACTTGGGTTTGTGGCGAGGTTTCTCCACCCACAAGGAGCTACACGAGCTAGCCGGAGGGCATCTAGGGAGTGATCCGCCGAAGGATCGAGGGATCATCCACCTCACGGACTGTCATGGAGTAGGAGCTTCATCTCCGAACCACGTAAATAGGTTTGTTAGCATTGTTTGATCTTATTGTTATTGTTTCCGCTTATGCACGCTAACCTTATAAGTAGAAGACATCGAAAATTGCTATTCACCTCCTCTAGCAAGACGTAAATGATCTAACACCTATCGGGTCACGCACTAAGGTCACGATGCTTTGGAGATTAATTGATCTTAATTTAACTAAGATTTGATCCGAATTGGATTAATTAAGTTAGACTCAAGTGAATCCAATTGGATTATGGGATTGAGATCTAATTTGAGTTTGACTCATTTAGATTAGACTCAACCATATTTAAATGAGATATTAATTTATTAAAATGTTTAATAAATTAATAATAGAGAAAGATGAAAAGTTTCTCTGAAGAGAAGTTGAAGAGTCACATGAGAAAATATGCTCTAAGTGGGGTTTTTATTAGCATTAATGGAAGGAAGCTATAGGAACAAAAACTCTTCATATTGACGGGATGAGAATAAAAGAGTTTTTCTTGTCATTTAGATGATGAACATGTCATTTTTTCTTCCCTTCCTTCTCTTGGCCAAAATCCCTCTTCTCCCTCTCCTTTTTGCTTTGTGAATCTTCTTTTGTGGCTAGCACCACAAAGGTGATTCTTCTCCGAAGCTTGAGAGATCGTGTTCATATGGATACGCATAGAGGCATGGATACTTGAACGTGCAAGAGATCCAGCATACCTCGGATAAGCGAAGGGCACATGCCAAAGGTATACTTATACGATAGGAATTTGTAAATTAACTTTGTATGAGTTTTCTTTCGCATGGATCGCTCATGGGATCTATTATTTCTGCTGTGATTTTTGAATATTTTTGCCTTTAGATCACTATAGTTGTATCAGAGCCACTTGCGAAAGATCATACAAAGTTTAGAAAAAATTTTATATGTGATATAGAAGTAGGATATAATTTTGTTATGGATTGTGTAATATATGAACATTTGTTGAGATATAAAAGTTTGTGTTGATCAAACTAAAAGTCCATAGCATTATCATATGAATATGAAAGTATGTTATGGTCCGATTGTACTCAACAAATTTTATAACCTATGGTTTCAGCTCATGAGCATTTTACAATCATAATAAAAATTAATATCCTAAATCTATTGTGTGTGATTGATGACATGGTGCATGTTTATGGTCTTAACCCCAATATGATTGGATGTATATGTGTGTGTGCATGTTGTAATGTAATTCATAATACGACCTCCGTGTCATGCCTTATCTCTATTTTCAAGTTATAAAATAGATTTAGACTCGAATGTAACTCGAGTTTTCCTAATTTGTAATGTACAAAATGAGGAGTGGAATGTTCATTGAAGAATGAAGTTACAAAAAAGAAACCGAAGACACATAACGACCGAAGGATGCACTTGGAGAAGATATTATCCCTACGTTGACCATCAATTTTCTCATTGGCTTGAGAAGATCATAGTATACGGGCCATAACCATGTCACATTTTATCGCTTATATGTTGATATATGCAATATGTGTATGTGATATATGATTATTAGATACATATTTATCTTAATTAAGTCAACTTGATATGCCTACCAAAGTTTAGTACTCATAAACTACCTCGATCATTTGTTGTTGGATTTGCCAAAGCAAAGCGATATATTTTATCTTGGTAGAGTGCGAGAGGACAATTGTGATATCCCGCTATCGAACTTTGGGTGAGACTTAACTAAGTCAACTCAATTGGATTAAGAAACTTAGAGGTATATCCCAAAAGTTGGGAAAGTTGGGTAAGAGAATAATTATATAAAGTCTTTGGTGATTAGCCAAAGCTAACTCAAGATGTTGTGTAATGTGGATCATAACCCTTTGTTTCCAAGAGTTACATAAGATGTATATGGTAAAATACCTACCTAATTATACTAAGTCTTGGGTGATTAGCCAAAACTAACTCAAGATGAGGTATAATATGGATCTTGTCCCACATGAATGTAGTCGTTATTTGGTTTGGAGCTAATAGTGTGGGCAAATTGAGTTTGCCTACATCCATGACTAGCCCCTACTAAAGTTCTACAATTCAGTGGGAGTGTCATTTAATTAAAGACCTAATTAAATGATCTAGATATGATACTTATTTCTCCATATTTTACTGTTGTAGATCACCATGTCATCTAACACGTCAAATACTCTCTCTCTGCGATCCATCCTTGAGAAGGACAAGTTCAACGAAGCTAATTTTTTGGACTGGTACAGAAACTTGAGGATCGTCCTCAAACAAGAACGAAAACTGTACGTCCTAGAGTTACCTCTTCCAGAAGCACCAATCACTACCGCCACTCGCGTCGAAAAGGATGCTTAGAAGAAGCATCAGGATAATGCACTTGATGTATCATGTCTCATGCTTGCCACCATGAACTCTGAGCTTCAGAAGCAACATGAGAACATGGATGCGCATGATATGGTTGAGCACTTAAAATAACTATATCAAGGGCAAGCTAGGCACGAGCGGCTTGAGGTGTCTAAGGCCCTATTTGCATGCAAGATGCAAGAAGGAACTCACATACTCAAAATGATTGGGCATGTCAAGAACCTTGAAAGACTAGGATTTCTGCTGGTTCAAGAATTGGCCACGGACCTTAATTTGTCATGAACTATAACATGAACGAAATTGACAAGCCATTGCCTGAGATGCTCAGCATGTTGAGAACTGTTGAACCCAATCTCAAGAAAACTAAGACCAGTAATGTACTGATGGTACAGAAGGGCAAAGGCAAATGGAAGCCTAAGGGCAAGGCTAAGACCTATGCCAAAGGTCAGGCGAACTCTACTGCACTGAAGGCCAAAGGCAAGGTGCCTAACGAAGGGACCTGCTTCCACTGTGGTGAGACCGGACATTAGAAGCAAAATTACAAACACTACCTAGAGAAAGTAAAGAAGAAAAGTAGTGAGACTTCTGCCTCAGTTATTTTTTATTCTTAGGTATTAGATACCGGTTGTGCATCTCACATATATACTAATGTACAGGGCCTTCGAAGAGCTAGATCGTTGACAAAGGGAGAAGTGGACCTACGAGTAAGCAATGACACAAGAGTTGCTACTATAGCTGTAGGAACATATTCCTTGTCTTTGCCTACTGGGCTTATCTTAGATCTAGAGGAGTGCTTTTATGTACCTACACTAACTAAGAACATAATTTCTATATTTTGTTTATACAAGAAAGGTTTTTCATTTATCATAAAGGACAAATGTTGTTCTACAATGTTAAATAACATGTTCTATTGTAGTGCACCACTTATGAATGGACTCTATAGACTTAAAGAACTCATTCTATAATATAAATACCAAACGGTTCAAACCAAATGATTTGAACCAAACGTATCTTTGGCATTGTCGCTTAGGTCATATAAATGAGAGTCGCATATCTCAGCTCCATAAGGATGAATTACTAGACTCATTTGATTTTGAATTATATGAGACATGTGAATCTTGTCTTCTAGGCAAGATGACCAAGACTCCATTGAGTGGACACGACGAAAGAGCGACAGACTTATTAGGACTCATACATACTGATGTATGTGGCTCATTCAATGTCGCGCTATAGGAGGTTATTAGTGCTTCATCACTTTTACTGATGATGTCAGTAGATACGACTATGTGTATATCATCAAACACAAGTCGGAATCCTTTGAAAAGTTCAAAGAATTCAAGAGTGAAGTACAAAACCAACTTGGCAAGAATATTAAGATGCTTCGATCAGATTGAGGTGGTGAATACCTTAGCCAAGAGTATCGTGACCATCTAGCAGAGTGTGGAATCATATCCCAACTCACTCCACCTGGAACACCACAATGGAATGGTGTGTCCAAGCGGAGAAATCGTACTCTATTAGATATGGTACGATTGATGATGAGTCAGACAAGTCTTCCTACTTCTTTCTGGGGATTCGCTCTAGAGACGACTCTTTTCACACTTAACCGAGCTCCATCAAAGGTTGTCATAAAGACACCATATACGATATGGACTGGGAAGAATCCCACGATGTCTTTCATGAGGATTTGGGGTTATGAGGCGTACGTTTGACGTCAAGTCTCAGATAAACTTGGACCCAAATCTGATAAGTGCTATTTTGTAAGATATCCCAAGGAAACGAAGGGATATTACTTCTATAATCCCACACTAGGCTAAGTGTTTGCCGCTAGAAATGGTATTTTTCTCAAAAGAGAGTTTATTTCTAGAAGAAACAGTGGGAGTAAAATCCATCTTAAAGAAGTTCAAGAAGCAGATAGTACTGAGGTCTTGATGGATATTGAACAAGCACCACAAAGTATTGTAGATTATGAGATTGTTGCACAAGAAGTTGTGGAGCAACAACTTGTTTAAGTAGGCCAACCTCTTCGCAGATCTGATAGGATACGCCATCATCCTGAGAGATACTCATTTCTCTTGTCTAACCATGATGACATTATGCTTGTTAAGTTGAACGAGTCTATATCCTATTAACAAGCTATGATAAGCCCAGATTTTGAGAAATGGCTAGAGGTCATGAAATCCAAAATTAAATCAATGTACACTAACCAAGTATGAACTTTGATTGATCCACATGATAGAATTAAACCCATTGGGTGTAAGTGGGTCTTTAAAAGAAAGACTGATATGGATGGTTTTATGCATACCTATAAAGAGTGATTGGTAGCCAAGGTTTCAAGTAGATTCATGGTATCGACTATGATGAAACTTTTTCACCAGTTACGATGCTTAAATCTATTCGGATCGTCCTTGCTATTGCAGCTTACCATGATCACGAGATCTGACAGATGGATGTTAAAACCACATTCCTAAATGGGAATCTACTCGAGGATGTGTACATGACACAACCTGAAGGTTTTATAGATCTAGAGCATGTTGGAAAGGTATGTAAGTTGCAAAGGTCCATTTATGGCCTAAAGCAAGCTTCTCGAAGCTAGAATTTTCAATTCGATGATGCAATCAAAGCATTTGGTTTCATCAAGAATGAAGATGACCCTGTGTCTACAAGAGGATTAGTAGGAGCACAGTTATCATCCTGATCATGTATGTGGATGGCATACTCCTCATTGGAAATGATATCCCTTCACTACAATCTATGAAGACGTGGCTAGGGAATTGTTTCTCAATAAAAAACTTAGTTGAAGCAACCTATATCCTAGGCATCATGATCTATAGAGATAGATCTAAAAGATTGCTTGGCTTAAGTCAGAG
Organism: Boesenbergia rotunda; assembly: GCA_024364735.1. Classification (NCBI taxonomy): domain Eukaryota; kingdom Viridiplantae; phylum Streptophyta; class Magnoliopsida; order Zingiberales; family Zingiberaceae; genus Boesenbergia; species Boesenbergia rotunda. Next base: position 12,236 of record JAGFNQ010006739.1, on the reverse strand, counting down.
TACATATATTGACAAGGTGCTTAATCATTTTGCCATGCAGAATTCTAAGAAGGAATTTCTGTGGATGTCACATGGTGTAAGTTTTTCGAAGACTCAATGTCCCTCTTCTAAGGAGGAGAGAGATCGCATGGATCAGATCTCCTATGCATTCATTATAGGGTCTATCATGTACGTCATACTTTGTACTCGTCTAGATGTCTCGTATGCTTTGAGCATGACGAGCAGATACCAGACAGATCCAGGTGAAAGTCACTAGACAGCTGTCAAGAATATTCTTAAGTACTTACGAAGGATGAAAGAATATTTCTTGATATTTAGAGACAATGAGGAGCTAGCTGTAAAGGGTTATAGGGTTATATTTGGAGGCATTGGACAGTTCCATATGACGGGAGTGATATCTGTGAGCCCCTTAATCAAGTAGGACTACTAAAACGCATGGTCATGCTCAAATGAGTCAATATGAAATATTAAGCTTATTTGTTTGAGTGAGTCTACTCGGGGATCAAGAAATACAAAGATTGATCGAGGATGATATTGCCTATGCATCATTGGTTAATCTAGATATCGAGGATGGAAGGCCAAGGTCATACATTGTCATAGTCATGGAGGTTAAATCGGATCTCGACTTTCTCGTCACTTGGGTAGCAATGATGCATTGCTAAATGTCGCTCATTACTTATGTGTCTAAAGTTGTTTAGACACATTGCCAACGTTACGAGAACCTATTGGGTCACACACTAAGGACATGATGCTTCGGAGATTAATTGGTCTTAGTTTGACTAAGATTTGATCCAAATTAGATTAATTGAGTTAGACTCAAGTGAATCCAATTGAATTATGAGGTTGAGATCTAATTTGAGTTTGATTAGACTCAACCACATTTGAATGAGATATTAATTCATTAAAATGTTTAATAAATTAATAATAGAGGAAGATGAAAATTTTTCTTCATTGGATGAAGAGAAGTTGAAGAGTCACATGAAAAAATATGCTCTAAGTGGGTTTTTATTAGCATTAATGGAGGGAAGCTGAAGGTAAAAAACTCTTCATATTCATTGGATGAGTATAAAAGAATTTTTCTTGTCATTTGGATGATGAACATGTTATTTTTCCTTCCCTTCATTCTCTTAGCCAAAATCTCTCTTCTCCCTCTCCTTTTTGCTTTGTGAATCTTCTCTTGTGGCTAGCACCACAAAGTGATTCTTCTTCGAATCTTGAGAGATCGTGTTCGTGTGGATACGCATAGGCACGGACACTTGAACGTGCAAGAGATCCGGCATACCTCTGACAAGTGGGATAAGCGAAGGGCACGCGCCAAAGGTATACCTATACGATAGGAATTTGTAAATTAACTTTGTATGAGTTTTCTTTCACATAAATCGCTCATGGAATCTATTATTTCTGCTGTGATTTTTGAATATTTTTGCCTATAGACCTATAAGAGGTAGCTTGTGGCTTTGAACCTTCTGTAGTGGAATGCTATCGAACATACTAGGCTGCGCAGTAAACGTGATGTCTTGAATTGCTCAGTTATTTGTGTATACTAAGATAATAACACCCACACAGGGACTTATCTCACCTACTTTTGGTTCTGATTGTTGATTTTGTTTTCGCCATGGACACCATCTTGGATTGTTGAGTGTTTCATTAAATCGACCTTGTAAGCTTAATTGGTCCATTTATGGATTGAAGCAAGCTTCACGATCTTGGAACATCCGCTTTGATGAGGTAATCCAGTCATATGGATTTATTCAAAGTCCGGATGAGTCTTGTATATACAAGAGATGTAACGGAAACGTAGTGGTATTTCTTGTACTATACGTAGATGATATTTTGCTCATTAGCAACAATGTCAAAGTATTATCAGACGTAAGAATATGGTTGTCCAAACAGTTTGATATGAAGGACTTGGGAGAAGCAGGACACATCCTTTGGATCGAGGTTATAAGGGATCGCCAGAAAAGGATGTTGTGCTTATCTCAAGCTTCATACATAGACACTGCCCTAGCTCATTTTAGCATGGAAAACTCCAAGAAAGGTTTTCTACCTTTTCGGTATGGAGTACCTCTATCTAAGGAGATGTGTCCTAAAACATCAAAGGAGATAGAGGAGATGAAGGCGGTTCCTTATGCCTTGGTTGTAGGAAGTCTCATGTATGTTATGCTATGTACGAGACTGGATATATGCTTTGCCGTGGGCATGGTTAGTAGATATCAGAGTAATCCAGGTCAGAGACATTGGACTGTGGTAAAGCATATATTGAAGTACCTGAGAAGGACTAGGAATTATATGCTAGTTTACCAGGCAGATCAATTACTCCCTATGGGTTATACGGATTTAGACTTCCAATCAAATAGGGATAAAAGTAAGTCTACCTCGGGGTATGTGTTTACTTTAGGAGGTGGAGCCATAGTATGGAGGAGTGTCAAGCAGAAATGCGTGGCGGACTCCACCATGGAAGCTGAGTATGTGGCAGCCTCTGAGGCGGCCAAGGAAGCTGTATGGCTCAGAAACTTCTTGATGGACTTGGATGTGATTCATAGCTTGCCCAGCAGAGCTATCACAATTGTGATAACAGTGGTGCAGTTGCAAACTTGAAGGAACCACGAGCCCATAAGGCGAGTAAACACATAGATCGCAAGTACCACCTGATACGAGAGATCGTAAAGCAAGGAGAAGTAGTTGTCGCCAAGATTGCATCGGAGGACAACCTGGCGGATCCTTTCACTAAGGCCCTTACAGCGAGAGCTTTTGATAGGCATGTGGAGGATATCAGAGTCAGATGTATGGCATTGTGAGGACAACATAGTCTTTTAGTATAAGTGAGAGATTGTTAGGATGTATACTAAAAGTCTTGCTTTTATATAGACATCTACATTTTGAAAGAGAATCACATGATCACTATTTACATATTTATTGGCTATTTATGTACATATTGTCTAATACTTTACATTGTAGATAACATGGTGTGTTGTGTCACACAAAAGATCATGTTATCAGTCCCTTGTAGAGTATAAGTAGATGCTCACAATCGAGATAGTTTTGGACAAACCATTGGGATGGTTGTAATATAATTTGATATTGGTTTATCTTGACCATAGAATTACACTAGTACACTTTGTGTGTATTGAGCATGACCGATATAGAGGTGATTCAATTTATACTGATTATAATTGAATCAGACCTCAGATATTGTGGAGTACATGCTCTTAATCCTGATATAATAACTGGCACATGTACTTAATATTTATTTCTTTGATTTACCAATGGACAAGATTTATTTGTTAAATTGATAGGCCCGGTAAGTTGGGAAATAATATTATTTACATGGTGTGTCATTGATTATAGAAGGAAACCATGTCCTAGTAAGTCAGGTTGATGATGTCCCCTTAAGGAGCTTATAAAGCTCATCATGTTAAATCCTACAGGTGGACTTGGTCCGACATGATGATAAGGTTGAGTGGTACTACTCATGGAGTTAGATGTTAATTATTTAAATTATTAGTAATTTAATTAATTAACGGACACTCGATATCTTAAACATGGGGATAATTTTGTACTCATAATAGGTGGAGCCCATATTTAAATATGAGGGTTGGTGAGATAGATCAATGGTAATCCTCTAGTGGAATGGATCAACATTAATGGATCGGGCCTTGATCCATTAGGTGGCTAAGACCCAACCCCTCCTCATGGTCCCTATTGTAGCCCTATATATACCCATAGAGTCATGAGACCAAGGCATCCAATTGATCATCCAACCCTAAGCCTCTCCTCTCTCTCCCTTCTCTCTCCTAGGGCACGCCGGCGGTGGGATAAGGAGGAAGAAATTTTTTTCCTTCACTTCTCCTTCTCCTCCCTTCTTTCTTTCCACTTGGTGGCCGGCGATCACATAGATTAGGAGGAGATCTTCTCCTCCTTTTGTGGCGCGCGACAAGAAGAAAGGAAGGAGAATAACCGCGCAAGGAGGGAGTTATTCTTCCTTGGAGGTGTTTGGTGTCGCGGGCTTGGAAGAAGCGAGGAGGAGGCTTTATTCTTCCTTGTGGAGCTTGGTGCCGCGAGGTAGGAAGACAAGGAGGAGGCCGGTTAGGGTTCAAGTGAACGAGAAGAACTCTTCTCTTCTTCTTCATCTTCTTCTTCTTCCTTGAGGTGGTCGGCGGCAACAACCCTAGGGCCTAGGGTTTTCGACGCAAGGAGAAGAGGATTGGTTGGTGGCTTTGGTGACTTCGGTTCTTGGTAGATCGTCGCCCACACGACGTCCAAGAAGAGGTGGGGTCATACAGTAGAAGATCGCGAGGTAAACGAGAAGGTATATCTTCTCTCATAGTTCCTTTAATCTTACTATTATTTCATGTGTTTAATTAATTGTATAATTATCATTAGTAATTAATTATGTCAATTAATTATTTTGGACCCCGATAATAAACATAAAAATCGGCGATCCAAGATGCTTAATTATTTTGGACCCCGATGCTTAATTATTTTGGACCCCGATGATAATTATCATTGCTTCATGAAAATCCTACACGAGTAGAAAAAGAAGAAGACCCCAAGGAGATGGACTTAATGGTCCAAGATGAAGAAAAGGACTAATCGGATGACGAGAAGAGCTCAACATTCGAGAAGGAGAAGAAAGAAGATGAAGAACAATTCACCTCCTCAAGTGAATTGGGAATTGAGGATGAGTCATCCACATCCTCAAGTGAGAAAGAAATAGAAGAAGTTTCTACTTCAAGGATTGAGGGGGAGGAAAGATCATCCTCAATACCGAAGCAAGAAAAAGTCTCCACCTCCACCAAAGCAAAATCCAAAGATCACATAATTTGATTTGGGCCAATCAAAAGGGACACTACAAGGACAAGTGTTCATTAGGTAAAAATGTTAGTGAGAGCCCTAGAGCCAATCATATGATGATTACTTTTTGGACTCATTGTATCATATTCTTGTATATATATTTCTTATATATAAAGGCATTTCTTATGGTTATTGTACTTATGTGTATTGGTGCCAAATAACTTAGTATAATAACGTCCTTGAGTAGAAGGTTCTTATCTATATCAATCGATTAGTTGAATCGATAGTGAGATGATATAGAGAACACTACTCTTAATTATTCCTAGTCGAGTATTAACATTCAAGGACAATGTTAATGCATAGAGACTAGCATGTAGGTCAACATGATGACTTGATCTCACAAGTCATGGATATGAGATATCAAGTTGACACATGGGTATACATTAGAGAATGTATACTGAATGGCCCGCCATGAGAAAGTATCATGGATCGTTATATGAGTGTCATATACTTTCTCATGTGACTATTAGTATGACTATAGTCCTAGACCTGAAGTTATCATAGTTCCCTACATAAGGAGTTACGTACTTTGGCTTCGTCAAACGTCACCCGTAACTGGGTGGACTATAAAGGCGATTACTGGGTTTGTAACAAATTATGCGGAGGGATGTGAGTAACGTAGATGGGATCTATCCCTCCTATATGACAGGAGTGATATCTTCGTTCTTGATAGAGTAAGACCACTAAGTGCATGGCCATGCCCAAATAAGGCAATATTAGATATTGAGCTTATTTGATTATAGTGAGTCTACTTGGAGATCAAGACATATAGATTGATTTGAGGATGACACGGTCTATGCCTCATGAAAGATCAATCTAGATATCGATGATAGAAGGACGTTGTCACATATTGTGATGGTCACAATTATTAGTCACAATAGTGATGTTGGATCTCGACATTCTTGTAACTTGGGGAGCAATGATGTGTTGCTAGATACCTCTCATTGCTTATGTCATTAAATAGGTTTAAGGGCATTGCCAACGTTACAAGAACCTATAGGGTCACACACATAGAGCAATAGATGGAGAATAAGTCCATATGATGGACCGAGAGTAATGAAGTCAAAGTTTGACTTTGGCTAAATATGGAAAGTCCATAAAAGGCAAGTTTGACTTGACTCAAATTAGACAACTTGAGTTGGACTCGAGTTTGATCCAAGTGTTGGATGAATCTAATCATGGGAGAGTAATAAAGTCAAAGTTTGACTTTGGCTAAATATGGAAAGTCCATAAAAGGCAAGTTTGACTTGACTCAAATTAGACAACTTGAGTTGGACTCGAGTTTGATCCAAGTGTTGGATGAATCTAATCATGGGAGAGTAATGAAGTCAAAGTTTGACTTTGGCTAAATATGGAAAGTCCATAAGAGGCAAGTTTAACTTGACTCAAGCCACATCACCTTGACTTGACCAAGTGATGATTTAGCATCATCATCAAGGCTAAGTAACCTCCCCATTTGAATTTTGAATTCAAATAGGGGGTTACCAAAGGTGGTGGCCGGCCACTTAATGGCCAATAATGGCCATTAAATGGCCGGCCACTTAAACACACAAAAGGAGTTTTTTTGTGGGTGTGTGATTGATTCTTCTTCGGACTTGGTTCTGTTTTGTTTGGCTCTCCCTCTCCTCTCATCTTGCCGAGACCCCAAGTAGTGCTAGCACACTTTTGGGCTCTCCTCTCCACTCTCTTGCTTGTGTGGATACTTCTAGAGGGTTGCTACTTTGCATCCTTGAGATCCGACACCAACCAAGGAGCGAGCGGGAATTGCGGGGCACGCATCGAAGGTAGTTTTCTCTTCTCTAATAGATCTAGGTTGTAGATCGGTTTTGAAGCATGTAAACGAGCACTCGTAAATTTTTGAAATGGTTTTCTTCGCTCGGATCCTTTCTATTGGGGCTTTCGGGGTTTCCGCGACGCGAAAAAGTGGTTTTCGCGGCCCGAAAAATCCTACAGTGGTATCAGAGCCACGAGCGAAGCTTGTGCTCGTTTTGGTTTTTATTTTTTTGTATTAGATACAAAATTTAGATAATTTTATGCTTCTGTAATTTTTCTAAAATTTGGGATTTTTGAGTATTTTTCCTCGTAGAGGCAAAGCGACGAGTGCGAAGCACTTGTAGACTTTGCCACCGAGAAAAACTTCTCCGAAACGGCAAGTTTCGCCCAAATAGATTTTGGAACAGCGGGTAAAGGCGCTGTATAATCGCAAGAAGACACTCGTGAAGGTTATTTCACGAGTAGGGGCGCTGCCCCTAACCCCGCAAGGGGCCTTGTCTCACGATTACGCCCGAAACCCGCTTACCGGGACCACCGCGGAGTTGTGACTCGAAAAATTCTAAAAATCAGTAGAAAAATTATATAAAATCTATAAAATTACATAATTTTGAATTATGTACAGTAGTGTGATGGTCATGGCCCAAAACCCAATTTTTAATAAGATTAAAATTGTATTGTAATTCATAATACGGCCTGCGCGCCGTTTTTGTACATGTGCGTGTTGTATTGTGTTTGCGACCTGCGTGTCGGCTTTTAATATTTTATTTCTGTTGTATTTCATATTTAGACTCGAATGTAACTCGAGTATAAAAATTTGTAATGTATAAAATGTTGGATCGAGAGATGCGATAGAGGGGGGGTGAATGTCGCAAATCGTTCGGATTTCGTAAAGAGCAATTGCGTAGCGGAATAATCAAAATCAGACAATGCGAACACCAAGATTTTTACTTGGTTCGGAGCCTGGGTCGACTCCTACTCCAAGGCCCACGGTCGTTGACCGTTTACTATGGGCAATACTATAATCGCGCAAAACAATTTTACAAAGATTGATTACAGTAAATTGCAGTAAAAAAAAGACAGCTTTTCTTTGTTACCGACGTCCGGTGTAAATCGAAGTTCCAGAGCAGTTGGACGTCGCCGACGCTTGTATCTCGAGTCTGGAGGGTTCTGGAGCAGAGCGCGGGAGCAGAGGAGCGTGATTGCGTTCAATGGAATTGATACTTGAAGCCTGGGGTCGAGGGCCCTTTATATAGGGCTGGGGGCGCCCGGAATGCTCAGGGCGCCCTCCCACGTGGCCTCTGATCCGGCGTGCTCTCGATCGTGACTGATCGCTTCGACTTCGGGATAACAGTTGACTGGGGCGCCCGACGCGCGCGGGGCGCCCGGGTTGACCGGTCAAGGCTTCATCTTCTTCGCGAGGATGAGCTGCTGCAGCTGCCAGTGGCGTGGCACACTGGGCGCCCGTGACACGCGGGGCGCCCGATGCGCGCGGGGCACCCGAAACATCCGGGGCGCCCCCAAATGTGCTGCTGTCGGGGCGTTTACTTGCTCTGCTGACTTTGGGTTGACTCTGGGGCGCCCGAAACATCCGGGGCGCCCTGCTCAGCTACTGCCTCACTCCTTTGAGGCTCTCTGAGCTGCAGAAACACAGTCCTTCGGTCCTGCATCCAGGGTTAGTCCAAAACAGCAATTAATAAGTTAATTTTACACAGCCTTGGCTGTCTTGGTTCTGACTTTGGGTCTCCAAAATGGAGCCCTAGGTCGAACCGACGCCTAATGTTCCTTCTAGGGGAACGCGTCCTCACCTACTCCTCTCGGGAGAGTTTACCTGATGCCAACCGGATCCTCCAGTTGGACTTTTGCCCGGCAGTCCTTCGCCAGGTCTTGAGTTGCCAAGCTGCCCTTCGCTTGGTGCCTAGCAGCCCTTCGCTAGGTCTTTACTTCTGGCAGCCCTTCGCCAGTGCCTAGCATTCCTTTGCTAGGGCTTTGTCTATTCTGGCAGTCCTTCGCCAGAGCCTAGCAGTCCTTTGCTAGGGCTTTTCTTCTGTCTGGCAGTCCTTCGCCAGTGCCTAGCATTCCTTCGCTAGGGCTTTTCCTGTACACTCAAGAAACTTGTTAGACAACAACTAACCCTTAACTTTTGAACCCTTTTGCCAATATCAAAACACAGGTTTGACTTGGGTGCAATTTGCACCAACAATCTCCCCCTTTTTGATATATGGCAACCTAGTTCAAAAAGTTAAGGAAAAAATGCTGAAATTGAAATCCTAAGTTAGATTCCCTCCCCCTGGAAGAAATCTCCCCCTAGATTTTTCAAAAGTAGGTGGTTTGAGTTAAGTACTTCGAAGATTTCATGTTTTGATAATAAGTTGGGAAATCTGCTATGTTTTTCGAAATGATGTTCTAAGTTTGGAAGACTTTAGAAAACTTTAGACAGATTTTCAGTTTTAGAAACATTTCAGACTTTGGAAAATTTTCAGTTTTGGAAAAACTTCAGACTTAGAAAATTTTTCAAAACTTCTACTTCTCAAACTTATTATCCTTTTGAAAAATAACTTTTTGGGTTCCCTCTTTCCTTTCCAACTCTCCCCCTTTGACATATATAAAAAAAAAACGCAGAACAATATTTGCAATAATTAAATAAAGTATTTGCTGTACTGAAACAAACTAAGACCTAAGTCTGGTTTCATCTTTAGGGATCTGTCTAACCCAATTAGCTACTTACTAACTGTTATGAACAGTAACTTTTGCTAGGGTTAGTCAAGTTAAGTGAGCTGTTCAAGTTAGATTTGTCTAAACTTGATACTTAACTTGATTGCTGTTCATTTAGTGCCCCAATTGCTGCTGATGCACTGACTTAAAGCATCTTGAATTGAGGCAAAGACCTAAGCATCTCAACCCTTTCTAGGTTATCACTCAAAGTACCCTAAGGTGCTTGTGAGATGCTGGCTTCTAGATCTATAGGTGCATGCAATTCTAGGGTTAGAGCCTAGTCTAAGTCCATTTCGATGAAAACCCTAGTTTTGAAGGGGGTAGTTTTTGAAATAAAACTAAGAAAAAAAATTTTAAAAGAAATTTTTAAAGTAACATTAAAAAAAACATTTTAAAGGACATTTTAAGATTAATTTAAAAATCAAAAATCAAAAACCGAATGATTCTATTCTACTAAGCATAACCCTAACTGCCTTCTTAGTGAGCTGAACTCAGACTCAGGTAAGGGTTTAGTGAATATGTCAGCTAGGTTGGACTTAGAGTCTACATGCTTAAGGACTATTTCACCCCTAGCTACGTGATCTCTTACAAAGTGATGTTTTATTTCTATGTGTTTGGTTCTAGAATGTTGAATTGGGTTTTTGGTTAAGTTGATTGAGCTAATATTATCAATATTGACTTGGGTCTGATTGTAGTCTAGCTGAAAGTCTTTAAGAGTGTGCATCATCCATAAGAGTTGAGCTACACATTCTCCTAGGGCTACATATTCAGCTTCAGTTGTGGATAACGCAACACAGTGTTGCTTTCTACTGCACCAACTTACTAAGCTGTTTCCTAAGAGTTGGCAGCTTCCACTTGTACTTTTTCTATCTAATTTACAACCAGCATAGTCAGAATCAGAGTATCTTGATAACTTAAAGGATGAGGTTCTAGGGTACCAAATCCCTACATTTAGGGTGCCCTTAATATATCTTAAAACTCTTTTTAGGGCTGCTAAGTGAGTTTCCTTAGCACATGTTTGGTACCTAGCACACATTCCTACTGAGAAAAGTATATCAGGTCTGCTGGCTGTAAGGTACAGTAGACTTCCTATCATACTTCTGTATAATTTTAAGTTTACTGGTTTACCATCAGGGTCACTATCTATTTTTACATTTGTGGCCATTGGAGTACTTATGCTTTTAGAGTTATCCATTTTAAATTTCTTAATTAGTTCTTTAGCATATTTAGTTTGATGTACATAATTTCCATCCTTGGTTTGTTTGATTTGTAACCCTAAGAAGAAATTGAGTTCCACAACTAAACTCATTTCAAACTCATTTTCCATTATTGTTACAAATTCTTTTAGAAATTTAGAATTAGTTGATCCAAATATTATATCGTCTACGTAAATTTGGGCAATAAATATATCCTTTTCTAAAATTTTAACAAACAAGGTTGGGTCAATTTGACCTTGTTTGAATTCTTTAGAAATCAAGTAGTTGGATAGTCTTTCATACCAGGCCCTAGGTGCTTGTTTTAGTCCATAAAGGGCTTTGCTAAGTTTATAGACATAATCTGGTTTTTCTATATCCTCAAATCCTGGGGGTTGTCTTACATAGACTTCTTCCTTAATGAGCCCATTCAAGAAGGCTGACTTTACATCCATTTGGTATAATTTGAATCCTTTATGGGATGCAAAGGCTAGTAACATCCTAATAGACTCAAATCTAGCTACAGGGGCATAGGTTTCATCATAATCCAACCCTTCTACTTGACTGAATCCCTTAGCTACTAAGCGGGCTTTATTTCGAGTTATTTCACCTTGGTCGTTTAACTTATTCCTAAATACCCACTTAGTGTCAATTACGGATTTGCCCTTAGGTTTAGGTACTAACTCCCAGACTTGGTTTCTCTCAAATTGGGCTAGCTCTTCTTGCATGGCTAAGATCCAGTCAGGATCAGGTAGGGCTTCCTCAATAGTCTTAGGTTCAATCTTTGAAATCATGGCTATTTGACTAAGATTTCTATAGGAAGCTCTAGTTCTTACTCCTAAGGTTGAATCACCTATAATTTGGTCAGTTGGGTGACTGAGTCTGGGTTTCTTGGTTTTTCTAGTACTTGGCTCAGCTTCAGGTCCAGCTGGTCCAATAGGTTCAATTCTGGGTTCATTGGTTGGTTCAACTGATTCAGAAGTTGGTTCAATTGTTAAGTCATTAAAGGGTTCATTTAGGGTTTCAGAGTTATCTTCTTGATCAGTATTTGGTGAAGCTAAGTCAGAATTGTCAGATTTTGGGTTAGTTTCTTCATCAAATATTAAGTTGGTTGTTTCTTCAATTTTCTTAGTTATTTTGTTGTAGACTCTATAAGCTCTACTTGTTGTAGAGTACCCTAAAAAGATACCTGGGTTTGACTTGGATTGGAATTTTCCAAGATAGTCTTTGGTATTAAGAATATGGACTTTGCATCCAAAGACTCTAAGATAGTGTAGGTTTGGAAGTCTGTGGTAGTAAAGTTCATAGGGTGTTTATTTAACCTTTTATTAAGCAGAATCCTATTTTGGATATAGCAAGCTGTGCTAATTGCGTCTGCCCAATAGTGGTTGGGTAGGTCAAATTCATTAAGCATAGCCCTAGCAGCTTCCTGTAGGGTTCTATTCTTTCTTTCTACTATGCCATTTTGTTGGGGGGTTCTAGGACACGAAAATTCGTTTTATATCCATTTATTTTGCAGAATTCTTCGAATCTTTGATTCTCGAATTCTCTCCCGTGGTCGACCTAAGTCTTTTTATTTTTGGTATCATTTTGATTTTCAATCAATTTGCAAAAGTTGTTAAATAGGTTCAGGGTTTCATCTTTGGTCTTTAGAAACCTGACCCAGGTGAACCTAGAGTAGTCATCAATTATCACTAAGCAGTA
>JAGFNQ010006738.1:85691-188645 GCA_024364735.1 Boesenbergia rotunda | reverse complement strand
CATCTTTAGTTCTTCTTAAGTACTTAAGGATTGTCTTGACAGCCGGCTAATGATCCATTCCTGGATCAGACTGGTATCTGCTCGTGACGCTCAGAGCATACGATACATCGGGCCTAGTACATAACATAGCATACATGATAGATCCTATCGCGGATGCATAAGGAATCTTATTCATGCAAATCCTCTCGTCTTCTATGCGCGGACACATAGACTTTGAAAGGTTGATCCCATGCCTGATGGGAAGGTAACCTTTCTTGGATTCCGACATGCTAAACCTTTTTAGCATTCGGTCTATATATGTAGACTGCGAAAGACCAAGCAACCGTTTTGATCTATCTCTATAGATTCTAATCCCAAGGATATAGGTTGCTTCTCCCAGGTCTTTCATGAAGAAAGTTTTGGACAACCAAATTTTAACTGTCTGTAAACTGATATATGTTTCCTATAAGTAATATGTCATCGACATATAATACTAGGAATACGACTGCACTCCCACTAACCTTCTTGTACACACAAGGTTCGTCAGGATTTTGTGAGAAATCAAACTCTTTGATTGTCTCATCAAAACAGATGTTCCAGCTCCTGGATGCTTGCTTCAGTCCATATATGGATCGTCGAAGCTTACATACTTTGGTTTTATCAACCGATGTGAAACCTTCAGGTTGTATCATGTATACATCCTCAAGCAGGTTTCCATTAAGGAAAGCTGTTTTCACATCCATTTGCCATATCTCATAATCATAATGAGCTGCTATGGCTAGGAGCATCCGAATGGATTTAAGCATAGCTACTGGCGAATAGGTTTCGTCATAATCAATTCCTTGTTTCTGACGATATCCTTTTGCCACTAATCTAGCCTTAAAGGTAATAACATTACCTTCCATGTCGGTTTTCTTCTTGAAAACCCACTTGCACCCTATGGGCTTAATCCCTTCAGGTGGGTTAACCAAGTCCCATACTTGATTTTCGTACATGGAATCCATTTCCGACTTCATGGCTTCAAGCCATTTGTCCCTTTCTGAACTTTTCAGAACATCTTCATAACTGATAGGTTCGTCATCGCTTATGAGTAACACGTCGTTCGATTCACTTATGAGAAATCTGTATCTCTCTGGAATATTGCGTGTCCTATCAGACCTACGAAGAGGTGGTGTTGTTTTAGGTTCAACTGATAGCTCATCATTATGAGTTATTGGTTGTGGGTCTAGACTAGGTGTCTCTGTAATGTCTATTGGAGTTTCTTGAACTTCATCAAGTTCAATGCCACTCCCACTGTTTTCTTGTAAAAGAAATTCTTTTCCAGAAATACAGCATGCCTTGAAACAAACACCTTTTGTTCCAAGGGATGATAGAATTGGTAACCCTTTGTTTCCTTAGGGTATCCAATAAATAGACATTTATCAGACTTAGCATCCAATTTGTCTGATACAGTCCGCTTCACATAAGCAGGACAACCCCATATTTTAAGGTGAGTTAAATGAGGTTTCTACTATTCCACGTCTCATATGGAGTAGTAGAGACTACCTTGGTCGGGACTCTGTTTAGCAAGTAAACAGCTGTCTTAAGTGCATAGCCCCAAAAGGATTTTGGAAGAGTTGCATGATTCATCATGGATCTAACCATGTCCATCAAGGTTCGGTTACGCCTCTCAGATACACCATTATGCTTGGTGTATATGGCGGAGTCCATTGAGACAATATCCCATTGTCCCTAAGATAATCTTGAAACTCTTGACTTAAGTATTCACCACCCCGATCGGATCGAAGTATCTTAATACTTTTGCCAAGTTGTTTCTCTACTTCATTTGTGAACTCTTTGAATTTCTCAAAAACTTCAGATTTGTGTTTCATCAAGAACACATACCCGAATCGTGAGTGATCATCGATAAAGGTAATGAAGTAGCTATAGCCTCCTTGTGCAGGAGTTGACATTGGTCCACATACATCAGTATGTATTAGACCAAACAATTCTCGCACTGGATTACCTTTTCCGGAAAAGGGTAATTTGGCCATCTTGCCTTTTAAGCATGATTCGCATGTATCAAATAAACCGGGTTTAAATGATTCCAGAATTCCACATCGGTGTAATTTGGTCATGCGTTTCTTACTTACATGGCCAAGACGACAATGCCACGTATAGGAGTCTATTCGATTATCTATTTGAGCACGTTTGTTGCTTACTTCGATATTGAAAACGTCACCGGATAAATCTAACGTGTAGATACCATTGCATAAAGTTCCAATCCCATAAAGAACACCATTTAAAGTTATGTAACAACAATTGTTACTAAAAGTTAAATGGTAACCCTTTTCATTCAAGCATGAAATAGATACAATGTTCTTTATTAACGAAGGAACAAAATAACAATTATCCAATTCTAAGACAAGTCCAGTAGGGAGCTTTAGTAAATATGTTCCGATGGCAATAGCAGCAATCTTTGCTCCATTTCCAACTCGCAAATTCGCTTCTCCCTTGACGAGTCTTCTTCAATTCCTTAGCCCCTGTATGTATTACATATATGTGAGCTACACCCAGTATCAAGTACCCAGGTGTACGAGGAAATAGAGTGACATTCAATAACGAAGATGCCTGAAGAGGATGGGGCATCGGATGCCTTCTTCTTCAAGGACTCAAGATAAACCTTGCAGTTTCTTCGCCAGTGGCCCTCCTTGCCACAGTGATGGCAAGTGCCTTTTCAGTCTTTTTGGTCTTTTTCTTTCTTCCCTTATTTTGTTCTTTGGGCTTCCTCTAAGAACCTTTCTTTGAGGAACCAACTAACAGTATCGTCTTCTGATCCTGCTTTACAGAAGGCTCTACAGTCTTCAACAGGTTGAGCAACTCAGGAAACTGGTCTGGAGTTGCATCTTCAAGAGGACGGTTGGGAAGTTGCTCTTCAAGGACATAAGCAAGCTTTTCTGCCTTGAGGACTATCCTCAGGTTTCTAAGCCAGTCCATGAAGTTTGTCCCAGTCAGCTTATTGGTGTCCAAAATGGAACACAAATTCAGAGAAGACATGATCGAGTGATTATCCTAGAAATACAAATTGAGCTTATGTGAGAAGAATGATAAAGAATGCATCAACATACATTAATTAAATCCTATTTATTTTTCGAATTGAATAACCCTTTTTATCAATTCGGGAGATCGTAGGAACATCTCCAAATAGGTTGATATCCAACCATAGATAAGAACAACCATGGCTGTGGCCATCAAGTTATTCTTAGCTATGAAGGTAGGTAATTATACCGATTACATATCACATATATGTAAATATCACTTTATGCTATCAACTAATTGAATTTTTGCATAAATCATTGGGTTGTTAACTCATTAACAAGTATGCAACAATATACATAGCACCCAACTGCACCTCTCTTTACATCGACCTTGGCTGTGGCACAACAAATCGATGCTCCAAGCTTAAGGCTGACCCATTAATCAAGAAATAGTTTTAATATGGTTGGAGCTCATTCAACCGTTTAGTCAGGCTTGGATGTGTCCAACAACCAAAACTAAGGATTGACCTCTGACTCTAACTATATTAATCATAAACTAATTCCATGGTTTGAACATGTTGAGGTTCAAGCCGGGCATGGATGTGTCCATCAACCCAAACGAGAAACAAAACTCCGGTTCTAACCATATTAATGGAAGGTGTTGGCCTTAATATTTTGTAAGGGATTTTGGGTCTCATCCTTTCTTTTCTAAGCACATTCATGACATATAATTATGTCATGTACTAACGATTTCCTTAATAAAGTATGTATGTGACTTAATTTATCAAGTCTCATTAATTGAATTAGGAACCGGATTTCCTAATTCTAATTTCATTACTTTATTCAAGGAATTGTTTTGGAAAACAATTTCCTAAATTGTCATAATCAATTTCGGAAATAATATGTTTAAGACTTTGATTTCTCTAAATCAAATCTTATTAAATTAAGAGACAGATTCCCTTAATTCAACCACATATTATTTTAATGAAAAACTCATTTAAGAAAACTCTATAGGAAACCATTTTCCTAATTAATTTTGGAGACAACAATATGTAAGAGCATCACCTCTTAAATCAAATAAGGAAATTATCGTTTGAGAATCACCTCAAAATTTCCAAGATTTGATTACATATTTTATTTATGGATTTATTAATTTCAACAAATTATTTTCTTTGGGTGGCTCCCCGAGGCTCAGATACCTAAAAAAAGAAATTTGTTGTAAATCTAATTTGGTCCGCTCCCCGAGGCATAACCAAATTAAACATGACAATTTTATTCAAAATTGGAAATTAAATTACAACAACTAACTTTAAATTGGACGGCTCCCCGAGGCTCAATCCAAAATAAAGAATTTTGTTAATAATTTAAAACCAATTCGAATTTAATTGTAAATTAATAATCCATAAATTTGTCTAGACTTTCTTGAAAGAAAGTGCCCAAAATTACGAGATTTCGTAATAGGTTTTCAGAATAATTGTAAGTTTCTGGTACAAAGAAAACTTAAATATTTCCAAAATTGGAAAATTTCCAAAATAGGAAATTTCCAAAATTTGAAAGTTTCTAAAAATGGGAAGTTTTCACAATTATCATAAAATTTCAGAAACTAGGATATTTCAAAAGTTTGCGAAATTTCATGAGAATTTCCAAACTTTGAAATTCCTAAATCTAAAATTTATCATAATTGGAAAGTTTCCATAATTGGAAAATTTTTCAAAATTGAGATCATGACAAAGTTTTCCGCAAAACAATTATATGATTATGTCGAACACTAACCGGCTCTGATACCACTGTTGGGACCGGGTGCATGTTGACATGGATACGAGTTCGTAATTTTAAAATTTAATTACGTGCAGCGGAAGTTTTAGCATAAATAATTTCTTAAATTATTTTAACCACGTATCTAGCATGCAACCTTAAGTTGTGGAGACATGATCATACATTTAAAATTTTTGCAGAAAGTAAACTAATTTACTTAATACCTCGCGTAACTCGTAGAAAGGGACGAGATCCAACCGTAGCGTCCCTCGGAAGCTCCGCCTCTATTCACGTCCACGCTGAGTTCTCTTCGGGATGACTTCGCAAAGCCACGAGTTTCGTGCCGACAAGAACTACTAGATTCTCCAAAGGCACGACAAGAATATCAAGAGAGAGAGATGGAAACTAACCACCAAGTAACGGAATCAAGATTCCGGGGAAGGAAGGAGTTGCGACCCGCTTCTTCTTCTTCTTCGGCACCTTCTTGGTGGACGTGGCTCACGGCAACAAGAAGGGGTGCCGGCCCTAGAGGAAGGAGAGGGCGCCGGCCCTAGAGGAGGTAGAGGGCGCCGACCCTAGAGGAGGTAGAGGGAGAGAAGGAGAGAGAGAGGGCTTGCTTCTTAATCTCTTGATTGGAATTCAAGCCTTGCCTTGGTTCCTTTATATAGTAGCCTCTCCATCGCCAATTCTCCCTTCTAACGAAATAAATTTTCAAAAGAAATTTATCTTATAAATTTTCCTATGAATTATTCCATTATGCCAAGTTTTATTATAACTAAGTTTATAATAAAAATAAACACATCTCCCCTTTTATTATGGAATAAATTTTCACAAGAAATTTATTATATAAATTTTTCTTATCATGGAAAAATCAATTCCTAATTGATTTTATAAAATAAAATAAATCAATCCAAGGTTTATTTTATTTTCCATGAAAATAAATCTCTTTATATAAATTTCTTTATATAAATTTTTTATATAAATTTCTTTATCCATAATTTTATTAAATCGCGTTTGATTTATTTTATAATTTAAACCAAATAATTTGGTTTCCCTCCTCATTGTGGCCGGCCAAACCAAAGAGGGTGGGGACCCTCTTTGGCCGGCCAAACCAAGCCGTCTCCTTGCGAATTAAACTCATTTAATTCGTCCAATAAGCCTTCAAAAGACTTAGCCATTTTAAGCTTCCGGTGCGCCTCTGATAAATTCAGATTCGACTTATTTCTCTTGATCGGAAAATCCAATTTTCAACTCGTTTTAAATCCCTCGGATTACTCGTAGTGCGTGTGACTAAATAGGCTTTCGATTTATGTTGGCCGTCTATAATTAACCAATTATAGAACGATCATGAGTGGCACCTAGTATTACATCATGATCCCCAATTAATCGAAAGATCAACGGTTGACCTCAGAAATAATCCTGAAACCCTTCAGCAGCTATAATGAGTTGTGCCTCATTCCCTTCACCATCTTATACCCACTTGGTTCAGGACACGGTCTATGTGTGTCAGTCCCCACTAGGCTGACTACGTCTGTCACACCCCGAGACCCAGGAGCCGCTGATCCAATATAAAATCGGACAGCACCTCCCCTGTCCGGCGGACAATTTACACATACACAGAACACGACCACGCAGTTTAATTGGCCTCAGGCCTCAAAATAGATATAAACACAACATATAAATACCAGACAACTAGGTAGATCATACCTGACTGCGGACCGATCCAACTTAGGACAGAACAACCAATACAACAACCCCTTAGGGCACACGACACACTCGTAATACATATACAAATCGCTAAGGACATATGAAACTAATACACGGTCTAGTACAAACACATAACCCTGTCGTCACGATGGGTAGGGACTGGCTGCTGGGCTCTTCTGGCGACTCCAAGTATCTCAACCTGAAATAAAAATATATGGCAACGGTGTGAGTCCATAAACTCAGCGAATACCCAACAGATGTGCATAGAAGGTTATACCAACAATAAGAGTTCAGCTAATACAGACTCATATCAACAGTAGGGAAAGACTAGTACTGAACATACTGAGGTAGATACATACCTGAATCCATCTAACCTGCAAAGAGGGTAAGAAATACCCATGGAACACCAATAGACATATAATCTCAGGTAACAAATCTCCAGAATATGCATGTCAAACAAGTGCAAAAATCAAGTGCAGCAAACAATGCACAATGCAAAATATGCACATGGTGCAATGACATGTGTCACCCCCTAGTCCCAGTCAGGATATCGTCCACGACGTCCGCGTGGGTAGAGCTGTGACAAACTGTACCCAGTCAGGACATGGTCCACAACGTCCGCGTGGGTCAGCATGCAACAATGCAAGGATGGTGCATGCCCCAAACATATAAAGCACCCTGATGCAATGACATGTGTCACCCCTAGTCCCAGTCAGGATTGTCCATAACGTCCGCGTGGGTAGAGCTGTGACAACCTGTACCCAGTCAGGACATCGTCCACAACGTCCGCGTGGGTCAGCATGCAATAATGCAGAGATGGTGTATGATAGATACACATACCTCCCTCCCAAGTCCTCAGTATACTAAGTCTCAGTCTGAAATCCTATAACAGGAAATACAGGTAACTTACAAGGTATACTGACCGGAAAACTACCAATCCCTCAAGGTCAAAGGCAGGAGATACACCACTATCTCTAAGCATATATATAGATATGACAATATCCGAGACTGTATGGAACAAACAGCATCATAACTCAGGGATAAACTACATGTATCCAGAACAGGCACAATAACTCAGAGATGAACAACAAGTATCCAGTACAGGCATAATAAACAGGGATAGCGTATAATCTTACTGCTATCTATAACAGTCTATGCATAATCACATGACAATATCAAAAGAGATAAGTCAAAGGGTACCCGCCTCCATCGTAAGATGCTCATATCAGAAAGAGCCTCTCGGCTGATAATCAGAAATGCTAACTCCAATCAATGCCCTGTATCAAAGGCATAACGTTTAGCTACCATAATATGAAATTTATAGCTAAACAAACTGTCTCAAATAATTAGGATCGTCCTAATTATCTCGTTTCATCTATTTAACTACAATAAATGAGTAGGTCTTAATTATCCCACATTCCAATGCCTCAAACTTAAATTATTAGGTTTAATCTCCATTAACCTAATCCCATAACACAGATCAACAACGGAAGCTTAACTCCATCAATTAACAAATCCTTCCATTACAAATTGATCTTTACCTCCATAGATCACCACATGGCAACATTCAAATAATACAAGGTTAGGGAAATAAACCTATACCGATTAACTTCCAAATCAAAACCATACAAACATATCCATAATGATTCCAATTAAACCAAGAATTTACTAATTAATCCAAACCAATGTATCAATCCCCCCCAGCTAATCCAAAAACCTCACAACACAATTACAAACTGAAATCGTATTCATTAAAGCAACACCCAGGGAAAAATAACCACTATAGTCTCGTCCCATTCCGGGATCACAGTAGCACAAGAAGAATTCATAGAAACTTCATCAAATTCGGATTCAACACCAATCAACCATATAAATTCCTTACCTCTCTACTGAGCTTGAATCCGACGAGTCCACAAGCCCAAGGAAACTTCCTCTTCCCCAGATGTTCCTCCTAACTCTCCAGGTCATGCAATCCCAAGCCAGACTCCTGGATCGACCAAATCAAATGAGCTGCGGCTAAACAATCTTGGCAGAACTGAAACCTTAAGTTTCCCTCATCTCACACTGACCTTCAGTAAAGTCTCGACGGCGAGCCGATCCGAAGAACAAGAAGAAGGAAGCTAAGCGTCCCTTTGCGAGAAGGCGAGAAACGATCGGCTCATGGAGGAAGGAAACGAGGAGATTAACTTGAGCTTTAGCTGTGGCCGACCGGAGAAAAGAGAGGAGGAAGAAGAGAAGAGGTCGGCGTCGCAGTCTTCCCCTGCAGCTAGGTCACGCGAGCGGAGGAAGGAGGGAGGGGCGGCGCTTGGCTTCGGCAGCGGCTAGGGCACGAGGAAGCTGTAAATAAAAGGGTCGGCCGAGTGTTTTAATACCAAAGGGGGGGGGCTTTTTGCAAAAAGGTCCCTCTACTTTCAGAAATTCAAATCTTGCCCTTAGATAAGGGTTAGATATTTATCCTCTTCGTAATTTAAGAATTTACCCGTAAACCCTTGATAAGTTTTAGGTTTTTACAATAAAACCCCTTGGGCTCCTCCCGTAGGGCCGGAAACCCTAGACTCTATCCGGAAAAATTCCGAAAAATTTTCTGGTCCGGATTTTCGAATTGTCGTATTTTACAACGTCACACCTAGCCCAAGTAATGTCTTTCTCGTCCAACGAATTCTAATTACTCTCATGTTTCCTAGAGATTCATACTCGGAACATGTTGTGCTCTGGCCAGAGGCTTCGAGTAACAATCCGACGATAGGCCTTGGGTATACATCTCCTCGCAAGGAGTGGTGAATCCTTTGTAGGTTGTTCAAACATCTTCGGGCACTTCGACTTATACCCAACCATCCTGGGTCCACACCTCCTTAGAGATGCTTGCTTAAGATGTCAAAGTATAAGTCTCCGTGACCAAGATGACTTGAACACCGCAAGTCAAAGGAACATCGCACTTAAGCTGCAGTAAGAACTTTCATTGACATATCTATATGTAGATTACCATATGAAGTCTTACAGCTAGTCACTCCAATGAACTAGTTCCCTTAACTAGCATCCATGTTTATCTCCGGACATCCCAATGTCACCAGCCAGTGAGAATCAGCTGATTAGATAATAACCCATGCTAGTCTCAACAGAATTGATAGTGTCCGTATTTATCAATTCATCGACTAGGGACAATTTCAATACTTCACAATTGCACATGTAGAGATAATCACTAGTTGTGAATTCATCACAAATTCTCTCATGCTGTGAATTGTATTGCGGGCATTCAGTAAATGAGTTCAAGATCTCAATCAAATACATGAACATGTATACTCAAATAGTGAATATTCATTTATTAAAGTAAATGATTACAATCATAAGGCGATTGCCTTAGGACACTTCTCTCATATTACTAACACTCTGTTGGTGCAGGAAGCACCATATCGAACCTTGTTTTGATATTGGCAAAGGATTCAAAGTTAAGTGTTATTTGTTATCTAATATGCTCATTAAGTGTGCAGGAAACAAAGTCCTAGCGAAGGGCTGCTAGGCACCTGGCGAAGGGCTGCCAGGAAACAAAGTCCTAGCGAAGGACTGCTAGGCACCTGGAGAAGGACTGCCAGGAAACAAAGTCCTAGCGAAGGGCTGCTAGGCACCGGGCGAAGGACTGCTTGGTACCCAAGACCTGGCGAAGGGCTGCTGGGCACCTAGCGAAGGGCTGCTAGGAGTCAAAGACCTAGCGAAGGACTGCTAGGCACCAGGTGAAGGATTGCTTGGAAACGAAGACCTAGCGAAGGACTGCTATGCACCGGGCGAAGGACTGCTTGGTACCAAAGACCTAGCGAAGGACTGCTAGGCACCGGGCGAAGGACAGCTTGGTACCTAAGCCCTAGCGAAGGACTGCTAGGCAAAAGTCCAACCGGAGAAGCCGGTTGGCAAAAGGTCAACTCTCCTGAGAGGAGTAGGTGAGGACGCATTCCCCGTCGAGGGAATAGTAGGCGTTGGTTCGACCTAGGGTTCCATTTTGAAGACCCAAAGTCAGAACCAAGACAGCTAAGGCTGTATAATCATAACATATTCTTGTTTTATTTTATTTGCAACTAACCCTGGATGCAAGACCAAAGGAACGAGTCTCTGCAGCTCAGAACGCCTCAAGGCAGAGAGGCAGCAGCTGAGTAGGGTGCCCCGGAGGTCCCGGGCGCCCCCAAGGTCAAGGCAAAGCAGTAAACAAAAAAGCGCTTCAAAGGATTACTAGGCCAGGGCGCCCCCAGTGCCTAGGGCACCCTGGGTTCAAGCCAACGAAGTGAACCGGCCTAGAAGCCAGCAGTCCAAGTCAACCGGGGCGCCCCCAGTATCCCGGGCGCCCCCACAGTCAAACCTCAGCCCTACTCGAGCGGGATAAGGGCTAACCGAGATTGTTGCAGATCGAAGGCCACATAGAGGGCGCCCCCAGGACTGCTATAAATATCCCTCGACCCCCAAGGCTTTGAGATACAACCTACTAACGCTTCTACGCTCTTCGACTCAAGCGCGCTACTCCGAAAACCTTCCATCTCAAGATTCAAGCGCCGGCGACG
The DNA here is from genome assembly GCA_024364735.1 of Boesenbergia rotunda. NCBI lineage: Eukaryota > Viridiplantae > Streptophyta > Magnoliopsida > Zingiberales > Zingiberaceae > Boesenbergia > Boesenbergia rotunda. The sequence goes on along the minus strand of JAGFNQ010006738.1, from coordinate 177,643 downwards.
ACCCTCTACTCGAATGTACGATCCACACCGGGCGTCGGTAAACGAAGAAGTAAATTTTATTTACTGCACTACATTTCATTTACTGCACTACAACTGTAATATCTTTTGTAACATTTGTGTTCATATAGAATTGCCCGCAGTAAACGGTCAACGACCGTGGGCCTTGGAGTAGAAGCCGACCGCGACTCCGAACCAAGTAAAACCGCTTGCGTTTTTGCATTGTGTTTTAATTTTCCGCTGCGTATTCTCTTATCTTAAATCCGAAACGGTTTACGATATTCACCCCCCCCCCTCTATCGTTCTTCTCGATCCAACAAGTGATATCAGAGCAGGGAAGCTCAAATTTGGTGCAACCACCAATTTGAGAGTTTTTCGGATTTTACGAAAATATTTTAATTTCTTTTTTCGAATATTTTCTCGTTAATCGAGGTTGGTACAATACCACTCGATCTTGTTTGTCTTTTATTTCAAATAAATAATATCTGTAGGTGTATTTAAAATATCCTTACGCCTTTTTTAATTTTGAATTCTCATTCCTTCATCATAAGTCAGAATTGTTAAAACAATCAATTTGTGCAAATTTGTCATAAAATTTTTTATTATTATTTTAATATTTTTTTCAAAATTCATGCTATCTTAATTCGAGCCATCTCTATTAACTCCTATTTTTTCACCATTAATTAGAGTATTCATTTTCTAAAAATTTGTCTCAAATTTTTTTTTATAATTATTCTGCCTCAAAATTCATGCAATATTTTTTTTGGCTATTTTTTCCCGCACTACTAATCCAAGACCAAGTCTTGGTACATTTTTGTTATTTCTCGTGTACAAGATTAAACTAAATGGCCAAGCATGAATGGAACAGTGCCCGTCCACCACTCTTCTCTGGCGAAAATTTCAACTCCTGGAGAAGTCTAATGGAATCCCACCTAAAGACCGATCTGGATTTATGGATGATGATCCAAATAGGGTTTTCAGTACCTACAGAAGATGGAAATTCGATCGCCTGGGATAAACTGGACGAACCAACTCTGAGGAAGATTGAGGTAGATGCAAAGGCGACTGCAATCCTACAATGTGGCCTAACTAATGAAGAATTGAAGCAGATCGGACCCTTCAACTGTGCTAAAGAGATGTGGGAGAAGCTAATCAACCTACACGAATAGAGCTCCGATATTGAGATCTTTGAAGGTGTGATGCTCAAATCATCGGATGAATCAGACGATATGGAAGATCAGGCAAGTCATTTTGCATTCTCGGCTTAAGCACAAGTAGCTGCGACAGAATCGACACCCGACGTCAAAATTGAACCAGAGTCAGACAACGAGTTTTCTGAGACAAAATCAGTAACAAACTTTGAATCAGTTTCTGAATTAAGGTTAAATAATCAAGATAATACTGCAGTGGTCGAGGAAGGTATAATTTTCATTGCAGGGAAAACTCCAAGAGAAATGCAAAAGAGGCCTCAACCAGTACCTGAGACCGACTCAGACTCAGAATCTGACGACGAAGGAAAGGATCCTTGGAAACTGGTATGGTTGGCTCGCGACCGCTACAAAATGCCGAAGAAACAATCAAGCAAAAGAGAGATGTCTAGAATCAAGGGGGAGATTCCCAACCGGGAATCAAAAGGTAAATTTACAGTATTTAAAAATCCAATATTTACCTTGAATAACATGATTAATTTGTATAAATTAGTTAAGGTCAATACGTTAGAAAACTTAATTCACAACCATGCTGATTTTAAAAACCTAGAGTATTATTTCAATTATGATATAACTTAGCTCATTTTTTTGTCATGTTTGCTTGTTTTTTTTTCCTTAGAATTAGGATTGGTTAGTATAAGGACTAAATCAATTAACTGAAATTTGAATAACATAGTATTGGGTGGCGGTGAGATGATAGTACGTTAGAGAAGCCTTTTCTAATAAGGTCAAGTATACACTACTTGGTCTCTTTAGATTGGTGAAACTAGCCGAAGCTACCGATCCAAGACTCAAGCTAGTTAGACCAGAATTTCTCAAAAAGTAACCTTGAAAATGAAATTTCACTAAAAGGGTTTGTCAAGGAAAGGGTTGATGATCCAATAAAGCTACGGCCAAAGAAGGCCTTGTGCCTCGCCAAGACCAGGAAGCAAATTTTGAAATTCAAATTCAGTTTACTCTTAATCAAATTCGAATCTAACACAAATTTTCAGTTAATCTTAGATTCAAATATTCTTTTTCAAAATAAATTCAAAACTAATTGTTTTCAAAAATTTAATTTAACCTTTTAAAATTAACCATGTTTTTTTTCAAACTTAAAATTTTCATTTTTGTTAAAGCATCTCACAAAATAGATAAGGTAACCTGTTTTGTCATGTAGAACTAGGTGAGATGTCTTGGACCTAATTATATAGTTCAATACTTTTTTCAAAATCAAATCAATTTTTTTTAAAATTAATTCTAAATTAACTCCATATATTTTTCACTCAACATTTTTCAAAAATTGAATTTCATTTGTTTTCAAAATTAACTCATCAAACTAAGTCTTGATTGAATTAATACTAAGATCTAGGACTTGATTGGGTCAATCATTCGTAAAACCAAGTCAACATAGTCAAACCTAGTCAATACTGAAGAACCTTCAAGCACTTAGACAAAGTCAGACAAGTCAGATACAAGAGGAGTTTTTTTTTAATATTTTTTGAAAAATTTAGGTTTTTTCAAAAACCTTATGCTCTAAAATTTAGTATCATCTCAAAATACAAATTTCAAAAATTTGATTCAACAACCCTAGTATATTACTATATCATTGAAAAATTATTATCATTTCAATATGTTCTTCGAAAACTGTACTATCATTCCAAATTATGTTGAAAATTACCATATTGTTATTCAAAACTATTCTTTTGATTTTAATAAACCCTAAAGATACAGAGGAAGTCTACTTCATAATCTACAAGGACTCCTAGGAAGTGTCAAATTTAGGGAGAGTCTAAATGGAAAGAAATTATTTCCGACAATTATTTTTCAAAATTATTAGATAATTCTTATAATTTGAATCAAACCTTAAGACTCAGAGGAAGATCGCTTATAGTCAACAAGCTTCCTAAGACTGGGTCAAGTTTAGGGGGAGGTCAAATTAAAAGAATTATTGAATATTTTTCAAAATTATATGTTTTCATGCACTGCACTCTTAAAATCTTGTTGAAAACATAAATAAATTTTCTTTTAAAATACTATTCTCTTAAATCATTTTGCTTATATATATACCATTAGTTTCAAAATGTTGCTTAACTTTGAAATGCTTTTAAAATCCTTTTAGAATACTGTTGAAAATACTTTTAGAATATTTTTATGTTTTCAAAACTCATAGGCTCTGATACACAAACTTTTTCTTAAAACTTATTTCAAAATATATTTCTTTATTTAATATATAGCCAAGGGGGAGAGTAAGAAAGAGAGAAAGGAATTTTTCTATATTTAACTTTTATCTCTTTTTCAAACAAAAAAGGCAAAGCAAAAATTTCTAAATACTTCAAATTGTTTTTAAGTGATAAATACTGTTAAAATTTCAAACTACTTCAAGTGCTTTTAAATATTTCTAGTGCTTCAAAATTTTCTAAGTATTTCTAAGTGTTTCAAATTTGTTAAGTGCATGTTTTTCCTAAGTAAAATTTTTCTTTGTAAACAAAATTTGTCTAAGTAAAAACTTTTTGAAAATTTTGGCAAATGTTTCTAAGTAAAATTTTTTTTGGTGAAAAACTTGTCTAGAAATTTCTTAAATATTTTATTTTTCAAAATACACAAAGTATTTCCAAGCAAATTCTTCTAAGTATGCAAATTCTTTTAAAACAAATTTTTCTCAATTCTCAAAGTTGCACTCTTTTTGAGAAATTTGACTTCAATATTTTGCCTAAGTAAAATTCTTTTTGCAAAGCCTTGTAAGTAAAATTTTTTTTAAACAAAATTTAGGTTTGCAAAACGTTTTAAAATTTCACCTTGCTCACCATGTATGTTTTTGATATATGTCAAAGAGGGAGGAAATCTAAAAGTTAAGTATTTTATAATATTTTATAACACAAGTATTCAGGGTTTTAGGGGGAGTATGAGAAATAAAAAATTTTTTCCTCATATACTTATTGATCTCAAATCTATAAACTGCTATACGTCATTATCTTTTTACCTTCTTTTTAAGTTTTTACTTAACTTTGAATTGTGTTGCCATAAATCAAAAAGGGGGAGATTGTTGGTGCAGGAAGCACCATATCGAACCTTGTTTTGATATTGGCAAAGGATTCAAAGTTAAGTGTTATTTGTTATCTAATATGCTCATTAAGTGTGCAGGAAACAAAGTCCTAGTGAAGGGCTGCTAGACACCCGGTGAAGGACTGCCAGGAAACAAAGTCCTAGTGAAGGGCTGCTAGGCACCGGGTGAAGGGCTGCAAGGCACCGGGTGAAGGACTGCTTGGTACCCAAGCCCTGGCGAAGGGCTGCTGGGCACCTAGCGAAGGGCTGCTAGGAGTCAAAGACCTAGCGAAGGACTGCTAGGCACCAGGCGAAGGACTGCTTGGTAACGAAGACCTAGCGAAGGACTGCTAGGCACCGGGCGAAGGACTGCTTGGTACCAAAGACCTAGCGAAGGACTGCTAGGCACCGGGCGAAGGACAGCTTGGTACCTAAGCCCTAGCGAAGGACTGCTAGGCAAAAGTCCAACCGGAGAAGCCAGTTGGCAAAAGGTAAACTCTCCTGAGAGGAGTAGGTGAGGACGCGTTCCCCGTCGAGGGAACAGTAGGTGTCGGTTCAACCTAGGGTGCCATTTTTGAGACCCAAAGTCAGAACCAAGACAGCTAAGGCTGTATAATCATAACATATTCTTGTTTTATTGTATTTGCAACTAACCCTGGATGCAGAACCAAAGGAATAAGTCTCTGCAGCTCAGAACACCTCAAGGGAGAGAGGCAGCAGCTGAGTAGGGCGCCCCGGAGGTCCTGGGTGCCCCCAAGGTCAAGGCAAAGCAGTAAACAAAAAAGCGCTTCAAAGGCTTACTGGGCCAGGGCGCCCCCTGTTTCCCGGGCGCCCCCAGTGTCCCGGGCCCCCCCCCAGTGCCCAAGGCACCCTGGGTTCAAGCCAACGAAGTGAACCGGCCTAGAAGCCAGCAGTCCAAGTCAACCGGGCGCCCCCAGCGTCCCGGGCGCCCCCACAGTCAAACCTCAGCCCTACTCGAGCGGGATAAGGGCTGACCGAGATTGTTGCGGATCGAAGGCCACATAGAGGGCACCCCCAACGTCCAGGGCGCCCCCAAGACTACTATAAATAGCCCTCGACCCCCAAGGCTTTGAGATACAACTTGCTAATGCTTCTACGCTCTTCGACTCAAGCGCGCTGCTCCGGAAACCTTCCATCTCAAGATTCAAGCGCCGGCGATGACCCTCTGCTCGAAAGTACGATCCACACCGGGCGTCGGTAAACGAAGAAGTCAATTTTATTTACTGCACTACATTTCATTTACTGCACTACAACTGTAATATCTTTTGTAACATTTGCGTTCATATAGAATTGCCCGCAGTAAACGGTCAATGACCATAGGCCTTGGAGTAGGAGCCAACCGCGACTCCGAACCATGTAAAACCGCTTGCGTTTTTGCGTTGTGTGTTAATTTTCCGCTGCGTATTCTCTTATCTTTAATCCGAAACGGTTTACGATATTCACCCCCCCCTCCATCGTTCTTCTCAATCCAACATCCTCAAAATGATGGCTTGGCCGAAGGAGATGGAAATCCTTGGAGCAAAAATTGATGGAGAAACCCAAATCAATTTCATCCTCGTATCTCTACCAAAGAGTGTTGGATCGAGAGAACCGATAGAGGGGGGGTGAATATCGGAAAGCATTCGGATTTAAAATAAGAGAAATTGCACAGCGGAAGATTAAAATAAAATATGCAAACACAGAGATTTTTTACTTGGTTCGGAGCCTAGGTCGACTCCTACTCCAAGGCCCACGGACGTTGACCGTTTACTTTGGGCAATTCTATATGAGGCGCAAAACAGTTTACACAGATTGATTACAGGAATAAGTGCAGTAAATAAAAATCACTCTTCTTTACCGACGTCCGGAGTAGATTAACTTTTTCGGAGCAGCGGGACGTCGTCGGCTCGAGTTGGGAGGTTACCGGAGCGAGGCGCGAGAGCAGAAGAGCGTAGAAGCGTTGATTGAAGGGTTGTTGTGAAGCCTGGGGTCGAGGGCCCTTTATATAGGGCCTGGGGGAGCCCGGGACGTCGGGGGCGCCCCCCCCCCCACGTGTCACACGATCCGCGTCAGTCTCGGTCAGCTTCTATCCCTTCAAATTCGGGATCAGACCTTGACCGGGGCACCCGGAGTGCTGGGGGCGCCCAGGTTGACCGGGTCAAAATGTTATCCCTTTGCTTCGCTTGGTTGAGCTTCGATGCTTGCTGTTGGGGGCGCCCAGAGCGCTGGGGGCGCCCGGGACAGCGGGGGCGCCCGGGAGCACGGGGGCGCCTGGGAGTTGAACTGTCGAAGCTTGCTTTGCCTTCTTGTATTTTGTGTTCACCTTGGGGGCGCTCGGGACACTCCGGGCGCCCTGGTCAGCTGTTTCCTCATTCCTTTGAGGCTCTCTGAGCTGCAGACACTCGTTCCTTCGGTCCTACATCCAGGGTTAGTCCAAAACACAATAAAACAATAAAATATTAGTTTATACAGCCTTGGCTGTCTTGGTTCTGACTTTGGACCTCCGAAATGGAACCCTAGGTCGAACCGACGCCTACTGTTCCCTCGATGAGGAACGCATCCTCACCTACTCCTCTCGGGAGATTGTACCTGATGCCAACCGCTCCTCTGGTTGGACTTTTGCCTAGCGGTCCTTTGCCAGGTCTTGGATACCGAGCTGTCCTTCGCCCGGTGCCTAGCATTCCTTCGCTAGGGCTTCAGTCCCAAGCTGTCCTTCGCCTGGCGCCTAGCAATCCTTCGCTAGGGCTTTAGTCCCAAGCTGTCCTTTGCCTGGTGTCTAGCAGTCCTTCGCTAGGGCTTTGTATCCAGGCATTCCTTCGCCAGGTGCCTAGCAGTCCTTCGCTAGGGCTTTGTTTCCTGGCATCCCTTCGCTAGGTGCCTAGCAGCCCTTCACTAGGACTTTGTTTCCTGGCAGCCCTTCGCCAGGTGCCTAGCAGCCCTTCGCTAGGACTTTTCCTGCACACTTGAGTAACATTGTTAGATCACCAATAAACTTAACTTTGAATCCTTTACCAATATCAAAACAAGGTTCGATATGGTGCTTTCTGCACCAACAATCTCTCCCTTTTTGATTTATGGCAACACAATTCAAAGTTAAGTTAAAAACTTATAACAGTTAAGAACAAAAGGTAAACAATGAAGTATAACTGTTTATGAACAGAATTAATGTAGAGTTGAAAAAAATCTTTATTTCTCATACTCCCCCTAAAACCCTGAATACTTGTGTTATAAGGCACTTAAAACATTTAACTTTGACCTTTCCTCCCCCTTTGACATATATAAAAAACATACATGGGCGAACAAGGTTCTTAATAGGGAGTTTTGAGTTTTTGTAAAAATTTCTAAGTTTTTTGACAAAGTATTTTTAAAAAAAATAAAAGCCTTTGCACCAAAAGCTTTTTACACTTAGACAATTTTCCATTTTGAAGAACATTGCAAGCCTAAATTTTTTTTAAAACAAAAAAAAAATTACTTAGGCAAAATTTTGAATTCAAATTTCCCAAAAACAATTTGTTTACCAAAAAAATTTTTTGCACACTTATAAATATTTGTTTGGAAACACTTTGTGCATTTTGGAAAACAAGATCTTTAAGAAATTTCTAGACAAGTTTTTCACCAAAAAAACTTTACTTGGAAATATTTGGCAAAATTTTGAACAAGTTTTTGCTCAAACAAATTTTGTTTATTAAGGGAAAAAATTTACTTAGGAGAAGACATGCACTTAAAAAAAATTTGAAACACTTAGAAATACTTAGAAACTTTTGAAACACTTTTTGAAAAAGAGATAAAGATTAAAACAATTTCTCTCTTTCCTTTCTCTCCCCCTTAATGTGAAATTCTTCTCCTAAGTTTTAAACCATTTCTAAGATAACCTTTAAAAAAAAGAAAACGTTTAAGGAAGAATTTAATTTCTACTCTCCCCCTTGGCCATATATCAATAACAAAATATATTTTGAATGATGTTTTTAAAAAAATTTATGTATCAGAGCCTATGAGTTTTGAAAACATAAAAATACTTAGCATAATTCTTGAAAGTATATCAAAAAACTTTAAACTGCACCAACAAAACTCCACTTAAAAAAAATATTTTATATTTGTAGGCAAGTCTTTTAGAAACTTCATGCACTTGGAATACTATTGCCTTTACAAGTATTAGTACTTTTCAAAACATTGTACATTGAAAAATAGAAGTACTTTTGAAGATTATGAAAAAAAATTAATTTTATTTTGAATACTTGACTTGATTTCTTTTCCAGTCTGACACAATCCTAGGAAACTTGTTAACTACAAGGACATTTTCCTAAGTGTCCTGGAAATTTTTCAACCCAAGTAAATATTATTTCAAAGGTATTTCAAAAATAATTTTATAAGCCACAAAAACATTTTAAAATAATATTATTTTGTAAGACAAATATTTTCAACACAATTTTGAAAATATAGTGTATGAAAACATATTATTTAGAAATGTTTAATAACTCTTTTAATTTGACCTCTCCCTAAACTTGATACAGTCCTTGGAAGCTTGTTGACCACAAGTATTCTTCCTCTGAGTTCTAGGGTTTGATTTCAATTATAAGAATTATCTAATAACTTCAAAACAAATAATTACCAACAAAAATATTTCAAAAATTCTTTTGACTCAAACTGACACATCCTAGGAGTCCTTGTAGATCATGAAGTGGACCTTCCTCTGTGTCTTTAGGGTTTATTAGAATCAAAAGAATAATTTTGAACAATCTTCTGAGTATGATAACTTTCAAGATAGATTTTTGAAAACATAACTTGAAATGATAGCACAGTTTTCGAAAATCATGATGATAATTTTTCAACGAGATAGTAATATCGAGGGTTTTTGAATAAGTTTTAAAGCATAAGGTTTTTGAAAAATTTAAATTTTTCGAAAAAATTAAGAAGAACTCCCTCTGTATCCGACACAGTTTGTCTTTTATCTAAGTTCCTTAAGGGACTTCAGTGTTGACCAGGTTTGACTATATGGACTAGGGTTGACTATTTTGACTAAATCAGAATAAGCCCTAGACTCTATTTATTGTGATATTTGATAAAAAGATGTGATAAATGAAACAGTAGGGTACAGTACAATAAATTTAAAATTAGAGGTAAATTTGAATAATTTTTACAAATTTTTTTTTATTTAAAAGGATAGTGATTTATGCTTTTAGATCCTAGATGTCTCACCCAGTTCTACGTGGTCAAACATGTTAATCTTATGGGTTGTGTGAGACAAATATTTTAATTTTGAAGATAAATGATTGATAATAATTAAATTGAATTTTTAGAATTAATTAGGAATAATTAAGTTGAATTTGAGAATAATTAATCAAGAATAATTAAGTTGAATATTGAGAATAATTAGTTCAGAATAATTAGGTTGAATTTTGAGAATAATTAGTTGAGAATAATTAAGTTGAATTTTATTTAATTGAATTATTTTGAATTATTTTGAATTTGATTGAATTAATTAAGATTTAATTAAATTTAATTTATTTAATTAAGATTTAATTGAATTTAATTGATTTAATTAAGATTTAATTGAATTAATTAAGATTTAATTGATTTACTTAAGATTTAATTTTGAATTTTAATTGGTTGGGTTGGACTCAACTTTTAGGTCCTAAGCATTTCACCCATTCTAAGTGACAAAACAAGGTATCCTTATATGTTTTGTGAGATGCGTTAAGTTTATCTTTGAAATTAAAAGCTATGATTTGATTGAAGCTTGTGTTAGATTCAAGTTTAACAAACGACAATTTGAAAGTAAGTTTCGATAATTGGCTTCCAGGTCTTGGCGAGGCACAGAGGCTTTCTTTGGCCGTAGCCTTATTGGATCAACAACCCTTTCCTAGACAAAGCCTTTTAAAGAAATTTTATTTTTAAATTGCTTTCTGAGAAACTTTGGTCTAACTAGCTTAGGATTCGGAGAGGTAGCTTCGGCTAGTTCCACCGGACTAAAAAGACCAAATAAGGTACTCCTTACCCTACTTGATTCCTTAGTCAGGCTTCCCTAACGTACTATCATCAAACCTTGTCCTAATACTAGGTTGTTCAAGTTTCAATTTAATCATTTGTCCTTAATCTAACCAATCCTAAAAAAAAATAAGATTGCAAAAGAAAATAAACAAGCAACCAAAGAAAAAGTTATCTAAGTCACATCATAATTGAAATAATACTCAGGTTTTTTAAAATCAACAAGGTTGGGAATTAAATTTTCTGACATATTAACCTTAACTATTTTGTATGAATTAATTACGTTCTTTGAGGTAAATAATATATTTTCAAATATCGTAAATTTACCTTTTGATTCCCGGTTGGGAATCTCCCTCTTGATACTTGCCGTCTTTAGCATCTTGTAGTGGTCGCGAGCCATCCGGACCAGCTTCCGATCATCCCCTTCTTCGTCGTCAAATTCTGAGTCTGAGTTGGACTCAGGCATTGGTTGAGGCCTCTTTTGCAGTTCTCTTGGAGTTTTTCCTGCAATAAAAACTATACCTTCCTCGACCATTGCAATATCAGCTAGATTATTTAATCTTAATTCAAAAAACGATTCAAAATTAATTACCGATTTTGTCTTAGTAAACTCGTCATTTGACCCTGGTTTGATTTCGACGTCGGGTGTCGAGTTTGTCTCAGCTACTTGTTCTTGAGCTTCTAAGATCTCAACATCGGAGCTCTCTTCGTGTAGATTGATTATCTTTTCCCACATCTCCTTGGCGCAGTTGAAGGATCCAACCCGCTTCAGTTCTTCTTTGGTCAGGCCGCATTGTAAGATTGATGTTGCCCTGACATCAGTCTCGATCTTCCTCAGAGTTGGTTCGTCCAATTTGTCCCAGGCGATCGATGTTCCATCTTCTGTGGGGAGGGAGAACCCTGTTTGGATGATCATCCATATGTCCATATGGGCCTTCAGATGGAACTCCATTAGACTTCTCTAGGAATTGAAGTTCTCGCCGGAGAATAGTGGTGGACGGGCACTATTCCATTCTTGGTTGGTCATTTAGTTTAACCTCGTACAGAAAAGAAGTAACAAAAATATACCAAGACTTGGTCTTGGATTACTAGTGCGGGAAAAGGGAAAAATAGCTCAAAATAAATGTTGAAAATATTAATAAAAACAATTTTCAAAAATTTATAATAAAAACAATTTATGACAAATTTTGAAAATATTAATTTTGTCAATTCTAATTAATAATGAAAAATTAAAAATTTAATGTTAAAAAAAATTTGCTCGAATTAAGGTAGCACGAATTTCGTGGAAAATATTAAAATAATAATAAAAAAAGTTTATGACAAATTTTCAAAAATTGTTCGTTTTATCAATTTTGAGTTATAGTGAAAAAATGAGAATTCAAAATTGAAAAAGGCGAAAAATTCCCAAACTGGTGGTTGCACCAAGTTTGAGCTTCCCCGCTCTGATACCACTTGTTGGATCGAGAGAACCGATAGAGGGGGGGTGAATATCAGAAAGCGTTCGGATTTAAAATAAGAGAAATTGCACAGCGGAAGATTAAAATAAAATACGCAAACACAGAGATTTTTTACTTGGTTCGGAGCCTAGGTCGACTCCTACTCCAAGGCCCATGGTCGTTGACCGTTTACTTTGGGCAATTCTATATGAGGCGCAAAACAGTTTACACAGATTGATTACAGGAATAAGTGTAGTAAATAAAAATCACTCTTCTTTACCGACGTCCGGAGTAGATTAACTTTTTCAGAGCAGCGGGACGTCGTCGGCTCGAGTTGGGAGGTTACCAGAGCGAGGCGCGAGAGCAGAAGAGCGTAGAAGCATTGATTGAAGGGTTGTTGTGAAGCCTGGGGTCGAGGGCCCTTTATATAGGGCCTGGGGGCGCCCGGGACGTCGGGGGCGCCCCCCCCCCACGTGTCACATGATCCGCCTCAGTCTCGGTCAGCTTCTATCCATTCAAATTCGGGATCAGACCTTGACCGGGGCACCCGGAGCGCTGGGGGCGCCCGGGTTGACCGGGTCAAAACTTTATCCCTTGGCTTCGCTTGGTTGAGCTTCGATGCTTTGCTGTTGGGGGCGCCCGGAGTGCTGGGGGCGCCCGGGACAGCGGGGGCGTCCGGGAGCACGGGGGCGCCCGGGAGTTGAACTTTCGAAGCTTGCATTGCCTTCTTGTGTTTTGTGTTCACCTTGGGGGCGCCCGGGACACTCCGGGCGCCCTGGTCAGCTGTTGCCTCATTCCTTTGAGGCTCTCTGAGCTGTAGACACTCGTTCCTTCGGTCCTGCATCCAGTGTTAGTCCAAAACACAATAAAACAATAAAATATTAGTTTATACAGTCTTGGTTGCCTTGGTTCTGACTTTGGGCCTCCGAAATGGAACCCTAGGTCGAACCTGTTGGGACCGGGTGCATGTTGACAAGGATACAAGTTCGTAAAATTTTAAATTTTTACGTGCAGCGGAAGAATTATTTTATGCTAATTCTTCCGCTGCACGTAAAAATTTAAAATTTTACGAACCCGTATCCTTGTCAACATGCACCCGGTCCCAACAGTGGTATCAGAGCCGGTTAGTGTTCGACATAATCATATAATTGTTTTGCGGAAAACTTTGTCATAATCTCAATTTTGGAAAAATTTTCAATTATGGAAAATTTCCAATTATTATAAGTTTTAGATTTAGGAATTTCAAAGTTTGAAATTCTCATGAAATTTCGCAAACGTTTGAAATATCCTAGTTTCTGAAATTTTATGATAATTGTTAAAACTTCCCATCTTTGGAAACTTTCCAATTTTGGAAATTTTCTATTTTAGAAATTTTTCAATTTTGGAAATATGTAAGTTTTCTTTGTACCAGAAACTTACAATTATTCTGAAAACCTATTATGAAATCTCGCAATTTTGGGCATTTTCTTTCAAGAAAGTCTAGACAAATTTATGGACAATTAATTGACAATTAAATTTAAATTGGTTTTTAAATTGACAACAAAATTCTTTATTTTGGATTGAGCCTCGGGGAGCCGTCCAATTTAAAGTTAGTTGTTGTAATTTAATTTCCCAATTTTATATGAAATTGTCATGTTTAATTTGGTTACGCTTCCGAAGCGGACCAAATTGGATTTATGACAAATTACTTTTCTTTGGGTATCTGAGCCTCGGGGAGCCACCCTTAGAAAACGATTTGTTGTAATTAATTAAATCCATGAATAAAATATGATTTAAGAGGTGATGCTCTTACATATTGTTGTCTCCAAAATTAATTAGGAAAATGGTTTCCTATAGAGTTTCTTAAATGAGATTTTCATGAAAATAATATATGGTTGAATTAAGGGAATTGTCTCTTAATTTAATAAGATTTGATTTAGAGAAATCAAAGTCTTAAACATATTATTTCCGAAATTGATTATGACAATTTAGGAAATTATTTCCCAAAACAATTCCTTTAATAAAGTATGAAATTAGAATTAGGAAATCCGGTTCCTAATTCAATTCATGGGACTTGATAAATTAAGTGACATACATACTTTATTAAGGAAATCGTTAGTCATGACATAATTATATGTCATGAATGTGCATTAAAAGGAAAGAATGAGACCCAAAACCCCTTACAAAATATTAAGGCCAACACCTTCCATTAATATGGTTAGAATCGGAGTTTTGTTTCTTGTTTGGGTTGATGGACACATCCATGCCCAGCTTGAACGTCAACATGTTCAAACCATGGAATTAGTTTATGATTAATACAGTTGGAGTCAGAGGTCAATCCTTAGTTTTGGTTGTTGGACACATCCAAGCCTGACTAAACGGTTGAATGAGCTCCAACCATATTAAAACTATTTCTTGATTAATGGGTCAGCCTTAAGCTTGGAGCATCGATTTGTTGTGCCACAGCCAAGGTCGATGTAAAGAGAGGTGCAATTGGGTGCTATGTATAATGTCGCATACTTGTTAATGAGTTAACAACCCAATGATTTATGCAAACACTCAATTAGTTGATAGCATAAAGTGATAGTTACATATATGTGATATGTAATCGGTATAATTACCTACCTTCATAGCTAAGAATAACTTGATGGCCACAGCCATGGTGGTTCTTATCTATGGTTGGATATCAACCTATTTGGAGATGTTCCTACGATCTCCCGAATTGATAAAAAGGGTTATTCAATTTGAAAAATAAATAGGATTTTTATTAATGTATAATGATACATTCTTTAATCATTCTTCTCACATAAGCTCAATTTGTATTTCTAGGTCAATCACTCGATCATGTCTTCTCTAAACTTGCGTTCCATTTTAGACACCAATAAACTGACCGGGCCGAACTTCATGGACTGACTTCGAAACCTGAGGATAGTCCTCAAGGCAGAGAAGCTTGCTTATGTCATTGAAGATCAACTTCCCAACCATCCTCCAGAAGGTGCAACTCCAGACCAGCTAGTGGCTTATCAGAAACATGTGACCGATTCTGAACTTGCGAGTTGCATCATGCTAGCCTCTATGGTACCTGAGCTGCAAAAGCAGCATGAGCATTTGGATGCTTATACTATCATCTTCCATCTTAATGAGTTGTTTGAAGAGCAGGCGAGATCTGAAAGGTTTGAAGTCTCCAGACTCCTCTTCACCACTAAGATGCAGGAAGGCACTTCTGCCTCGCAGTTTGTGTTAAAGATGTTGAGGTACATTGAGCAACTGAGTGCACTCGGTTTTGCAATGGATCATGAACTAAGTATTGACTTAATTCTGAGTTGTTTGCCCAAAAGTTATTCACAATTTGTGATGAACTATCGGATGAACAAACTAGAGACTACCATTCCTGAGTTGCTCAACCTGCTGAAGACTGTGGAGCCTTCTGTAAAGCCGGATCAAAAGACGGTACTGTTAGTTGGTTCCTCGAAGAAAGGTTCTAAGAGGAAGGCCAAAGAACAGAATAAAGGGAAGAAGAAAAAGGCCAAAAAGACTGAAAAGAAACCAAAAGGAACTTGCCATCATTGTGGCAAGGAGGGTCACTGGCGAAGAAACTACAAGGTTTATCTTGAGTCCTTGAAGAATAAGGCATCCGATGCCCCATCCTCTTCAGGTATCTACGATATTGAATGTCACTCTATTTCCTCAAATACCTGGGTACTTGATACTGGGTGCAGCTCACATATATGTAATGACATACAGGGGCTAAGGAATAGAAGAAGACTCGTCAAAGGAGAAGCAAATTTACGAGTTGGAAATGGAGCAAAGATTGCTGCTGTTGCCATCGGAACATATTTGCTAAAGCTCCCCACTGGACGTGTCTTAGAATTGGATAATTGTTATTTTGTTCCTTCGTTAATAAAGAACATTGTATCTATTTCATGTTTGAATGAAAAGGGTTATCATTTAACTTTTAGTAACAATTGTTGTTACATAACTTTAAATGGCGTTCTTTATGGGAATGGAACTTTGTGCAATGGTATTTACACGTTAGATTTATCCAATGATGTTTTCAATATCGAAGTTAGCAACAAACGTGCTCGAATAGATAATCGAATAGACTCCTACACTTGACATTGCCGTCTTGGCCATGTAAGTAAGAAACGCATGACCGGATTACACCGATGTGGAATTCTGGAATCATTTGAACCCGGTTCATTTGATACATGCGAATCATGCTTAAAAGGCAAGATGACCAAATTACCCTTTTCTAGAAAAGGTAATCCAGTGGGAGAATTGCTTGGTCTAATACATACTGATGTATGTGGACCAATGTCAACTCTTGCACAAGGAGGCTATAGCTACTTCATCACCTTTATCGATGATCACTCATGATTCGGGTATGTGTTCTTGATGAAACACAAATCTGAAGCTTTTGAGAAATTCAAAGAGTTCAGAAATGAAGTAGAGAAACAGCTTGGCAAAAGTATTAAGATACTTCGATCCGATCGAGGTGGTGAATACTTAAGTCAAGAGTTTCAAGATTATCTTAGGGACAATGGGATATTGTCCCAATGGACTCCGCCATATACACCACAGCATAATGGTGTATCTGAGAGGCGCAACCGAACCTTAATGGACATGGTTAGGTCGATGATGAATCATGCAACTCTTCCAAAATCCTTTTGGGGCTATGCACTAAAGACAGCTGTTTACTTGCTAAATAGAGTCCCGACCAAGGTAGTCTCCACTACTCCATATGAGACATGGAATAGTAAGAAACCTCACTTAACTCACCTTAAGATATGGGGTTGTCCTGCTTATGTGAAGCGGACTGTATCAGACAAATTGGATGCTAAGTCTGATAGATGTCTATTTATTGGATACCCTAAGGAAACGAAGGGTTACCAATTCTATCATCCCTTGGAACAAAAGGTGTTTGTATCAAGGCATATTGTATTTCTGGAAAGAGAATTTCTTTTACAAAAAAATAGTGGGAGTGGCATTGAACTTGATGAAGTTCAAGAAACTCCAATAGACATTACAGAGACACCTAGTCTAGACCCACAACCAATAACTCATAATGATGAGCTATCAGTTGAACCTAAAACAACACCACCTCTTCGTAGATCTGATAGGACACGCAATATTCCAGAGAGATACGGATTTCTCATAAGTGAATCGAACGACGTGTTACTCATAAGCGATGACGAACCTATCAGTTATGAAGATGTTCTGAAAAATTCAGAAAGGGACAAATGGCTTGAAGCCATGAAGTCAGAAATGGATTCCATGTACGAAAATCAAGTATGGGACTTGGTTAACCCACCTGAAGGGATTAAGCCCATAGAGTGCAAGTGGGTTTTCAAGAAGAAAATCGACATGGAAGGTAATGTTGTTACCTTTAAGGCTAGATTAGTGGCAAAAGGATATCGTCAGAAACAAGGAATTGATTATGACGAAACCTATTCGCCAGTAGCTATGCTTAAATCCATTCGGATGCTCCTAGCCATAGCAGCTCATTATGATTATGAGATATGGCAAATGGATGTGAAAACAGCTTTTCTTAATGGAAACCTGCTTGAGGATGTATACATGATACAACCTGAAGATTTCACATCGGTTGATAAAACAAAAGTATGCAAGCTTCGACGATCCATATATGGACTGAAGCAAGCATCTAAGAGCTGGAACATCCGTTTTGATGAGACAATCAAAGAGTTTGATTTCTCACAAAATCCTGACGAACCTTGTGTGTACAAGAAGGTTAGTGGGAGTGCAGTCGTATTCCTAGTATTATATGTCGATGACATATTACTTATAGGAAACGATATATCAGTTTTACAGACAGTTAAAATTTGGTTGTCCAAAACTTTCTCCATGAAAGACCTGGGAGAAGCAACATATATCCTTGGGATTAGAATCTATAGAGATAGATTAAAACGGTTGCTTGGTCTTTCGCAGTCTACGTATATAGACCGAGTGCTAAAAAGGTTTAGCATGTCGGAATCCACAAAAGGTTACCTTCCCATCAGGCATGGGATCAACCTTTCAAAGTCTATGTGTCCGCGCACAAAAGACGAGAGGATTTGCATGAATAAGATTCCCTATGCATCCGCGATAGGATCTATCATGTATGCTATGTTATGTACAAGGCCCGATGTATCGTATGCTTTGAGCGTCACAAGCAGATACCAGTCGGATCTAGGAATGGATCATTGGGCGGCTGTCAAGACAATCCTTAAGTGCTTAAGAAGAACTAAGGATGTGTTCCTAATATATGGAGAAGGAGATATGGTAATACGTGGGTATACAGATGCCAATTTCCAGACATATAAGGATGACTCCAAATCTCAGTCTGGATACGTATTTACTTTGAATGGAGGCGCAGTAAGTTGGAAAAGTTCCAAACAAGACACCGTAACGGATTCTACCACGGAAGCGGAATATATCGCAGCTTCGGAAGCAGCAAAGGAAGCAGTCTGGATCAAGAAGTTTGTCTCCGAACTTGGCGTGGTTCCAACCATTGATGAAGCAGTGCCGGTTTACTGCGACAACAATGGAGCTATTGCACAAGCAAAGGAACCAAGGTCTCATCAGCGATCCAAACACGTGCTTCACCACTATCATCTGATAAGATAGATTATAAGTAGGAATGATATACAAATTGAGAAAATTCCCACTGAAAGGAATTTAGCGGATCCTTTAACTAAGGCCTTGCCTCAGAGCAAGTTTGAGGGTCATGTTAGAGCCTGTGGTATTGGATACCGTAGCGATTGGCATTATGCCAAGTGGGAGTTTGTTAGTGATATGAGAGAAGTGTCCTAAGGCAATCGCCTTATGATTGTAACATTTATTTTAATAAATGATAATTCACTATTTGAGTATACATATTTGTGTATTTGATTGGGATCTTAAACTCATCTACTGAATGTCCGCAATACAATTCACAGCATAAGAGAATTTGTGATGGGATCACAACTAGTGATTATCTCTACATGTGCAATTGTGAAGTATTGAAAATATCCCTAGTCGATGAATTGATAAATACGGACACTATCAATTCTGTTGAGACTAGCATGGGTTATTCTCTAATCAGCTGATTCTCACTGGCTGGTGACATTGGGATGTCCGGAGATAAACATGGATGCTAGTTAAGGGAACTAGTTCATTGGAGTGACTAGCCGTAAAACTTCATATGGTAATCTACATAAAGATATGTCAATGAAGTTCTTACTGCAGCTTAAGTGCGATGTTCCTTTGACTTGCGGTGTTCAAGTCATCTTGGTCATGGAGACTTAAACTTTAACATCTTAAGCAAGCATCTCCAAGGAGGTGTGGACCCAGGATGATTGGGTATAAGCCAAGTGCCCGAAGATGTTTGAACAGCCTACAAAGGATTCACCACTCCTTGCGAGGAGATGTATACCCAGGCCTATCGTCGGATTGTTACTCAAAGCCTCTGGCCAGAGCATGTCATGTTTAGAGTATGAGTCTCTTAAATACATGAGAGTAATTAGAAATCTAAAGGACGAGAAAGACACTACTTGGGCTAGGTGTGACGTAGTCAGCCTAGTGGGGACTGACACACACAGACCATGTCCTGAACCAAGTGGGTATTAGATGGTGAAGGGAATGGGGCACGATTCATTAGAGCTGCTGAAGGGTTTCAGAATTACTTCTGAGGTCAACCGTTGATCATTCGATTAATTGGGGGTCATGATGTACTACTAGGTGCCACTCATGATCGTTCTATAATTAGTTGATTATAGACGGCCAACATAAATCGAAAGCCTATTTAGTCACACGCACTACGAGTAATCTGAGGGATTTAAAACGAGTTGAAAATTGGATTTTCTGATCAAGAGAAATAAGTCAAATCTGAGTTAATCAGAGGCGCAACGGAAGCTAAAAATGGCTAAGTCTTTTGAAGGCTTATTGGGCAAATTAAATGCGTTTAATTCGCGATGGGTTCGGCTCGGTTTGGCCGACCAAAGAGGGTGCCAACCCTCTTTGGTTTGGCCGGCCACAATAAAAGAGAGAACCAATTTATTTGGTTTATTTTATAAAATAAATCAAGTGCGATTTGTTTTATAAATTATGGATAAATAAATTTGTATAAAGAAATTTATAGAAATTTATTCTTTTTTATGGAAATTAAAATGATCCATGGAATGGTTTATTTTAATTTTATAAAATCAATTATGAATTGATTTTTCCATAATAAGAAAATTTATAAATTTCTTGTAAAATTTATTCCATAATAAAAGGAGAGATGTATTTGTTTTATTATAAAATTAGTTATAATAAAACTTGGTTTAAACGGAATAATTCATAAAGAAAATTTATAGGATAAATTTCTTATGAAAAATTCCATTAAAGGGGAGACTTGGCAAGGGAGAGGCTACTATATAAAGGAACCAAGGCTAGGCTTGATTTCCTTAATAGATTGATCAAGAGATTAACTCTCTCCCTCTCTCTCTCTAACTCTCTAGGGCCGGCGCCCTTTCTCTCTCTAGGGCCGGCTCTCTCTCCTCCCCTAGGGCCGACACAAGCACCTAGGGTGCCCGTGAGTTTCCTCCACCAAGTTCGTGCCGAAGAAGAAGAAGAAGCGGATCGCGACTCCTTCCTTCCTTTCCCAGAATTTTGATTCCGTTACTTGGTGGTTAGTTTCCATCCTTCTCTCTTGATTTTCTAGTTGTGTCTTTGGAGAATCTAGTAGTTCTCGTCGACACAAAACTCGTGGCTTTGCGAAGTCATCCCGAAGAGAACTCGGCGTGGACGCGAATAGAGGCGGAGCTTCCAAGGGACGCTACGGTTGGATCTCGTCCCTTTCTTCGAGTTACGCGAGGTACAAAGTAAATTAGTTTACTTTTTCGCAAAGTTTTAATTTATGATCATGTCTACACATCATAAGGTTGCATGCTAGATACGTGGTTAAAATAATTAAAACTTTGCGGAAAAGTAAACTAATTTACTTTGTACCTCGCGTAACTCGAAGAAAGGGACGAGATCCAACCGTAGCGTCCCTTGGAAGCTCCACCTCTATTCGCGTCCACGCCGAGTTCTCTTCGGGATGACTTCGCAGAGCCACGAGTTTTGTGTCGACGAGAACTACTAGATTCTCCAAAGACACAACTAGAAAATCAAGAGAGAAGGATGGAAACTAACCACCAAGTAACGGAATCAAAATTCCTGGAAAGGAAGGAAGGAGTCGCGATCCGCTTCTTCTTCTTCTTCGGCACGAACTTGGTGGAGGAAACTCACGGGCACCCTAGGTGCTTGCGCTGGCCCTAGGGGAGGAGAGAGAGCCGGCCCTAGAGAGAGAAAGGGCGCCGGCCATAGAGAGAGAGAGAGTTAGAGAGAGAGAGGGAGAGAGTTAATCTCTTGATCAATCTATTAAGGAAATCAAGCCTAGCCTTGGTTCCTTTATATAGTAGCCTCTCCCTTGCCAAGTCTCCCCTTTAATGGAATTTTTCATAAGAAATTTATCCTATAAATTTTCTTTATGAATTATTCCGTTTAAACCAAGTTTTATTATAACTAATTTTATAATAAAACAAATACATCTCTCCTTTTATTATGGAATAAATTTTACAAGAAATTTATAAATTTTCTTATTATGGAAAAATCAATTCATAATTGATTTTATAAAATTAAAATAAACCATTCCATGGATCATTTTAATTTCCATAAAAAAGAATAAATTTCTATAAATTTCTTTATATAAATTTCTTTATACAAATTTATTTATCCATAATTTATAAAACAAATCGCACTTGATTTATTTTATAAAATAAACCAAATAAATTGGTTCTCTCTTTTATTGTGGTCGGCCAAACCAAAGAGGGTTGGCACCCTCTTTGGCCGGCCAAACCGAGCCGAACCCATCGCGAATTAAACTCATTTAATTCGCCTAATAAGCCTTCAAAAGACTTAGCCATTTTTAGCTTCCGTTGCACCTCTGATTAACTCAGATTCGACTTATTTCTCTTGATCGGAAAATCCAATTTTCAACTCGTTTTAAATCCCTCGGATTACTCGTAGTGCGTGTGACTAAATAGGCTTTCGATTTATGTTGGCCGTCTATAATCAACTAATTATAGAACGATCATGAGTGGCACCTAGTAGTACATCATGACCCCCAATTAATCGAATGATCAACGGTTGACCTCAGAAGTAATTCTGAAACCCTTCAGCAGCTCTAATGAATCGTGCCCCATTCCCTTCACCATCTAATACCCACTTGGTTCAGGACATGGTCTGTGTGTGTCAGTCCCCACTAGGCTGACTATGTCACACCTAGCCCAAGTAGTGTCTTTCTCTTCCTTTGGATTTCTAATTACTCTCATGTATTTAAGAGACTCATACTCTAAACATGACATTCTCTGGCCAGAGGCTTTGAGTAACAATCCGACGATAGGCCTGGGTATACATCTCCTCGCAAGGAGTGGTGAATCCTTTGTAGGCTGTTCAAACATCTTCGGGCACTTTGGCTTATACCTAATCATCCTGGGTCCACACCTCCTTGGAGATGCTTGCTTAAGATGTTAAAGTTTAAGTATCCATGAACAAGATGACTTGAACACCGCAAGTCAAAGGAACATCGCACTTAAGCTGCAGTAAGAACTTCATTGACATATCTTTATGTAGATTACCATATGAAGTTTTACGGCTAGTCACTCCAATGAAATAGTTCCCTTAACTAGCATACATGTTTATCTCCGGACATCCCAATGTCACCAGCCAGTGAGAATCAGCTGATTAGAGAATAACCCATGCTAGTCTCAACAGAATTGATAGTGTCCGTATTTATCAATTCATCGACTAGGGATATTTTCAATACTTCACAATTGCACATGTAGAGATAATCACTAGTTGTGATCCCATCACAAATTCTCTTATGCTATGAATTGTATTGCGGACATTCAGTAGATGAGTTTAAGATCCTAATCAAATACACAAATATGTATACTCAAATAGTGAATTATTATTTATTAAAATAAATGTTTACAATCATAAGGCGATTGCCTTAGGACACTTCTCTCATATCACTAACAGAACTGACGCCTACTGTTCCCTCGATGAGGAACGCGTCCTCACCTACTCCTCTCGGGAGATTGTACCTGATGCCAACCGCTCCTCTGGTTAGACTTTTGCCTGGCGATCCTTTGCCAGGTCTTGGATACCGAGCTGTCCTTCGCCCGGTGCCTAGCATTCCTTCGCTAGGGCTTCAGTCCCAAGCTGTCCTTCGCCTGGCGCCTAGCAGTCCTTCGCTAGGGCTTTAGTCCCAAGTTGTCCTTCGCCTGGTGCCTAGCAATCCTTCGCTAGGGCTTTGTATCCTGGCATTCCTTCGCCAGGTGCCTAGCAGTCCTTCGCTAGGGCTTTGTTTCCTGGCAGCCCTTCGCCAGGTGCCTAGCAGCCCTTCGCTAGGACTTTGTTTCCTAGCAGCCCTTCGCCAACTGCCTAGCAGCCCTTCGCTAGGACTTTTCCTGCACACTTGAGTAACATTGTTAGATCACCAATAAACTTAACTTTGAATCCTTTGCCAATATCAAAACAAGGTTCGATATGGTGCTTTCTGCACCAACAAAGAGTTTTGAGGAGTTCCGCCTAATATACAATATGGACGAACGTACATATTCATGGGCAGAACTTCTGACAAAACTCGAGGCGCCAGAGGCGGTTTCTCTTCAGAGTTCACAAACCTTCATGGCTCAAGATAATTATTCTTCTAAACCGAAAAGAAAGAAGAAGAAGAAACGGTCTGAGGCAAAGAAAGTGGCAGGATTACAGGGACCTCAGGGATGCATGAAGAAGCCGAAAGGCAAGTGCTTTGTGTGCAAGCAGTCAGGACATTGGAAGATGGATTGTCCCAGTCGTCAGAGTAATGATACAGGTATATTTTCTTCTTGTGTCGTTGTAACATGTTTAGTGGTGATATTTGCCAGTACCTGGTATGTAGATACGGATGTCTCTAATCATGTTTGCATTTTTATGTAGGGGTTCCAGGGAACCCAACGGCTAGCTGAGGAGGATATTGCTGAATACATGGATGTCTATGGAGATGACATTTGCAGTGGGAGTTTTGACTATTTCATTTATCTCTTTAGCATAGGTTGATATAGTTTTGGTTTTATAGATCTTCTTTGTGTACTTAATTTTTTTTTGGGAAAGAACTTTGTTAAGTTTCTAGAATAAAGATATTTTCTATTGCTTTTATTTGTTAAAAGTGGAATAGAAGGAATGTCTATTAAAGTACATAGATAGACAATTAGTATATAAAACCAAAAGCACTCCCATGATGCAATTGGATGTTTAATAGCCTATCATTTTAACTAATGTAGGGGAAAGGTTCCTTCCTAGTAGAACCAAACATATATTTTGGCCCTAAGTTTTGGTCTTGTTAATCTCTAATGAAATTCAAAGGTTGGTGACCAATGAGCCCTTGGGTTCATTGGTAAATGGAAGACTTGTCTTCCTTAAAATCTTTGACTCTCATTAGGGAAGTAACAATACCAAAGAGGCTTGTCCTAAGCCTTGGGGCATAGAGCCAAAAGTATGTAGGAATTGGTTCATTATAATAAGTATAGGCCCTTAGACTATTCAGAATAGAGGTACCTTTAAATACCTTGTTTATTTTATAAACAATTATTCAAAGGATTAATACCTCTAGGGATAGTTGAAGGAATTACTTATTAGACATTGGGATTCGATCCCAACTCCTTGCACCTAGTGTACCCTAACAAGATGGTGCAACCATTGGAAGGAAGAAGGTCTCTTGTATTAGTTAGGAAGATGATAAGCCACTCTGAGATTAGCTACATTTGTTCAAGTGGATAAGTCCTGGATACGACGGTATATATGAATGATTCTATCTAGGTTAAGTAGTCTCTTAAAATCATAGAAATGTAGACTAAGTGATGATTTAGTCTAAGACATGTTCAGATTATGAGGAGTTCAGCACATGTGCTGAAGAGAGACATTTACAAGTTAGAATCTAGTGCATATGCTTGTAGGCTATCCTAAGGGAACAATAAGGTGGTTTAATAGTCTTAAGGATCAGAGGATATTCGTTGGAATGAATGTCTGATTCTTAAAGAAAGACTACGAAATAGACCACAAGTCCATAAGTACAATTACTCTAAGGTAATTTCTAATCTTAGTACCAACAGTACAAGAAGTTTTACCACAAGACACTGCACCTCGTGTCACAAAAGATACACAAAGGGTACTTTATCGTAGTGGGAGGGTTGTCAAACAACCTGAAAGTCTCATGTTCTTGGAGAGTCTATGGACTGGGTCCTAAGTGATCATGAACTGAATCCCTAGACCTATGACAAGGATTATCTGCTTTGAAGAGATAAATCTGGTTGTATGGATTTGTCCAAAAGACGGATAATATTGTGTAAGATGTGACAGGAACGAAAGTGGTACTCTTGTAAAATACGTAGATAATATTTTGTTAGTTGGCAACAATAACGGAATATTATCAGACGTAAGGGTATGGTCGTCCGCACAAGTATGAAAGATTTGGGAGAAGTGAGACACATCTTTGGGGATCAATGATCTAAGGGATCTCCAAACATGGATGATGTGCTTATCCTAAGTTTCATATAAAACATTGTCCTAGCTTGTTCTAGCATGGATACCTCCAAAGAAAAGTTTTGTGTTTTTTAGCTTTGGAGCTACTCTATCTAAGAAATATGCTTGGATTATCAAAGGTGATAGAGTAGGTAATGGCAATTCCTCTAGCATCGGCTAAAGGAAGTCTCTTGTATGCTAGAAACAAGCCTAGATATATGTTGTGCCGTGGGCACAGGTAACAGATATCGGAGTAACCTAGGTCAAGGAAAATTAGAATGCGGTAAAAGCATGTATTAGTGCCTGAAAAGGACTGAGGATTATATGCTGATTTACCAAGCAGACCAAATTCCTATAGGTTATATGGATACAGAATTCCAAATCTAGATAGGGGCATATATGAATATTCCTTGGGTTTTGTGTTTTACTTTTAGGAGATAAAACCATTGTATAGTAGAGTGTTGCGTAGTGCCTGCGTGATGGACCCTACTATGGAAGCTGGATGTTTGGCAGCCTGAGAGGCAGCAAATATAGCTACATGGTTCAGAAACCTCAAGATGGACTTTGTGTAGAACCGGTGCCATCGATAGTGGGGGGGTGAATATCGACCGTAAAATCTTCTCGCATAAATTCGTCGTTTCATTGACTTTCAAGGTTCGTTCTAGAGACAGAGTTAGTAGCAATGGAAAACAAAAAGAACGAACAAACAATGAAGTGCACACGGGATTTTTTACTTGGTTCCCAACCCCCCAGGGTCAGTACATCCAAGGCTTAAGCACGGGAACGCCCATCCACTAATGGTCTCCTTTCCGAACTTTCCGGAGGCAGAGAAACCCGTCTTACAGTGCACAAATTACAATCAAAAGATGTAAAGAAATAATTGCAGAATTGTAAATTCAAACCAAAGAAGAATGAGTCGAAGACTCGGCCGATCTGGAACTCCGAAGTGTCGCGCACTTCCTCTTGGAGCTTCCTTGGTCGTAGAACTTCGCCGTTAGCGCTTTTGTCGTCAGTCAAAAGACTCAGAATGATCTCGGAAGTTGTGTTGTGAGCCTTGGGGTCGAAGCCCCTTTTATAGTCTTCATTAGGGCACTTGTGATCACTGGGACGCCTCATAGCGCTTGGTCAATGTTTATCTCCACGCCGAACTCGTCGTAGCAGATAAGACTCTTGACCAGGGCGCCCTGGACCTTCCAGGCGCCTCATTGAACTTGGTCAAAGCTTATCTCTTCTTCAAACTCGCAGCAGTAAATACAACTTTCAACCAGGGTGCCTGTAACATATGGGACGCCTGAATGAAGAACCTGGTTTGCCTCCTTTCATTGAGGCGCCCGAGATGATGGAGGCGCCTAGCTCCATTAGGGCGCCTCCTTCAATGGGGGCGCCTAGCAGTCCTTTTCCAGCCTTGTTTGTTTGGTTGTTTGCCTACTTTATCTTTACTTTTAGGTACCTGCAAGATATATAAATACAAGGCAAACATGCAGATAATCATAACCTTAAGGAAATGGTTCTGACTTCGGATTTCCACGAAACCCTAGGTTGAACCGACGCAAGTTCCCACCCCTGGGAACGCACCTTTCACCTACTCCTCTCAGGAGACGGTTGCCACCTAGTCCATTTTGGTGGACTTTAGCTTAGCCTTCGATACTCTCAGATCTCAAGACGTCCGACCCTCGACCCGTCTCTACTTATGTCCTTAGTCATCGGTCAGCTAAGTTGCTCAATCCCTCAAACTAAGACTTCGTGCCCAAACCCTAGGTCCAGGACTTAGTGCCTAGCTTCACTCATCAGGACTTTTACCTAATTCCTCGAACCAGGTCTTCGTGCCCAACCCACTTCACTCATCAGGACTTTTGCCCAATTCCTCGAACCAGGTCTTCGTGCCCAACCCTTGGCCAGGACTTAGTGCCCAATTCCTCGAACCAGGTCTTCGTGCCCAACCCTTGGTCAGGACTTAGTGCCCAATTCCTCAAACCAGGACTTCGTGCCCAATTCTTTAAACCAGGACTTATTGCCTAGGTAAACTAGGATTTTGGTTCACTTTGTTATACCTTTCTTGACTAACCCTTCCTTTGTTCGATGTATCACTGACTTAAGTATATTGTCAAACATTGAAACATTTAGAGGAGGACATCACTGATGCAACTTGCACCAACACATTGGTGAGATTTTTGGTTTGCTCAGAATTATCACATTTGATGTGATTAAAATAGTGCAGTTGCAAACTCGAAGGAATCACTAGTCCATAAAGCAAGAAAACACATAGAGCGCAAGTACCACCCAAAACAAGAATAGCTGTCGTTGCCTAGATTGCATCAGAGAATGATCATGGTGGATCATTTCACTAAGGCCTTAGCAGCGAGAGCTTTAGGCGTGTGAAGGATCTAGAGGTCAGATGTATGGCATTTTGAAAACAGCAAAGTCTTTGAGTATAAGTGGGAGATTGTTAGGATGTATACTAAAAGCCTTGCCTTTTGGTTAGGATGCATCTACATTTTAAAGAGAATCAGAAAATCATACAGTGCATGTTTATATTAGTATGTGCACTAAACGTCTGATGCTTGGCATTGTAGATAACATTGTGCGTGGTGTCGCACATAAGATCATGTTACAGGTTCCTTACCGAAGCATAAGAAAGAGGATCACAACCGAGATGGAGTTGGACAACCCATCGGCATGGTTGTAGTGTAATTAGGTGTCGTTTATCTTTACCATAGGATTACACTAGTGTACTTTGTGTACATTGAGTAGGACCAAAAGAGAGGTCATCCAATTTTTATACTGACTTAGTAAATTGGATTAGACCTCGGATAATATTATGGAGTACGATCTTTTAATCCTGAAATAATGACGGGCATATATTATTAATTATTATATCATTGATTTACTAATGGGCGAGATCTATTCTGTTAGATCAATAGGCCCGGTAAGTTGGGAGATAATATTAATAATATGATATGTGTTTAATTATTGACGGAATCCATGTCCTGGTGAGTCAGGGTGATGATGCCCCCTTGGTGAGCTTATAAAGATCGTGATTGCAAATCTTGCAAGTGGACTATGGTCCGGCATGATAAAAAGGTTGAGTGGTACTAATCAAGGATCAAGAAGATAATTAATTTAATTATCAGTAAATTAAATTAATTATCAAGAATTCGATATCTTAAACACAGAGAGATTAACAACTCGTAATAGGCGGAGCCCATATGAAAATATGGGGGTTGGTGAAGAAGTACAATGGGATCCTTTAGTGGAATGGATCTCCATTAATGGATCAGGTTTGGATCCATTAGCGGGCCAAGAACCAACTCCTCCTAATGGTCCCTATCTTAGCCCAATAAAAGCCCATAAAAGTCATGATACAAGGCCGATTAATTAAGGAATTAATCCGGGATTAATTAAGTTATTAATCTCGGAATAATTATGGAATTAATCTCGGAATAATTAATGAATTAATCTTAGATTAATTAAGTTATTAATCTTTGATTAATTAAGGAATTATTCTCCAATAAAATTTTGGAATCAATCCATAATTAATTGGAAAAATTTTCCAAATAAAACCCTACCTCTCTCCCCCTCTCTCTAATCTCTCTTTCTCTTTTCTCTCTTCCCTAGGGTTAGGGTGGTCGCCGAGTAAGGAGGTGGAGAAAGAGTTGGCTCCTTCTCCTCTTCTTCAACTTCTCTCTTCTTGAGGTTCGGTACAAGTGATAGGAGGGGTCTTCTCTTCTTGTCTTGGCCGTAGATATCGCAGGAGGCTTAGGGAAGTGCCGGCAGCAATCATCCAACCGACGCTAGGGTACTCGGCGGCGCAAACTGACTTGGGCGGTCGCCGCCGATAGGCTGAGGAAAAGAGAGCCAATTCCAGCCATCTCTTTGGGTTGGCAGCAGGAGAAGGAAGACAGGAACGCTCCTCCATCGTGGTGTAATCCCTAGCAAGAAGGAGAGGAGTTTTGTTTCCTTGTGTGACCGGTGGCAACAAACTCTTGGAGATTTTGGACGGCGCAAGTAGGGAGCAAAAGGAGGTTTGGCTTCATCTTCTTCCTTGCGTGCTTGCATCTGTGAGATAGGAAGAAGAAAGAGAAGCTGGCAGGTTGTTGGAGAGGGAGAAGATAACTTCTTTCACTTCATCTTCCTCTTCCATAAGGGATGTCGACGAGAGCCAAACCCTAACCCTAGGGTTTGGAGTTGGCGCAAAGAAAGGAAGAAGGGAGGGGATTGATTCAAGGCCTTGGTGACTCTGCGTCATGGTAGCTCTTCGCCCACACGACGTCCAGGAGGGGAGGGTCATAAGGTAGAAGACTGCGAGGTAAACGGCGAGGTATAATTCTCCCGAGCTCCGTTATTCTTATCGCATGTTTTATTTGTGCCAATTTTCTTTGCTTTGTCATTTCATGTATGTTAGTTTATTATTTTGATTTGGAATCATAGATAATAATTAATTAATTGGACCCCGAAGATAAACACAAAAACCGGCGCCAAATCATCGTCTTTTCCGCGGTTAATTAATTCGGAAAGTTACAAGGCCTTAACCTCGGTTTTGGCCAAGTTGTAACTTGGATTAATTAACACGGCGACGAGTCGGTCGTTAGAAGGACGGGTCTCTATACGGATTAAATTTTTAATCCGTAGCCACAGAGAGGTCTTTCAGATACGACCCCGTGGTTGTCTTGGAAACCGCCAAGCAATACCAACATGGCGCAAGGGCGCCGGCGGTGAGGGAGGATAGTAAGAGAAGGCAGCGGGTTTGGGGAAGAAGAAGAGCCTTCTTCTTCCTTCCTCTCAGTCTTCTTCACCTTCCTTTGCCTCTGTTGGATGGAGGGCAAGTGGCTGGCAAGCTTGGTTGGCCGGCGGCGCACGCTTGGAAGGAGAAGAGCCCGGTGGTGCTTCCCTTGTTTAGGGTTTCGGCTAGGGCATTGAGGAGAGACTTTTGGAGTCCTTGGTGATCTCGGTTCCCGGTAGATGTCCGGGAAGGGAGGGACATAAGGTAAAAGACCGCGAGGTGATCGAGAAGGTATAACTCTTTCCCAAGCTCCCTTGTTTATTTGTATGCCATGATTATTAGTCTCATTATTTTATGTTTGTTACTTTATTATTTTGATTTTGTATCATAGCCAATAATTTACTAACTGGACCCTGACCATAAAGACAAAAGTCGGCAATCCGCTCATCGCCTTTTCCGTGGTCGAACGGTCAAGCAAATTACAAGGCTGATTTTTGTAATTGGCCGAGTTGTAATTTGGATCGTTCGATACGGCACGAGATGGTCGTTGGGAGACGGGTCACCATTCAGATAAATTTTTAATCCGTAGACATGGAGAGGTTGTTGGATCGAGAGAAACGATAGAGGGGGGGTGAATATCGTAAAACGTTCGGATTCGTAAAAGAGAATTAGCAGCAGAAATAATTAACGTAAAACACACGCGAACACCAAGATTTTACTTGGTTCGGAGTCGCGGTCGGCTGCTACTCCAAGGCCCACGGTCGTTGACCGTTTACTGCGAGCAATTCTATATGCGCAAAAAGTTTACAGGTATAGATTACAAGATTGGTACAGTAAACTAAAAGAAAGCCGCTCTTAATTACCGACGTCCGGAGTAGATCGTATTTTCGAAGCAGAGGGACGTCGTCGCCGCTTGTATCTCGAGTCGGGAGGTTTTCGGGATAGAGCACTGGAGCAGAAGAGCGTGAATGTGTTGGAGGAATTCTTGTCTTGAAGCCTTGGGGTCGAGGGCCTTTTTATAGCCCCTGGGGGTGCCCGTAACATTGGGGGCGCCCCCCCCCCCACGTGTCATCTGATCCGAGCTCCTCTCGGTTAGCTCTGATCCCTTCAAACTCGGGATCAGACTTTGACGGGGGTGCCCTGGATCACGGGGGCGCCCGGGTTGACTCTTATCCGTTGGCTTCTCGCTGGCTTGCCTCTTATCCGCTTCGTTAGCTTGAGCCCGGGAGCACGGGGGCGCCCCGCCCATGAGCTGTCAAAGCGTACATTGCTCCACTTCTTTTTGTATTCACCTTGGGGGCGCCCGGGGCACTGGGGGCGCCCTGCTCAGCTGCTGCCTCTCTCCTTTGAGGCGTTCTGAGCTGCAGACACTCATTCCTTCGATCCTGCATCCAGGGTTAGTCCAAAACAACATAGAGCAATCAATTATTAGTTTTATACAGCCTTAGCTGTCTTGGTTCTGACTTTGGGTCTCCAAATGGAGCCCTTGGTCGAACCGACGCCTACTGTTCCCTCGACGGGGAACTCGTCCTCACCTACTCCTCTCGGGAGAATTTACCTGTTGCCAACCGGCTCCTCCGGTTGGACTTTTGCTCAGCAGTCCTTCGCCAGGTGACTAGCTGTCCTTCGCCAGGTCTTCAGTTCCAGGCAGTCCTTCGCTTGGTGCCCAGCAGTCCTTCGCCAGGTCTTCAGTTCCAGGCAGTCCTTCGCCTGGTGCCCAGCAGTCCTTCGCCAGGTCTTTGACTCCTAGCAGCCCTTCGCTAGGTGCCCAGCTGCCCTTCGCTGGGTCTTCGGTTCCGGGCAGCCCTTCGCCTGGTTCCTAGTAGTCCTTCGCTAGGTCTTCGATTCCAGGCAGTCCTTCACCTGGTGCCTAGCAATCCTTCGCTAGGGCTTTTGTATCCTGGCATTGCTTCGCCAGGTGCCTAGCAGCCCTTCGCTAGGACTTTTTTTCCTGGTAGTCCTTCGCCAGGTGCCTAGCAGCCCTTCACTAGGACTTCTTTCTGCACACTCAAGTAACTTTGTTAGATCACCAATAATACTTAACTTTAAACCCTTTGCCAATATCAAAACACGGTTCGATATGGTGCTTCCTGCACCAACAGAGGTCTCTCGGAACGACCAAGTATTCGCTTAGGAAACCCGCCAAGTCATACCCAACATTCTAATCATGTCTGGGAGCTTGTAGAACCAGCTGATGGTGTAAAAGTCATTGGATGCAAGTGGATCTACAAATGAAAAGAGGATCAGACGGGAAGGTTGAGACCTTCAAAGCTAGGCTTGTTACGAAAGGGTATACTCAAAAAGAAGGTATCGATTATGAGGAGACCTTTTCGTCGGTAGCCATGCTTAAGTCTATCCAGATTCTCTTATCTATTGCAGCTCATAAGGACTATGAGGTATGGCAGATGGACGCCAAGACGGCTTTCCTTAATGGAAGTCTTGAGGAGACCATCTACATGAAGCAACCAAAAGGGATCATTGCAAAGGGCAAAGAGCATCTAGTATGCAAGCTTAATCGATCCATCTATGGATTGAAGCAAGCTTCGCAATCTTGGAACATCCGCTTTGATGAGGTAATCCAGTCATACAGATTCATTCAAAGCCCGAATGAATCATGTGTATGTAAGAGATGTGACGGAAACGTAGTGGTGTTTCTTGTACTTTACGTAGATGACATTTTGTTAATTGGCAACAATGTCAAAGTGTTATCAGACGTAAGGGTCTGGTTGTCAAAACAGTTTGATATGAAGGACTTAGGAGAAGTGAGACACATCCTTGGGATCAAGGTCATAAGGGATCGCCAGAAAATGATGTTGTGCTTATCCCAAGCTTCATATGTTGACACTGTCCTGGCTCGTTTTAGCATGAAAAACTCCAAGAAGGGTTTCTTACCCTTCAGGCATGGAGTACCTCTATCCAAGGAGATGTGTTCGAAAACATCAAAGGAGATAGAGGAAATGAAGGTGGTTCCTTATGCCTCGGCAGTAGGAAGCCTCATTTATGTCATGTGTGTGCACGATATAACGACCCGACCCCTCGACCCCTGGGGCCGTCCAACTGGCGGCCCAACTGGTGGTCCCTTGGGCGGCCCAACTGGCGACCCCCTATATTGTCGACCGACGACCATCGACCGTGCCGTTACTGACTAGTACTTTCCACCCCTGGCCAGTGGATTTTTGCCTTCCTTAGGATTCAAACTCTAGACCTCCAGGTTAAGTACTAAAGTTTATGAATCCTGATACCAATTGAGCTATATTGGTATCCTGATACCAATATAGCTCAATTGGTATCAGGATTCATAAACTTTAGTACTTAACCTGGAGGTCTAGAGTTTGAATCCTAAGGCAAAAATCCACTGGCCAGGGGTGGAAAGTACTAGTCAGTAATGACACGGCTGATGGTCGTCTATCGACGACATAAGGGGTCACTAGTTGGGCCGCCCAAGGGACCACCAGTTGGGTCCCCAAATGGGCCGCCAGTTGGGCCGCCCAAGGGGCCGAGGGGCCGAGGGGTCGGGTCGTTATAATAAAAAGGCACCTTTTTATTGTAACGACCCGACCCCTCGGCCCCTTGGGCGGCCAAATTCCATTTTTGGCGGCCCAACAACCTGACCCCTTTGGTCGTCGACCGTCGGCCGTGCCGTTACACACTAGGTCTTCCCACCCCTGGCCAGTGGATTTTTGCCTTCCCCAGGATTCGAACACTACACCTCCAGGTTAAGTACTAGAGTTTATGAATCCTGGTAGCCAAGTGAGCGCGGCTCACTTGGCTACCAGGATTCATAAACTCTAGTACTTATCCTGGAGGTCTAGAGTTCGAATCCTGGGGAAGGCAAAAATCCACTGGCCAGGGGTGGGAAGACCTAGTGTGTAACGGCACGGCCGACGGTCGACGACCAAAGGGGCCAGGTTGTTGGGCAGCCAAAAATGGAATTTGGCTGCCCAATGGGCCGAGGGGTCGGGTCGATGGGCCGGGTCGTTACAACCTCGGATTTTATTATTGAGTACGATCCCTAAATCCTGATATAATAACGGGCACATATTATTAATAATTATTTCTTTGATTTACTAATGGGCGAGATCTATTTGTTGATGCAGTCTGACCCTGATTGTTGTTTTGGTGTTGACACCGATTTTAGTTTAGGTTGATGAGATGATTGGGATTAAGTCTTGGTCGTGGACTAGGCATACCTAGTGAGACTAGGTTGGAAAATCCTAACCTGGAGGGTTAGGTGTGAAAAATCCTAGCATGGAGGGCTAGGTGTTGCAAAATCCTAACTTGGAGGGTTAGGTGTGAAAAATCTTAGCTTGGAGGGCTAGGTGTTGGAAATCCTAACCTGGAGGGTTAGGTGTGGAAAAATCCTAGCTTGGAGGGCTAGGTGTTGGAAAATCCTAACCTGGAGGGTTAGGTGTGGAAAAGTCCTAGCTTGGAGGGCTAGGTGTGGAAAAGTCCTAACCTGGAGGGTTAGGTGTGGAAAATCCTAGCTTGGAGGGCTAGGTGTGAAAAGTCCTAACTTGGAGGGTTAGGTGTTTGGAAATCCCGGTGAGTGAAGCCGGGTCCTGGTGAGTGAAGCCAGGTTGACTGAAGTCCCGGTGAGTGAAGCTGGGCATGGAGTCTTCGTCCGAGGGATCAAGCACGAGTCGGAGATGGACCGGAGGTTGGTTCTCGTGACTTAGAGGAGATTTGACCTTGCCTGGATCGGTCTAGTGACCGATAAAGGAAGTTGGCATGGTGTTCCCTCGTGGATCGGTCTGGTGACCGATCCAGCGATGACTGATCTGTCTGGTGATCGATCAAGGAGCATACAGTGAGGTTGGGAACCTACTGCTCAGCTCCTGATCGGTCTGGTGACTGATCAGGGAGTATGCAGTTCACTCACTGCTCTGCTCCTATCAGTCTGGTGACCGATCAGGGAGCATACAGTGAGTTGAGTTCCCCTGCTGCTCTGCTCCTGATCAGTCCGGTGACCCATCAGGGAGCATCCAATAGGTTTTGGGAACCTTACTGATCTGCTCCTGATCGGTCTGGTGACCGATCTAGAACACTGTTCAGACCGTTCTGGTGAACGATCAAGTGTCGCGGACTCCGTCTTATAACCGATCAGGTCGGAGCCTGATCGGTCAGAGTGCAGCCTGATCGGACTGGTGACTGATCAGGTCACATCCTGATCGGTCTGGTGACCGATCAGGCCCTTGCGGCTGCGAAAGCTGGGAGTCCCAGCAAAGCGGTGGATCGGTCCGGTGACCGATCCACGAGCCCTGGATCGGTCTGGTGACCGATCACTTTAATTCAAAATGCTCTGTCAGACGCTCTGAACACGTCTGAACACAACTGTTTACTCTGCTCTTAATCTCTGATACATGATTCTCTGCTTGATTTGCTGTGCTAATGTTCCGATTAAGTGTGCAGGGGGACAGGGATGGATTCAAACACTCAAGGAGAGTCAATGGAAGTCTTTCCTTGGACCAGGTTTGTCCATTTGCCATCTCAGGTTGCAACGGTTGCTGGCGCTGCTGGAGCTACTGACTGGGGCTAGGCTGAGCGAAGCTCAGGGAGTCCAGGAGAGCTCAGTGGTAGGCTGGCTATTGCAGGTGAGCAGCTGGAGGCTGCAGTGAGATGGCTGAGCAGTGGGAGAGACTTAAGCACAAGATGGCAAAGAAGTCTGAACAACAACAACGCTGAGTTGAGAGTTTTTGCTGAATTCGGTTCTTGTTGCGTGATCAGTTCTCCACATTGTGCTTGTGCGATCTGTTGTTCCATCATCTTGAGCAAGCAACTGCGACCTTTGAAGCAACCTTCTGTTACTTGGGCACTTGAAAGAGAAACAAGAAGCTTGGTGAGTCCATCAGCGGGAAGACACGAAGAAAGGAGTTCTTGTGTGAGATCTGCACTAAGTGGAGCTCGGGTGAAGTTTGCTTGTGTTCTTGTGGTTCTAAGTGCTAGGTAAGATCCTTCTTGTGTTTCTTGTACTTTATACTTCATCATCTTGAAACGCTGTGGAGAGGTTACTCCACCGAGAAGGAGGTTGTATTTTATCCGGATTTTTCGAGGCTTGATCTGCCGACGATCAAGGGATCGCCTACCTTACGGGCACGCCAAGGAGTAGGGGCAAGTTATCCCCGAACCTTGTAAATCCTCTTGTTAGCGTTCTTGTGTTTGTTCTTAGCTTAGGGTTTAAATTCTGCATACTCTGTTTTTAATTGCTTCCGCTGTGCTACTAAACGTTTAAGTGCAGAAATTTGCAAAGTGCTAAAGTTTCGGTGTCTGGCTACATTCACCCCCCCTCTCTAGCTATCCAAGTTCCTATTAGATCAATAGGCTCGATAAGTTGGGAAATAATATTAATTATATGGTGTGCCATTGATTATTGACGGAATCTGTGTCCTGGTGAGTCGGGAAGATGATGACCCCTTGATGAGCTCAAAAGGTTCATCATGTTAAACCCTGCAGGTGAATTTGATCCAACATGATGATAATGTTGAGTGGTACTAATCAAGGATCCAGAAGTTAATGAATTTAATTTGTCAGTAATTTAAATTAATTAACGGGCATTCTATATCTTAAACACAGGGGGATGGACGACTCATAATAGGTGAAGCCCATATGTAAATATCGGGGTTGGTGAGGTAATTCAATGAGGATCCTTTAGTGGAATGGATTTTCATTAATGGATCGGGTTTGGATCTATTAGCAGGCCAAGATCCAACTCCTCCTCATGGTCCCTACCATAACCCTATATATATCCCATGTGGCATGAAACCAAGTTGAATTAATGAATCCGAGGGAACACTAGAAAACCCTCGATTATTCTTCTCCTCTCTCTCTCCCTATCTCTCTCTCTCTATCGGTTCAGCGGCGCTGAAGAGAAGTTCCGGTTGTTCTCTCTTCTCCACCCACGCGTGGACAGCAGCATGAGGCTGCTGTGTTCTCTTCTCCATCCACGGGAGGACAGCAGCAGCTGCTGTGTTTTTCTTCTCCATCCACGCATGAACAGTAGCAGCTGCTGTGTTTTTCTTCTCCAACCACGCGTGGATAGTAGCATGAGGCTACTGTGTTTTTCTTCTCCACCCAAGCGTGGACAACAGCAAGAGAAAGAAGGTTGCCCACGGCAACCTTCATCTTCTCAATGGAGAAGACAAACTTGCGTGAGCAGGCATGCTTCTTCGACTTCAGGCAAGAAGGTTGCTCACGCAACCTTCGGATGCTTCGATGAAGAAGGTGGCTCACGCAGCAACTTCGGAGAGAGAAAGAAGGTTGATTAAGCAACCTTCGGTGGCCGACGTTGCTCACCAACTCACCTGTGGATAACGGCTCAGGCGCCAATGGTATGGAGGAGAGGCATAATAGGGTTTTGTGTTCAGATTTTTCTTCCTCCTTGGAGTGGCCGACGACATCCTTTTGGTTAGGGATTGGTTGGTGCAAGGAGAAGGGATCAACTTGGTGACCACGGTTCTTGGTAGATCGTCGCCCACACGACATCCAAGGGGGGAGGGTCATACGGTAGAAGATCGCAAGATAAAGGGAAGGTATAATTCTCCGTTAACTCCTTTTGTTATTTTGTGCCTTTATACTTAGCTTCGTCATTTCATGTATGTTATTTAATTATTTTGATTGAGAATCATAGTTAATAATTAATTAACTGGACCTCGACCATAAACACAAGAATCGGCGATCCGCTCATCGTCTCTTCCACGGTCATTCGGTTAGAAGCATTACAAGGCTCGATCCTTGTGATTAGCCAAGATGTAATTCGTGCCAAACGATACAATGATGAGATGGTCGTTGGGAGACGGGTCTCCATTCGGATTAATTTTTAATCCGTAGATATGGAGAGGTCTCTCAAGGACGACCAAGTATTCTCTTAGGAAACCCGCCAAGCCATACCCAACAATTGGTATCAGAGCTGAGGTTTTCGGTTTTGTGTGTATAGGATTGGTTAATTTATGCACTTTTTCATATATTTTATTTTGCTGGATGATATTGTTAGTGCTGGAAGCACCAAAGTCAAACCTTTGTTTTGATAATGGCAAAGGGTTCAGAAGTTAAGATTTGGTGGTGATCTAACAAGTTGATTAAGTGTGCAGGAAAGTCCTAGGTACACTAGGCACTAAGTCCTGGTTCATTTGAATTGGGCACTAAGTCCTGGCCGTGGGCTAGGCAACTAAGTCCTGACCTAAAGTTGGGCAATAAGACCTGGTGAGTGAAGCTGGGTACTAAGACCTGGTCGAGGACTGGGCACTGAAGACCTGGTGAGTGAAGCTGGGCACTAAGACCTGGTCGAGGACTGGGCATCGAAGACCTGGTGAGTGAAGCTGGGCAAAAGTCCAACCGGAGGAGCCGGTTGGCAAAAAGGTAAATTCTCCCGAGAGGAGTAGGTGAGGACGCGTTCCCCATAGGAGGGAACATTAGGCGTCGGTTAGACCTAGGGTTCCATTTGGGAGACCCAAAGTCAGAACCAAGACAGCTTAGGCTGTAAATAATATCTAACATATTTGTTTCTTGTGTTTTGGAACTAACTCTGGTTGCATGAAACGAACGGACAGTGTTTCTGCAGCTCGAGCGCCTCATTGGAAGGAGGCGCCTCACTAAGCTAGGCGCCTGTAAGGTTACAGGCGCCCCAGTGCAAGGCCAAACCGAGACCATCGAAGCAAACTACCACGAAAGCCTATGGACCAAGTCAAGCTAGGCGCCCCAGACAGCTCAGGTGCCCCAGACAGCTCAAGTGCCTCAATGAAGGAGATAAGCTCTGACCGAGCCTGCGGATTGGAGTTAGCGCAGGAGAGGCCACGTGTAGGCACCCCCTTCAACACAGGTGCCCAGGAGTCGACTATAAAAGGGGGTTTACCCACAAGGCTTGAGAACAACTCGCTCATTACGCTCTCAACACTTTCGTTCAAGCGCTACGCTCCGACAAGCTCCGTACTCGCGATTCAAGCGCCGACGACGACCCGCTGCTTCTGAACTTCCATCCACTCCGATCATCGGTAAAATTTAATTTAGTATAGTGTTGTAATCTCTTTTTCAATTCTATATTTTGAACTTCAAACTTATAAACACTCTTTCAAATATAGAATTGCCCATCGTAAACGGTCAAAGACCGTGGACCTTGGAGTAAGAGCCGACTGCGACTCCAAACCAAGTAAAAAGAAAAATTGTTAGCGATTGATTTTGTGTTTTCTGCTGCGTATTTCTCATAACTCGTCCAAAAAATTTAAGATCGATATTCACCCCCCCTCTCTATCTATTTACTCTGATCCAACAAGTGGTATCAGAGCGGGTGGCTCAAACTTGGTGCAACCACCAGTTTGAGATTTTTTTTCAATTTTTGAATTATCTAAATTCTTTTCACTCGAATTTTCTCGTCAATCGAGGTTTGTGCAACACCACTCGATCTCTTCCGTTATTATTAATTTCTTCCTGCACTACTAATCCAAGACTCAGTCTTGGGACAAGTTTTTCTTTATAATTTTTCAGTTTAAGTTCAATGGCCATGCAAGAATGGGATAGTGCCCATCCACCCCTATTCTCTGGCAAGGACTTCAGATCTTGGAAAAGCCTAATGGAATCACACCTGAAGACCAATCTGGACTTATGGTCAATAATCCAAACTGGGTTTACGTTCCCCATAAAAAATGGAAGATCAATCGCCTGGGACAAATTGGACGAACCAACCTTAAGGAAGATCGAAACTGATGTTAAGGCAACAGTAATCTTACAATGCGGCTTGACCAGAGAAGAATTGAAGTGGGTTGGATCATTCAACTTTGCCAAAGAAATATGGGAGAAGCTGATCAACCTACATCAGGAGAACTCTGATGAAGAGGTAGATCAAGTAAACTATCTCGCATTCTCAGCTCAAGCCCAAATAGCCGAGACAGAGTCGACACCCAACTTCAAAGTTGACTCTGGATCAGAAGATGAAACAGAATCCATACCAGACTATGAATTCGAGCTAGAATCAGAAAATGAATTGACTGAAACAAAAGCGGTAATCGACTTTGTACCCTCTTCAGAGTTACAATTAAATAATCAAACTAATACTATAATGGTCGAGGAAGGTATAGTTTCTATTACAGGAAGAACCTCAGAGGAACCACCAAAGGAGAAGGTGCAACAAGTACTCGAGTCCGACTCAGATTCAGAATCTGACTACAGTGAAGGAGATAAACTCAAATTGATCCGATGGCTTTGTAACCACTACAAGAAGCTGAAGGAACAGAAAAGAAAAACGAGTAGAATCAATGGGGAGATTCCCAACCAGGAATCAAACGGTAATATGATTAATCCAAAACTTAAAGATCATGTAATATGTTATCAGTGCAGACAAATAGGACATTACAAGAGTAAGTGCCCTACTCGCAAGAGTCAACCTTCACCAAACAGTACCCTCAAGAAGACTACTGGACAAACATTCGAGAAAGGTAAATTTACGATATTTGACAATCCTGTATTTACCTCGAAAAATGTGATTAATTCATATAAATTAGTTAAGGCAAATTTTAGAAAATTAGAACAAAAAAATGAAACACTAAAGCATAGGGTCAAAATGCTAGAAAATTTGATACACAATCTCGCTGATTTTAAAAATCCAGAATATTATTCCAATTATGACGTGACTTAGATAATTTTATTGAATTGCTTACTTGCTTGTTTATTTTCTTTTTGCATGTTTTTTATGCTTATGCTTAGGAATGGTTAGACCAAGGACAAAAGATTCAATTAAAATTTGAACAACATAGTATTGGGTGGAGGTGAGATGATAGTATGTTAGGGAAGCCATTCTGGTGGAACTAGCCGAAGCTACCGATCCAAGACTCAAACTAGTTAGACCAAAATCTTTCAAGAAGTAACTTGAAGATGAATTTTCAGTAAAAGACTTTGTCAAGGAAAGGGTTGTTGTTCCAATAAGGCTACGGCTAAAGAAGGTCTTGTGCCTCGCCAAGACCTGGAAGCCAATTATTGAAAATCAAATTTACTTTACTACTTGTTAAATTTGAATCTAACACAAACTTCAATTAAATTATAAATTTAACAAATTTTTCAAAATTAATAAAATTAACCATGTTTTTCAAAATTAAAATATTTCTCACAAAACTCATAAGGTTAACATGCTTGATCACGTAGAATTGGGTGAGATATCTAGGACCTAAGAGTATAAGTCACTATCCTTTTAAATGAAACTCAAAGTGCTTTCAAAAGTTATTCAAAATTATCTCTAGTTCTTTTCAAATTAATTCAGTTTACTGTACCCTACTTTTTCAACTCTAACATTTTTGAATTTCATGTTGAATATCACAATAAACTCATTTTAAATAGAATCTAGGGCTTGTTTGATTTAGTTATTGATTAGTCAAACACAATCAACTAAGTCAAACCTGGTCAACACAGTCAACCCTGGTCAATGGTCAAACTGGTCAATGGTCAAACCAAGGTCAGTTCGGGCGCCCGATACCTTACAAGCGCCTGAAACTTTAACGTCGACCAAGGCAGTCAGACTGCCAGAAGTTGGCTGACACCTGACTAGGGCGCCCGAGAGGCTCTCGGGCGCCTCAATGCTCACGGGCGCTCGGATAACCTTATATAAGGCCCTCAATCCCTCTTCATCTCCCACACCAAACGAACTCTTCCCTCATTTCT
The DNA here is from genome assembly GCA_024364735.1 of Boesenbergia rotunda. Classification (NCBI taxonomy): domain Eukaryota; kingdom Viridiplantae; phylum Streptophyta; class Magnoliopsida; order Zingiberales; family Zingiberaceae; genus Boesenbergia; species Boesenbergia rotunda. Next base: position 136,091 of record JAGFNQ010006738.1, on the reverse strand, counting down.
CTTCTTCCCAAGGCGCCCGAAAGTCCTTCTCGTGCTCTCAAACCCCCCGCTTCAACAATGTCTCCCTGGTACCATTTTAATTATGCATTTATAATTAATTTTTCAATTATCTCGCTTATTAAATGCAAAATTTCTCTTATTCATTTAGAAAATGTCGTGTTACCCAACCTAACCCCGTGGCCAAGCCTAGCCCGGATCTTAGGTTCCCTAACTTAGAATTATTTAATAAATTTGCCCAGACCACCTACAAACCCATCAAAACTAGCTTCTTAAATCGACAATTCTTCACCCAGTCCTACCCCATAGCGATGGACGCCATCAATTTCTATCAACTTGACCATCTTGTCTTCTGCACGCATCCAGTTAACACGACCCTGTGTGCAGAATTTTATAACAATATGGTCAAAGTAGATGACCTTTGCTACTCGACCATCATTCAAGGAATGCCACTTACCGTCTCACCAACCTTATTTAATCAATTTTTGGGTCTACGATCCTCCCAATCAACCTTTTGCTGCTATCCTTCTACTGACCTGCCTTTCAATGCCCCTTATTCCCACATTTCACTGGACACACTTTACTCCTACTTCTTCGGGGATATCCGAGACCCGACGAGACAGAGGTTTCAGTCCATCGATCTCCGGGTTCAGCATTATGCTCTCTATAGAGTCATAATCTACTGTGTCCTTCCACTAACCACTCGAGATATCGTGACCATGCGACCCTTTCATACTTTCCTTCTCTATGCTATGATTCATCATCTCGACTTAAACATTGGCCTTCACATTTTCCACACGATCATCTATGCCTCCATCATTTGTACCCATTCCCGAGTCCGAACCCCCTACTACCACATCATCACCTCCCTACTTCACCACTACGGTCGCGATATCACCACCAGGGAGGTAACCCCAATGACCGAGTTCGACGAGATCGGGGCTAGGAACTTTTCCTTAGCGGGGATAGATGTCTCGGCCACCGGGGTTCTTTCATGGAGATGCCAGAGGGCTCAACCCAAGATAGATTCGGACGAGGAGGTGGAGGTTGATGTAGCCGATCTCGCAGCCAAGATCAACGAGCACTTGCAGGAGCCTCCTCCACCGACCACCGACCAGCGCCTGGCACTACTACAGACAGAGATGCACAGTCTTTGAGAAGAGATGGAGGCCCGACACGCTGAATTTATGGACGCTCTTCAGGCCGAACACAATGTGAACCAGGCCTACCACACTGAGTACATGGACACTTTTCACGTCGAACACCAGGCAAACGAGGCCGAACACACTGAGTACATGGATGCCCTCCGAGCCAATCGTAAGACAAACGAGGCTCGATACAACGAAATAATGTCCATATTTCGGTCATGGCAGCCTAGTCCATTTGACCCTCCTGGCCCCTCCTCATAGATCAGAGTGATTCTCCAGCAAGCTGACTATACTTATACTATTTGACTTGCCCTACCCAGTAGGGTTGACATGTGTTTGACTTTACTAGTCCTTATGTTGACCAGTTGACTTTGCTATCTTATCTATTGGTTATTTACTTATCTGTTGAGTTTTTTTTACTGCTTAGTCATTCACTTCATAACTAAATCTTAGGGTTGTGCTTAGTAGAGTATAACTGATTTATATTATGAAAATCTTCGTATTTTTCCTATTTTTTTAAATTTGAAAATTTATCATTTTTGTCAAATTTTTGAAATTTAAAATGATTTTCCGACTTAGTTTTATTTCAAAAACTACCCCCTTCAAGACTAGGGCTTTTTCGCAAATAGACTTAGCTTAGGCCCTAACCCTAGAACTACATGCACCTATAGATTTAGAAGCCAGCATCTCACAAGCATGTTAGGGTACTTTTGTTTGATAACCTAGACTGGGTTGAGATGCTTAGGTCTATGCCTTGATTCAAGATGCTTTAAGTCAGTGCATCTGCAGTAATTGGGGCAATAAATACAAGTTGAAAAGTAATCAGGTTAAGTGTCAAGCTTAGAAAATCTAACTTGATCAGATCACTTAACTTGACTAATCCTAGAGAAAGCTACTGTTTATGACAGTTAGTAAGTAGCTAACATGGTTAGACAGGACCCGAACAAGATTGGATTAATTTGGTTTGGTCCAGTTTTTTTTTTATTAGAGTTGGTTCAATACAGAATTTCAATTTCTTGGTAGCTCTAATTTATTTTCTGTAATTAGTATCAATTTTTTTTGATATATGGCAAAGGGGGAGAGAAACAAAGAAAGAGGGAAAATTTTTTCAAATTTTCAAAAATTTTTTCAAATTTTTCAAAATTTCTATCTCTTTTTCAAAAAGTAAAGTAGAAAGTTCTAAGTACTAAATTTTCTAAGTATTTTTCAATGCTTAAATACTTCAAAATTCTTTAAGTACTTAAAAAATGTTTTTAAACTATTTTGAATTTATTCTAAAATTTTTTTTAGTACTTAAAAAGGTTTCTAAAATTTTTCTAAGTATTTGTCAAATACTTCAAACTTTTAAAATTTTCTAAGTATGTATCAAGTGCTTCAAACTTTTTCTACTTCGAAAAGACTTCAAAAGTTCTAAAGTGTATTTTGAAAAAAAATTCTAAGGAAGTTTTTTCTTAGTAAACAAATTTGCTAGAGCTAAACTATTTTTCAAAAATCTGTTGGCAAATGTGCTAAGTAAATTTTGTGTTAGTAAACAATTTCCTTTTGTGAAAATGTTCTTAAGCAAAATTTTCTAAGTTGGGAATTTTTAAAAATCTCAAAATGAAAACTTAGCAAGAAAAATCTATTTTCAAAACTTGTTTTGCCTAAGTAAATTTTCAAAATATTGAAACAAAAGTTAGGCTTACAAAACCATTTCAAAATTTGCCTAAGTGTTCTTGATTACAATTGCTTTATTTTCGAAAAGCACTTAGTCAAAAACTTAAGTTTTTACTAAAAACTTGAAAAACACTTAGCACTTAGAAAGTTTACAAAACTCACATGATATTGAAAACTTAAGGGGGAGAATGTGAAATTCAGGGGGAGTTAAAATTCTGTTGTTAGTATTGCTAGATTACTATAATATGTGTTTAACTTAACTTTTTGAACCGTGTTGCCATAAATCAAAAAGGGGGAGATTGTTGGTGCCGGAAGCACCAAAGTCAAACCTTTGTTTTGATAATGGCAAAGGGTTCAGAAGTTAAGATTTGGTGGTGATCTAACAAGCTGATTAAGTGTGAAGGAAAGTCCTAGGTACACTAGGCACTAAGTCCTAGTTCATTTGAATTGGGCACTAAGTCCTAGTCGCGGGCTGGGCAACTAAGTCCTGACCTAAAGTTGGGCAATAAGACTTGGTGAGTGAAGCTGGGCACTAAGACCTAGTCGAGGACTGGGCACCGAAGAGCTGGTGAGTGATGCTGGGCACTAAGACTTGGTCGAGGACTGGGCACCGAAGACCTGGTGAGTGAAGCTGGGCAAAAGTCCAACCGGAGGTGCCGGTTGGCAAAAAGGTAAATTCTCCCGAGAGGAGTAGGTGAGGACGCGTTCCCCGTAGGAGGGAACATTAGGCGTTGGTTCGACCTAGGGTTCCATTTGGGAGACCCAAAGTCAGAACCAAGACATCTTAGGCTGTAAATAATGTCTAACATATTTGTTTCTTATGTTTTGGAACTAACCGTGGTTGCTGGAAACGAACGGACAGTGTTTCTGCAGCTCAGGCGCCTCATTGGAAGGAGGCACCTCACTGGGCTAGGCACTTGTAAGGTTATAGGCGCCCCAGTGCAAAGCCAAACCGAGACCATCGAAGCAAAATGCCACGAAAGCCTATGGACCAAGTCAAGCTAGGCGCCCTAAACAGCTCAGGCGCCTCAATGAAGGGGATAAGCACTGACCGAGCTTGCAGATTGGAGTTCGCGTAGGAGAGGCCACGTGTAGGCACCCCCTTCAACACAGGCGCCCAGGAGTCGACTATAAAAGGGGGTTCACCCACAAGGCTTGAGAAAAACTCACTCATTACGCTCTCAACACTTTCGTTCAAGCACTATGCTCCGACAAGCTCCGTACTCGCGATTCAAGCGCCGACGATGACCCGCTGCTCCGAACTTCCATCCACTCTGGTCGTCGGTAAAATTTAATTTAGTAAAGTCTTGTAATCTCTTTTTCAGTTCTATATTTTGTACTCCAAACTTGTAAACACTTTTTCGAATATAGAATTGCCCATCGTAAACGGTCAAGGACCGTTGGTCTTGGAATAGCAGCCGACTGCAACTCTGAACCAAGTAAAAAAGAAAACTTGTTAGCGATTGATTTTGTGTTTTCCGCTTTATATTTCTCTTAACTCGTCCGAAAAATTTAAGATCGATATTCACCCCCCCCCCCCTCTATCGATTTACTCCGATCCAACAGATATGTGGATATGTATAAGCTAACTTTGTGTTGCAGGCGCTAGATTCTGTTGGTGCAGAAAGCACCCAAGTTGAACCTGTGTTTTGATAATGGCAAAAGGGTTCAAAAGTTAAGGTATAATGTTTATCTAACATGATACTCAAGTGTGCAGGGAAAGTCCTAGCGAAGGGCTGCTAGGCAACTGGCGAAGGAATGCCAGGGTACAAAGCCCTAGCAAAGGACTGCTAGGCACCTGGCGAAGGAATGCCAGGATATAAAGACCTAGCGAAGGACTGCTAGGCACCAGGCAAAGGACAACTAGCCACCTGGCGAAGGACTGTCAGGATCCGAAGACCTGGCGAAGGACTGCTAGGCACCGGGCGAAGGATAGCTTGGTATCCAAGACCTGGCAAAGGACCGCTGGGCAAAAGTCCAACCGGAGGAGCCGGTTGGCATCAGGTAAATTCTCCCGAGAGGAGTAGGTGAGGACGCGTTCCCCGTCGAGGGAACAGTAGGCGTCGGTTCGACCTAGGATTCCATTTTGGAGACCCAATGTCAGAACTAAGACAGCTAAGGCTGTATAAAACTAACATATTATTGCTTTATGTTGTTTTGGACTAACCCTGGATGTAGGACCGAAGGAACGAGTGTCTGCAGCTCAGAGAGCCTCAAAGGAGTTAGGCTGTGGCTGAGTAGGGCGCCCGGAGTGTCCCGGCCACCCCCAAGGTGAATACAAAATAGAAGAACAAAAGGAGTGCTTCGACAGCTTATGGGCGGGGCGCCCTCGTGCTCCCGGGTGCCCCCCATGCTCCCGTGCGCCCCCAGCATCCCGGGCGCCCGCAGCTTAAGCTAACGAAGCAAGCCAGCGAGAAGCCAATAGGATAAGAGCCTGACCCAGTCAACCCGGGCACCCCCAGCGTCCCGGGCACCCCCGTCAAAGTCTGATCCCGAGTTTGAAGGGATCAAAGTTGACCGAGTGCAACTCGGATCAGCTGACACGTGGGGGGGCGCCCTCGACGTTTCGGGCGCCCCCAGGGGCTACAAAAGGGCCCTCGAACCCAAGGCTTCAGCAACTCAATTCTTCCAACGCAATCACGCTCTTCTACGCTCACGCTCTGCTCCGGAAACCTCCCGACTCGAGATACAAGCGCCGACGACGTCCCTCTGCTCCGAAAATACAATCTACAACGGACGTCGATAACGAAGAGCTTCTTTTTCTTTTACTGCACTAGTCTTGTAATACATCCTGTAAACTATTTTTGCGACATATAGAATTGCCCGCAGAAAACAGTCAACGACCGTGGACCTTGGAGTAGGAGCCGACCGCGACTCCGAACCAAGTAAAAAACTTAGTGTTTGTGTGTGTTTGTGTTAATTTCCGCTGTGCATTCTCTATTTCTTAATCCGAACGTTTTACGATATTCACCCCCCCCCTCCTCTATCGTTTCTCTCGATCCAACAAGTGGTATCAGAGCGGGGAAGCTCAAATTTGGTGCAACCACCAGTTTGAGAATTTTTCAGATTTTTACGAATTTTTTTTATTATTTTTTTCATTCGAAATTCTTCTCGTTAATCGAGGTTGGTGCAACACCCCTCGACAAATATTTTTCTCTTTATCCCGCACTACTAATCCAAGACCAAGTCTTGGGACATTTCTTTCCTTCTAGCTTAATTTTTTAGATAAAATGACCATGCAAGAAGGCTTCAGCACTGCAAGACCACCTCTCTTCAGTGGGGAGTGTTAGTAATATGAGAGAAGTGTCCTAAGGCAATCGCCTTATGATTGTAAACATTTATTTTAATAAATGATAATTCACTATTTGAGTATACATGTTTGTGTATTTGATTGGGATCTTAAACTCATCTACTGAATGTCCGCAATACAATTCACAGCAGAAGAGAATTTGTGATGGGATCACAACTAGTGATTATCTCTAAATGTACAATTGTGAAGTATTGAAAATATCCCTAGTCGATGAATTGATAAAAACGGACATTATCAATTCTGTTGAGACTAGCATGGGTTATTCTCTAATCAGCTGATTCTCACTAGCTGGTGACATTGGGATGTCCGGAGATAAACATGGATGCTAGTTAAGGGAACTAGTTCATTGGAGTGACTAGCTGTAAAACTTCATATGGTAATCTATATAGATATGTCAATGAAGTTCTTACTGCAGCTTAAGTGCGATGTTCCTTTGACTTGCGGTGTTCAAGTCATCTTGGTCATGGAGACTTATACTTTAACATCTTAAGCAAGCATCTCCTAGGAGGTGTGGACCCAGGATGATTGGGTATAAGCTGAAGTGCTCGAAGATGTTTGAGCAGCCTACAAAGGATTCACCACTCCTTGCGAGGAGATGTATACCCAGGCCTATCGTCGGATTGTTACTCAAAGCCTCTGGCCAGAGCATATCATGTTTAGAGTGCGAGTCTCTTAAATACGTGAGAGTAATTAGAAATCCAAAGGATGAGAAAGACACTACTTGGGCTAGGTGTAACGTAGTCAGCCTAGTGGGGACTGACACAAATAGACCGTGTCCTGAACCAAGTGGGTATAAGATGGTGAAGGGAATGGGGCACGATTCATTAGAGATGCTGAAGGGTTTCAGAATTACTTCTGAGGTCAAACCGTTGATCTTTCGATTAATTGGGGGTCATGATGTACTACTAGGTGCCACTCATGACCGTTCTATAATTGGTTAATTATAGACGGCCAACATAAATCGAAAGCCTATTTAGTCACACGCACTATGAGTAATCCGAGGGATTTAAAACGAGTTGAAAATTAGATTTTCCAATCATGAGAAATAAGTCGAATCTGAGTTAATCAGAGGCGCAACGGAAACTTAAAATGCTAAGTCTTTTGAAGGCTTATTGGGCGAATTAAATGAGTTTAATTCGCGATCGGTTTGGTTTGGTTTGGCCGGCCAAAGAGGGTGCTAACCCCCTTTGGTTTGGCCGGCCACAACAAGGGGAAGAAACCGATTTATTTGGTTTAATTAATAAAATAAATCTAGCGCGATTTGTTTTATAAATTATGGATAAATAAATTTGTGTAGAGAAATTTATATAAATAAATTTATAGAAATTTATTCTTTTATGGAAATTAAAATGATCCATGGAATGGTTTATTTTAATTTTATAAAATCAATTATGAATTGATTTTTCATAAAAAGAAAGTTTATAAATTTCTTGTAAAATTTATTCCATAATTAAAGGAGAGATGAATTTGTTTTATTATAAAGTTAGTTATAATAAAACTTGGTTTAAACGGAATTATTTATAAGAGAATTTATAAGATAAATTTCTTATGAAAATTAATTCCGTTAATTCCGTTAAAAGAGAGACTTGGCAAGGGAGAGGCTACTATATAAAGGAACCAAAGGCAAGCCTTGAATTCCAAGCAATAGAGCTATCAAGAGATTAATTCTCTCCCTCTCTCTCTTATTCTCTTCCTCCTTTCTCCTTTCCACATAGGGCCGGCGCCCCTTAGGGCATCCTAGGGCCGGCGCACCTCTTGAGAGCTAGGGCCGGCGCACCTCTCACTTGCCGTGAGCCATCAACACGAAGGAGAAGCCAACCAAGGAGAAGAAGAAGCGGATCACATCTCCTTCCCTCTCGGAATTTAGATTCCATCTCTTGGTGGTTAGTTTCCTTTCTTCTCTCTTGATCTTCTAGTTGTGCCTTTAGAGAATCTAGTAGTTCTCGTCGGCACAAAACTCGTGACTTTGCGAAGTCATCCCAAAGAGAACTCGGCGTGGACGCGAATAGAGGCGGAGCTTCCAAGGGACGCTACGGTTGAATCTCGTCCCTTTCTTCGAGTTACGCGAGGTACAAAGTAAATTTGTTTACTTTTCCGCAAAGTTTTAATTTATGATCATGTCCACACATCATAAGATTGCATGCTAGATACGAGGTTAAAATAATTTAAGAAATTATTTTATGCTAATTCTTCCGCTGCAAGACCACCTCTCTTCAGTGGGGAGGACTTCTCCTACTGGAAGAGCAGAATGGAGGTCCACCTGAAAACTCAGGTGGACATGTGGATAATCATCCAGTCCGGACTGGAGATTCCAAAAAATGCTGAAGGAGTACCTCAAACCTACACAGAGTGGGACACCGCTCTGAAACGGAAGATTGAAGCTGATGCAAAGGCGACCCAGACCCTCCAATGCCGCTTAACAAAAGAGGAGCTGAACCGGGTGGGTCCATTCAACAGTGCCAAGGAGCTGTGGGGGAAACTGATCGAGCTGCACGAAGGAACTTCAGACACTCGGATCAGCAAGAGAGATCTCCTCCTGAACAAACTGTACACGATCAAGATGAACGACAACGAAATAGCAGCTCAACTCCACGCCCGAATCCAGGAATTAATGAATGGACTACACACCATCGGTCACAAGGTAGAAAACCGTGACCTAATAAGGTACGCTTTAAATGCTTTCCCGAGAAACACCTTGTGGGCATCTATGGTAGATGCATACAAGGTTTCAAGGGATCTTTCAAAAGTTAAATTAGATGAATTGTTCTCTGAATTAGAATTACATGAACAGACTAACTGCAATCTGGCCGAGAAAGGTATTGCCTTTGTTGCAGGTAAAACTGGAAGGGCAACCAAGAAGAAGCCTCAACCTGAACCCGAGTCTAACTCAGACTCAGACTCAGAAGACGAAGAAGGAGATCGACCAAAGCTGGTTCGACTGGCCCGAAGCTACTACAAGGAATTGAAGAACCAAACCAACAGACGGAAAGCCAGCAGAAGAAAGGACAAACCAGCTGAACCCGCAAATGAAAAGAACAAGCCCAACATGACCTGCTACGAGTGCAAGAAGAAGGGTCACTACAAGACGGAGTGTCCGAACCTAAAGGAGACCAAGAAGAATAGAAGGAAAAAGGCACTTCAGGCAACATGGGATGAGTCCTCCTCCGAAGAAGAAGAAGAGGTCCCACAGTCAAACCTACTCGCACTAACTGCCTCAGAAGAAATCGAGACCAAGTCAGAATCGGAACAGGACGACGGCAGACTAACATTTTCAGAGGACGGTGAAATCAAGGTAAGTGGTTTTACTAGAAGTCAGTTGAATGAATTAATTTCTTATCTTTCTCGAGATTTGGTGAAAGCTAAACTCCGAGTCGAATCCCTCCGACAGGAAGTAAAACTCCTGAAAGAGGGAGCTGACTCTAGACCCTTAACTGAGAAGGTTCAAGAAGGAACCTCTACTCAAGTTGAAAAACTTGAGAAAGAGAACTCCTCCCTGAAAACTCAAGTTAAGGATCTTAGATCAGCTTTAGAACGATTCACTTCTGGTTCCAAGGGTCTTGACATGATTCTTGAAAAATAGAAGTCGGTTCTGAATCGGTCCGGACTAGGTTATAGAACTAAATCTAGACAAAGATCCTACTTTGCTGTACTGAACCAGTCCAGACCTAAAGTTCAGGCATGGGTACCCAAACTATGCCTGAACAAATAAACTGGATCAAATCAATACTGGATCCCCAAGGACAAGATTCACATCTTGCCAGACCATTATCGTGGCATTAGTCCAGGGGGAGCCAAACTAAAAATAATATTTATTGTTAGATAAAATTCAATTCTTGCTTGCAATTTACATGATTGATTGTTTAATTAATTTCTGCAATTTACCATGTTTAGATTTAGGAATGGTTAGTTTAAGAACTGAACCAACTTAACTGAAATTTGACAACATAGTATTGGGTGGAGGTGAGATGATAGTATGTTAGGGAAACCAATTCTAATAAGGTCAAGTATTCTCTACTTGGTCTCTTTAGACTGGTGAAACTAGCCGAAGCTACCGATCCAAGACCCAAACTAGTTAGACCAGAATTTTTCAAAGATTAATTTTGAAAATGAAATTTCAGGCTTTGTCAAGCAAAGGGTTGATGATCCAATAAGGCTACGGCCAAAGAAGGCCTAGTGCCTCGCCAAGACCTGGAAGCCAATTTTTGAAATTCAAATTCAAATTATTCTTTGTCAAATTCGAATCTAACACAAATTTTCAGTTAGTTGTAGATTTAAACATTCTTTTCAAAATAAATTCAATTGTTTTCAAAATTAATTAAGTTTTTCAAAATAAATCATGTTTTTCAAAAATTCTTTTATCAAAACCTGTCTCACAAAACATATAAGGCTGACGTGATTGAAAACCCTAGATTGGGTGAGACAGTAAATTGAAATTCCTTTATTACCTATATTGTGGTTTAATCCTGTAGTTCAGAACATAGTCAAACCATAGTCAAAGTAGTCAAACCATGGTCAACATAATCAAATCATGGTCAAAGTAGTCAAACTATGGTCAAAGTAGTCAAACTATGGTCAAAGCAGTCAAACCATGGTCAAAGCAGTCAAACCATGGTCAAAGTAGTCAAACCATAGTCAAATCATTTCAAACCATGGTCAAACCAAATAAACCATGGTCAAATGATGACAAGACAACAAAAATGCCAATCAATACTCCATCCGGGCGCCCGTGACTCCTCGGGCGCCCCCCATTACTTTCACTCCTCTCAAAGCAAAAAGCTGCCCTTGTCCCTTGACCGGGGCGCCCCGATCCTCGCGGGCGCCCCCAATATCAGTCAAAGTAGCAAAAGCTGCAAAGACCAGGCTGACCGGGGCGCCCGGGTCACTGCGGGCGCCCCCAACCAGCACTAGTCACTGCCAAAGGCAGTAGGCTGCTGTCCCGGGCGCCCGGGAGCTCCCAAGCGCCCCCAATAAACTACCTATAAAAAGGCACCCGAACTCCCTCTTCTTCCCACACCAAAAACTATCCTCCTTCGTCACTTCCTTCCTTCCAAAGAGATCAAGTGACACTTGTGCTTCCTCAATCTCAACCATGCCTCCCCGGTATGATTTCCTTTATGCATTTAGAATTATTTTCTTAATTCCTTTCTTATAAATGCATGTTTCTTAACTTAGAAAACGCCGAGCAAACCAAGCGAACCCCGGTTCCGAACCGAGTCCCGACCCTAGGTTTCCAACTCTAGAACTTTGTAATAAGTTTGCTCGAACAACCTATAAGCCTATCAAAACGAGCTATCTAAATAGGCACTTCTTCAGCCAATCTTATCCTTTAGCCCTGAATGTTATAAACTTTTATCAACTAGATAATCTAGTATTCTGCACTCATTCAATTAACACATCTTTATGTGCAGAATTCTATAATAACATAGTTCGACAAAACGATCTCATGTTTGTCACTACTGTTCAAGGGATACCTTTGTCAATCACCCCTACTTTACTAAATCGATTTCTTGGACTACGACCTTCCCAGTCCACCTTTTGTTGCTATCCTCCTAGAGATCCTCCATTTGATGCTCCCTACGCTCACATTACTCTAGACACTCTCCACTCCTATTTCTATAGGGAAGCTAGACTCCCCGTAGCTAGACTATTTCAGTCCGTTGACCTTCAGGTCCAGGACTACACCCTGTACAGAGCTCTGGTCCGCTGCATATTACCACTATCCACTAGGGATGTCGCGACCATGCGACCTTTTCATGCCTTCCTCCTGTATGCCCTGATCTATCATCTAGACATTGACATTGGCCTTCACATATTCCACGCTATCCTATATGCCTCCAGTGTCACGACTCACGGTCGGGTACGCACCCCCTTCTGCCACATCATCACCTCCATCCTTCATCACCACGGTCGTGACATTACCGTAGGTGAAATAACCACGATGACTGATTTTGACGAGATAGGGTTTAGGAACTTCTCTTTAATTAGCGGGTATAGAGGTATCGGCCACCGGGGTTTTGACTTAGAGACGACAGCGAGCCGGGGCTCAGATTGACTAAGACGAGGAGGTTGAAGTCGATGTCGCCGATTTGGCAGCAGAGGCTCGAGCACACATAGACGAGCCCCCTCCACCGACACTCTACGGGAGAGTGACACGGCTGGAGACACAGGTCCAGAGCCTCCGAGAGGAAGTGGAGGCAAATCATGCTGAAGATATGGAGACAAATCTAGGCTATTACACTGACTATATGAGTGCCCTTAGAGCTGAGAGGGAGACCAGAGACGCATAGTATCACGAGATGATGGAGCTGCTCCGATCCTGGCAGCCAGGCCCTTCTGATCATCCCGGTCCCTTATCCTAGATTTGATTAGCATTGTACCAGTGACTATATGACTGCCCCTACTCAGTAGGGTTGACTCATGTTTTGACTTGTATGACTGTGCTGATTCTCTCTATTGACTAGCTGACTTATGGAGATGAGTACTTGTTTTTCTCTACTATTTGATCAGCAGTTAGGATTATGTTTGGTAGAATAGGATCAGTCTACTTTTTGGTTTTCTTACTACTTTACTCATTTCAAAATCAGTTTTTAAAAAGTAGTTTTTAAAATGCTTTCAAAATCAGCTTTTACTTGAAAAGTTTTAATAATAAATTTTTCGACTTAGTTTTATTTTAAAAACTACCCCTTCAAAACTAGGGATTTTTCGCAAATGGACTTAGCCTAGGCTCTAACCCTAGAACTGCATGCACCTATAGATTTAGAAGCTAGCATCTCACAAGCACCTTAGGGTACTTTTGATTGATAACCTAGAATGGGTTGAGATGCTTAGGTCTTTGCCTTAATTCAAGATGCTTTAAGTCAGTGCATCTGCAGTAATTGGGGCACTAAATACAACTTAAACAGTAATCAAGTTAAGTGTCAAGTTTAGAAAATCTAACTTGAACAGAACACTTAACTTGACTAACCCTAGCAAAAACTACTGTTTATAACAGTCAGTAAGTAGCTAATTGGGTTAGACAAGACCCTAAAAGAGATAAGTAAAACTGATTTGGTTTAGTCCATATCCTGAATTGATTCAGTATAGCAAATTATGCAATTTATTTTTTTTGCTTTTATGCAAGTTAATTATCCTTTTTCTGCTATACTGCCTTGTTTTTGATATATGGCAAAGGGGGAGAGATAAGAAAGGAGAGAGTTTAAAATTTAAATTTTTTTTTCTAAATCTAAAATTTCAAACTCTATCCTTTATCCAAAAAGTACTTAATTCATTTTCAAAAGTACAAAATTCTTCCAAGTTTTCAAAATTTTTCTAAGTATTTAAACTTAAGTTTTCAAATTTTCCTAAGTATTTTAAACTTAAGTTTTCAAAATTTTCTTAGTACTTTAAACTTAATTTTTCAAACTTTCTTTAATACTTTAAACTTAAGTTTCCAAACTTTCCTTAAGTACTTTAAACTTAAGTTTTCAAAACTTTCCTTAGTACTTTAAAACTAAATTTTCAAAATTTTTCTAAGTAGTGTAAACTTAAGTTTTCAAAAACCATTTTAAGTTTTCAAAAATTTCTGAGTACTTAAACTTAAAATTTTTGAAATATTTTTTTGTACTCAAACTTAAGTTTTCAAAATCCTTCGTAATACTTAAACTTAAGTTTTCAAATTTATCTATGTATTTAAATTTTCTACAAGTATAAATTTTCCAAAAGTGCACAACCAAAATTATTTCAGAAAATATGTCTTTAAAGTTTAAGTTGAAAATTATTCTAACTAAAATTAAATCCATCTTTAGACTTAGAATTTATTTTCAAAAAACCTCACGAACTTTTGAAAAATCTAGGGGGAGATTCCTTCCAGGGGGAGGAAACAAAATTTCAGTTTACTTGTTCTGATTAACTTAACTTTTTGAACCAGGGTTGCCATAAATCAAAAAGGGGGAGATTGTTGGTGCAGAAAGCACACAAGTCGAACCTGTGTTTTGATAATGGCAAAAGGGTTCAAAAGTTAAGGTATAATGTTTATCTAACATGTTACTCAAGTGTGCAGGGAAAGTCCTAGCGAAGGGCTGCTAGGCAACTGGCGAAGGAATGCTAGGGTACAAAGCCCTAGCGAAGGACTGCTAGGCACCTGGCGAAGGAATGCCAGGATATAAAGACCTAGCGAAGGACTGCTAGGCACCAGGCAAAGGACAGCTTGGTACTGAAGACCTGGCGAAGGACAGCTAAGCACCTGGCAAAGGACTGTCAGGATCCGAAGACCTGGCGAAGGACTGCTAGGCACCGGGCGAAGGATAGCTTGGTATCCAAGACCTGGCAAAGGACCGCTGGGCAAAAGTCCAACCGGAGGAGCCGGTTGGCATCAGGTAAATTCTCCCGAGAGGAGTAGGTGAGGACGCGTTCCCCGTCGAGGGAACAGTAGGCGTCGGTTCGACCTAGGATTCCATTTTGGAGACCTAAAGTCAGAACCAAGACAGCTAAAGCTGTATAAAACTAACATATTATTGCTTTATGTTGTTTTGGACTAACCCTAGATGCAGGACCGAAGGAACGAGTGTCTGCAGCTCAGAGAGCCTCAAAGGAGTGAGGCAGTAGCTGAGTAGGGCGCCCGGAGTGTCCCGGGCGCCCCTAAGGTGAATACAAAATAGAAGAACAAAAGGAGTGCTTCGACAGCTTATGGGCGGGGCGCCCCCGTGCTCCCGGGCGCCCCCCATGCTCCCGGGCACCCCCAGCGTCCCGGGCGCCCCCAGCATAAGCTAACGAAGCAAGCCAGCGAGAAGCCAATAGGATAAGAGCCTGACCCAGTCAACCCGGGCGCCCCCAGCGTCCCGGGCGCCCCCAGCGTCCCGGGCGCCCCCGTCAATGTCTGATCCCGAGTTTGAAGGGATCAGAGCTGACCGAGTGCAACTCGGATCAACTGACACGTGGGGGGGCGCCCCCGATGTTCCGGGCGCCCCCAGGGGCTATAAAAGGGCCCTCGAACCCAAGGCTTCAGCAACTCAATTCTTCCAACGCAATCACGCTCTTCTACGCTCGCGCTCTGCTCTGGAAACCTCCCGACTCGAGATACAAGCGCCGACGACTTCCATCTGCTCCAAAAATACAATCTACAACGGACGTCGGTAACGAAGAGCTTCTTTTTCTTTTACTGCACTAGTATTGTAATACATCATGTAAACTGTTTTTGCGACATATAGAATTGCCCGCAGAAAACGGTCAACGACCGTGGGCCTTGGAGTAGGAGCCGACCGTGATTCCGAACCAAGTAAAAAAACTTGGTGTTTGTGTGTGTTTGTGTTAATTTCCGCTGTGCATTCTCTATTTCTTAATCCGAACGTTTTACGATATTCACCCCCCCCCTCTATCGTTTCTCTCGATCCAATAGATTCCAACTTATCATGGCCAAATAATTGATGTATGTGATGGTTGTGTTATTTTTGTAAATTAATTAAATCCTCGGGGTTGTCAAGGCTTGGTAATATTTAATTTTTGAAATTAAATACGGTACATGTTTAGCCGAGCTTATTATTTTACTTTCGATCTAGTTTTCATGTACACTCCTTCGTAGAGTATAGGATCGATGATGTAAATAATTATCTAGTCATTTCGGCTCGAAGATCCCTCAATGTGGCTTGCGAAAAAGGAAGGGAGGAGCGGACGAAGTGACGACACGACTAGAGGTGCATTGGAGACCAAGGCCATGAAAGTTGGAAATCTAGGATTTTCTATTTCATTATGTTGGTTATGTGCTTGTTGTGTGCGTGCTAGTTAAAATTCCTCGTAATAAATTACTAAGTGGGAGAGGGACCCTAAGGGTCCCGTGGCCTGCATTGCAATCTGACATGTGATACGAACAAGCCCGCGCGTTGGCTCTAAGTGCCTTCCTCCATAACGGATAGGCTTGCTCTGCGGATCACAAGGTCAGAAAAGATTATAGGGAATTATTGAAGAGCGTGTGTACTTCCCCAATGGAAGGCACAAAATCCTAAATAATTCTCTTAGTGTCATGCAATGGTAAACACTTAAATACGAATATTAGTATCATCCCCAACGGAGTCACTACTAATAATTTGTAGGGTCGAAGTGAACCAACTATTGATCTTGCTTGTCAAAAAGTTAGGTTGACAAGATAGTAAGATTAATGGGTAAAACCTTCTCTAACAAATGTAGAGTTCGTATACGTCCACACTAACGTGGCATGTGAATTCTCGATGTTTAGAGTGTTAGTGATATGAGAGAAGTGTCCTAAGGCAATCGCTTTATGATTGTAAACATTAATTTTAATAAATGATAATTCACTATTTGAGTATACATGTTTGTGTATTTGATTGGGATCTTAAACTCATCTACTGAATGTCCACAATATAATTCATAGCATAAAAGAATTTGTGATGGGATCACAACTAGTGATTATCTCTAAATGTGCAATTGTGAAGTATTGAAAATATCCCTAGTCGATGAATTGATAAATACGGACACCATCAATTCTGTTGAGACTAGCATGGGTTATTCTCTAATCAGCTGATTCTCACTGGCTGGTGACATTGGGATGTCCGACGATAAACATGGATGCTAGTTAAGGGAACTAGTTCATTGGAGTGACTAGCTGTAAAACTTCATATGGTAATCTATATAGATATGTCAATGAAGTTCTTATTGCAGCTTAAGTGCGATGTTCCTTTGACTTGCGGTGTTCAAGTCATCTTGGTCATGGAGACATATACTTTAACATCTTAAGCAAGCATCTCCAAGGAGGTGTGGACCCAGGATGATTGGGTATAAGCCGAAGTGCCCGAAGATGTTTGAACAGCCTACAAAGGATTCACCACTCCTTGCGAGGAGATGTATACCCAGGCCTATCGTCGGATTGTTACTCAAAGCCTCTGGCCAGAGCATATCATGTTTAGAGTATGAGTCTCTTAAATACATGAGAGTAATTAGAAATCCAAAGGACGAGAAAGACACTACTTGGGCTAGGTGTGACGTAGTCAGCCTAGTGGGGACTGACACACACAGACCATGTCCTGAACCAAGTGGGTATAAGATGGTGAAGGGAATGGGGCACGATTCATTAGAGCTGCTGAAGGGTTTCAGAATTACTTCTGAGGTCAAACCGTTGATATTTCGATTAATTGGGGGTCATGATGTACTACTAGGTGCCACTCATGACCGTTCTATAATTGGTTAATTATAGACGGCCAACATAAATCGAAAGCCTATTTAGTCACACGCACTACGTGTAACGACCCGAAAAATTCTCTTAATATTTTCTTAAAATATTAAGCATGTCTAGATAATTTTCCAAGGGACCTAGAAATATTAATGCGAACTTTGGCCTAGAAAATCCATGTTTTCTCATTTAAATTGGGAAAAAGGGCACTAATGGGCCTTATATGGGCTTTTTAGTACCATTATTATTGGTAGATTTTAGGTAAAAATTTATAGAAATATAAAAGAATTTTAATGAGAAATATTAACATAATTATGGGGGAATTTTTAGATAATTTTCGGAATTTTGGGGGAAATAATAGAAAAAAAAAGGAAAAATAAAATAAAAATAAGGTGCATGGGCCAAGGATTGAACCTTGGACCTCTTGTACAACCATGTATGCTTTAACCAACTCATCTAGCAAGGGAATGTTTTAAGGGAATGAAGTGGATATTGGTTAAGGCTTAGAAGAAGATGAAGGGTCATGGAGAAACTCTTCATTTACCTCCTTGATGAGCTATAAAGAGGGGGGTTTGGGAGTTACCTTTTCTTTCCATTACTTTGCATTCTCTTCCTCCTCCTTCCCTCATCCTAGCCGAACACCAAAGGAGGAGTCTCCCTTGGATAAACTCCACAAGAGGGTCTCATCTCCAAGATCTAAGGGGTCTTCCAAGGATACAAGGACAAGGGGGTTCAAGGGTCCAAAGATCTTACCATTTCCTTCCCTTTCAAGGTTCGAAAAATCAAGAAACCAAAGGTAAGACTCCCTCACCTGTGGTATAATAGTTCCTTATGATTTCCATGATTTTTAGCATGGTATATTGGTTAGTTTTTGGATTTGATGTTGAAAGAAAAGAAAACCAAGAACCTTAGGCTTGTGGGTTTCGGCCACCATGATTTAAAGGTCTATAATTATGCCAAAAATCTTTATAATATTATTTAATGTTCCCTTATGATGTGTAGAGATTAAGTATAATTTTTGGGAATTTTTGGAGTACCCTAGAACACCCTAGGGTTTTGGCCAACATGAAAGGAACAAAATCAACACCTAGAGACCCTATGGGTTTCGGCCACAATGTTTTAGGGTCCATAATGATGCTAAAAACCTTTATAATATTATTTAATGTTCCCTGATGATGTTTAGAGATTAAGAATAATTTTTGGGAATTTTTGGAGTACCCTAGGATACCCTAGGGTTTCGGCCAACAACAAGAACCCTTGTGTAGGGTTGGGTTTAAAACCTCAAGTGTTTGTTCATGTATTGTCATGATATAAGGGAGATGGAGGGTGTTTATGTGAATGTTTCACATGTCCTAGAGACCCTATAGGTTTCGGCCAAGTACCCTAAGGGGGTGGAAAGTTAGGACTTATTTCAAGTAAGGGTCCCAATGGCCCTATGGTAAGGTATGGTTGGTGTTTAAGTAATTGATTTGGGGTTTTAATGGAATTTTTCCATACCCCCATGACCTTGAAGTTTTGGCCAAGAGTAAGATTAGGGCTAAAGGATTAGGGTTGGCCTTAAGTATGGGATCAAAGGGTTCCTATGGCCTAGTATATGTGTATGAGATGTTGTTTGGGAAGTTATGTGAAGGTTCATGGACCTAGGGTTCCTTGGGGATTTTCGGCCAAGGGCATAACCTAGGGCTAGGGTTGGGTTAAACCTACCAAGATGCTTGAGTATGAGTTACCAAGATATATATTTAAGTAAGATGGAAGAAGTTCTATATTAACCAAACCCTTAGTTTGTATGTCATGAATTATATGTTAAGTCATAGATGTTTAGACATGTGCCATGATTTATGAATGATATGTATGTATGCCATGTCTTATGAATGATATGCCATGTTTTATGAATAATATGCATGTATGCCATGTCTTATGAATGATACGTATGTATGCCATGATTTATGAATAAGATGTATGTATGCCATATGAATGAAGTTAAAGTACATGCCTTTAAGGCATAACGATGATGTTAAGTATGATGAATGAATGATGATGAATGACAAGTATGATGAATGAATGATGATGAATGACAAGTTTGATGAATGAATGATGATGAATGGGAAAGCATGTAAAAGCATTTTATTTTATTTTATGGGCTTGTACCGGACCTAAGTAAGGTCCACGGTTCTGGACTACCGATGAAGCTGTCCACGGTTCGGGACTACCGATGAAGCTGTCCTTACGGTTCGGGACTACCGATGAAGCTATCCTTACCCTAGTAGGTCGAGATTAGCTACCTCGTATTTACTTAGGGATGCGCGCATATGATGAATGAATGTGGTACAAGCCAGGGCCCAATGAATGTTATGATTATCTTAAAGTATTTAAAATCATGTTTTTAAAGATTAAGCATCCTTATATATATATGCAATTGCCACATGCATTCATCCATGTTATGCATTATACTTATGATAAGAACATTATGCAAAGTAAGTTTATGCAAGGTATGTTTATGCAAATGATTTTATGTATGTTTATGCTAAGCTAGAATGCCATGATTTTATTTATGTTCATGATAGTTTAGGATGCCATGATTTTATTTATGTTCATGATAGTTTAGGATTATGTTTATGCTAGGTTAGAATGCCATGATTTTAGTTATGTTCATGATAGTTTAGGATGCCATGATTTAATTATGTTTATACTAGGTTAGAATGTCATGATTTTATTTATGCTAATGTTAATTATGATGTCATGATTTAATTATGTTTATGCTAGGATAGAATGCTATGATTATATTTATGTCCATGCTAAGTTATGTTGCCATGATTTAATTATGTTTATGCTAAGTTCGGATGTCATGATTTCATTTAGGTTCATGTTAGGAATGTTTATGAGGTTATGTTATTAAGTTTATGTTTATGCCAAGAATTATGTCATACTATGAATGTTTATGATGTTTATGTCTATGCCAAGTATTATGCCAAGCCATGAATGTTTTATGTTTATGTATATGCTATGCTATGAAAGTGACTAAGTTATGTTCAAGTCATGTCAAAGGTATGCTAAGTGCTCATAAAGACTTATGTGCTGAGTAAAGCACTAAGTATGTTAATGTTTAAGATGCTCATGATTAAGTGATGAATGGTTTTAGTGAGTAGGAAAGAGTCTTACTAAGCCTGTGTGCTTATAGTCTTATTTCCTTATACCGCAGATCACGCAATGGGACAGTAAGGAAGCAGCAGGAGGGCATCAAAGAATGTGTGTGATAGTGACTTGGCCAAGGAGCAATATGGTTGCTCGTCTTATGATAGAACTCTACCTTTACTATTAAGTACTTGAATGTGACTCTATGACATGATGCTAAAGTATGACATGATATGATGCTAAGTATGACATGATATGATGCTAAGTATAAAGTTAATATGCCAAGTTCCCATGTTATGATGCTAGGAATGGTAGTAAGTGCATGTAGGTGTAAGTGTAACGTCCGTCCTTATATCTACCCTTAAGGCGGGGTTACGGGTCCATACATTCAAATCATTTATCATCTTAAGCATGTATATCCAAACAAAACAATTACAATACATGAACTAGTAATAAGCATGCTTATGGAAGACTAATTTACCAAGCAAGGTTTTTCATTTCTTTTATATCTACATGCATTTACAACCTAATGGGAAGATCATTTAACACACTATAGCATGGAATCTCAAGTAAGAATATAGCAAGAGTTATCTAGTCTTAGATACATGCAAAAGAAGCATTCATAAGCAACGGAAAATAGTAAACATCTAGCATTTTACTGAGCATGCATACTATAAGAATTAGACATTAATAATAGTATTATCTAACATGACCTAGGTTCCATATCTCTAACAGTAGAGTAGTCACAATCATCATATATTCAGAGTATAGTAATACAATTTCAATCTTTTATCGGAAGCAGTTAGATTCTAGACAAACTAAGGTAGATAGAATCTTTCATCCTTTCCCGAGCCATCACCACACACATCCTCTAGCCTTCCCTCTGCCTCTTCCTTTAATTCAAGTATTTCTTACCGCTATCTGCAGCATAAGAAAACAACATGAACTAGTAAGCAAAACATGCTTAGTAAAAATCCGGGCCTACTCGCAAAACCATATCGATACATCATATCATGTACTCAGTAATCAAGATAGAACAAGATTAAGCATCATAAGCATCTCATCAAAGCATCATAAACATCACATCAAATATCTCCAAGTACTTTACGGAACAAGATTATCACATGATGAGAAAAGTATGCTTTTCAAAAGGTTCCATAATGGTAAGTACTTCAAAATATCATATCATCATCTAGGGCCCAGTTGTAGTACCACCTCATGCGCGTTCCCTAATAAATTGGGGTAGCGAGCCACCAATCTAATTAGAGCAGGACCCTTCCGTCCTACCAATGCCATGACCTTCAGTTAACATGCACATTGGATTTGTTTAACGACCCCCTTCCGAGTCGGGTACACAACTTTCAAAGTAAAGTAATTTATCATGCAATTACTCATATATGTATATGCCTAAAGGTACTCTTAATCACTTCTCAAAGGGACACACCACACATTCGGGTGCTCTTGATCCCCTAGGGACACACCACACATTCGGGTGCTCTTGATCCCAGTTTCAATAGAGTAACCCTTTTTAAGCATATTATCAAACACACCATGTTCATATCATCAAGATGCCCCATGGGCTATAAGGCATGCTTTTATACCTAACAAGATAGGTCACATAAATTATACACACATCACATATGTAGTAGCATGCTTCATGGTCTCATTAGGTACTTCCCAACCCTAGAATTAGGGTTGGCCGAAACTTAAATAAGTGGTAGCATGCTTCATGGTTTCAAATATTCACACAAGCATTTACACAAACACCTTGCCTATACTTATTAAGCATGGATATATCATAAGGAAAATCATACACCCTTAAACCCTAATTCTCCTAGGGTTGGCCGAAAGTTATATAGGGTAGCATACCCTAATTTTGTCTTCTCAAAACTTTGGAAAACAACACACATGTATACAATATTTGTTAGCATTCATGTCATGCATCAAGAAGTGATTTCACTTCACAACCCCAAGGAAATCCAAGCCTTGGCCGAAACCTTGTAGGGTACCAAAACCCTAATTTTTGTTCTCTCAAAAATTTGGAAACAACACATATGTGTATAGAATCCCTAGGGCACTAGCATGTATCAAGATTTGATCAAAAAAAACTTCTCTTGGACCTCCAACCATAGGTGGCCGAAACTTGTTGGGTACCAAACCCTACTTTTTGTTCTCTCAAAAATTTGGAAAACAACATACATCCATACCCTAGGTTCCTAGGGATATTCTCATGCATCAAAAAGCAACCAAACCCTTCTTCCATGGTGGTGGCCGAATGGTCACAAGGAAGAAACTCCCATTTCCAAAAACAACCACAAGAAAACATACAATCAACCGAAAGCGATTACACTGCAGGCGAGAGGATACTTACATCCTAGCGCTGGATTTTAACCTTCTTTAAATCGTAGGGTACCCTACACTTGAAGGGTATGTGAAAACCTTTTTCTTTCAATTTTCCTCTAAGACTCCTTGGTCTTGCTAGAAGGCAAAGACACTTGGGCTTTCTTCCTTGCAATTGCCCTAGGGTTAGAACCCTTGGATGCTATTTTCGAAAATGGAAGAAGTGAAGGAGATGATGGAGGTTTCGGTTGGGAGAAGTGAGGAAGAAGAAGAGAAGAAAAGGAAGTTATTCCAACTTCCCATATTTATACTTTTCTCATGAAAAGACATGTCTCTTCACCCTTACACACTTAACAAGCATGTTCCTTTCTCCTTTTACATGAAATATTGCTTGGTTCATTGGTTATGACATGGTGAGTGCAACTAGGAGGTCCAAGGTTCAATCCTTGCTTCCTCCTTTCTAGCTCTTCTTTTTATCACAATTTGCACTAACCCATGTCAAAGCCCATTAAACCAAGCCCATCATGAAATTTCATAATATGAATAATATTTTATGAATTCAGAATATTTCATAATATTCCAAAAATATTATTTCATAATATTTTTAATATTCCATATTCATGAATATAATATTTCATGCTAATATTTCATGATAATAATATTTCATGAATATAATATTTCATGCATTCATAACATTTCATTATAACCATTTTCATACATTGTCATGATTTTACATTGACAAATTTGGGGTGTTACAATCCTCCCCTTCTTATAGAAAGTTCGTCCCGAACTTAAAACAGTTCCGGGTACTTTGATCGCATCGTATCTTCCTGTTCCCAGGTGGCTTCTTCGAACTGCTTGTTTCGCCACAGAACCTTCACTAAGGATATTTCCTTGTTCCTTAGCCTTTTAACTTCCCGATCGAGGATCTGGATCGGGCGGCGTTCGGAACTCAGGCTCTCCTGTTCTTGCACTGGTGGGGGTTCTATCATTTGACTCGCATCAGGGGTACACTTCTTGAGCATCGACACATGGAAGACGTTGTGGATAGCCGCCATTTCTGGCGGTAGCTCCAGTTCGTAGGCCACCTTGCCTACTCGTCTCAAAATCTGGTAGGGTCCCACGTATCGTGGACTCAGTTTCCCCTTCTTTCCAAATCTCATCACCCCTTTCATAGGGGCTACCTTCAGAAATACCGAATCCCCAACCTCGAACTCGAGTGGTCGACGTCGTTTATCGGCGTAGCTCTTCTGCCGACTCTGAGCAGTCTCTATCCTCTGGCGGATATTGTTTATAGCCTGAGTGGTCTCATCAATAATATCGGTCTGGAGTCCCATCTCCTTCTTTTCACCACTCTCATGCCAGCATAAAGGAGATCTGCATTTTCGGCCATATAGTGCCTCGTACGGTGCCATCCCGATAGTAGCCTGATAACTGTTGTTATAAGCAAACTCTGCCAGGCTCAGGTATCGACACCAGCTTCCCTTGAAGTCCAAGGTGCAAGCTCGTAACATATCTTCTAGTATCTGGTTTACTCGTTCAGTCTGCCCGTCAGTCTGGGGGTGAAAGGCTGTACTGAACTTCAGCTTCGTGCCAAGGGCCTTCTGCACGTGTCCCCAAAAATCAGAAGTAAATCGACCATCTCGGTCAGAGACGATGGTCTTGGGAATCCCGTGTAGTCGGACAATCTCCTTGACGTACAGTTGAGCCAACTGCTCAACTGAATAAGTCATTCTGATAGCCAGAAAATGGGCGGACTTGGTCAGTCGGTCCACAATAACCCATATACTATCATATCCATTCGTAGTCCGGGGCAGCCCTGCTATGAAATCCATAGAGATGTCCTCCCATTTCCACTCGGGAATAGGTAGAGGCTGCAGAACTCCCCCAGGTCTCTGGTGTTCTGCTTTGACCCTCTGGCAGGTCAAACACATGCTGATATAGTGGGCTACATCTTTCTTCATGCCGGACCACCAAAATTTGCCCTTCAGATCTTGATACATCTTGGTAGACCCAGGATGCATCGCATAAGGTGTTCTGTGAGCTTCTTCGAGTATCCTCGTCCGTAAGTCGGAGTCGTCGGGAACGCATAATCGATCCCGGAGATATAAAACTCCGCTCTCGGAAATCCGGAATCCCTCGTCCTTGCCTTCGAGAACCTCCTGCCTGATTCTCCGAAGACTCGGATCAAGATTCTGCTTCTCCAGAATACCATCAAATAATGTCGGCGTAATCTGTAGAGTAGAAAGCTGTCCCGATATAATCTCGATTCCGAAATCCATAATCTCTTTCCCTAAGGGTTGTGACAAAGCCGACAAAGATATTAAAGTAGCACATGATTTTCTACTGAGAGCATCGGCTACCTTGTTGGCTTTTCCCGGATGGTACAGGATCTCACAATCATAATCCTTGACCAACTCGAGCCATCGGCGTTGTCGCATATTCAGGTCTTTCTGGGTGAAGAAATACCGCAGGCTCTGGTGATCAGTAAAGACCTTGCACTGAGTGCCATATAAATAATGCCTCCATGTTTTCAGTGCAAAGACCACCGCTGCTAATTCCAAATCATGGGTAGGATAATTCTTTTCATGTTCCTTTAATTGTCTAGAGGCATAGGCAATTACCTTCCCATTTTGCATAAGCACAGCTCCGAGTCCAAGTTTGGATGCATCGCTGTACATATCGAAACCTGTATCATTTTCCGGAAGAGTCAATATAGGAGCGCTAGTCAGCCTCCTTTTCAGTTCAGAGAAACTCTTCTCACATTCCTCGGTCCAGGTATATTTCTTATCCTTCTTTGTAAGAGCTGTCATAGGGGCTGCAATCCGAGAGAAATTCTCTACGAATTTTCTGTAATAACCTGCTAACCCCAGAAAAATTCTGACCTCACTGGCATTCTTGGGTCTGGACCAGTTACTTACGGCCTCAATTTTAATTGGGTCGACCATCACTCCGTCCTTGGAGATAACATGTCCCAAGAATGACACTTGGTTCAGCCAGAACTCACATTTCGAAAATTTAGCATACAGTTGTTCCTTCTGAAGAATCTGTAATACTATACTCAGGTGCTCCGCATGCTCTTCGGAAGTCCTCGAATAAATAAGGATGTCGTCGATGAAGACGATCACAAATCTGTCGAGAAATGCCGAGAAAATCCGATTCATAAGATCCATGAATATTGCCGGAGCATTAGTAACTCCAAACGGCATCACTACGAACTCATAATGTCTGTATCTCGTCCGGAAAGCAGTTTTGGGTATATCCTCATTTTTCACCCGGACTTAGTGATAACCAGACCTCAGATCGATCTTAGAGAAAACCGTAGCTCCCTTTAACTGATCGAACAGGTCATCTATCCTGGGCAGAGGGTACCTGTTCTTTATGGTCACATTATTTAATGCCCGATAGTCGATACACATACGCATCGACCCGTCCTTCTTTTTGACGAACAGTACGGGAGCTCCCCAGGGGGAATGACTAGGACGAATAAGTCCCTTGTCGAGTAGCTCTTGCAGCTGTCCTTGCAATTCTTTCAATTCAGTCGGCGCCATTCGGTATGGTGCCTTCGAGATGGGGTTAGTACCAGGAATCAAATCAATGGCAAATTCAACATCTCTTTCAGGTGCTAACCCAGGTAAGTCATCAGGAAATACCTCTGGATAGTTGCATACGACTTCGACGTCTTCTAGCTTCGGGTCCTCTCTAGGACGAGTATCAACCACATGAGCTAGAAATCCAGAACATCCATTCTCTAACATTTTCCTTGCTTTCAGAGCCGATAAGAATTTGCCAGTCTTCTTCTTCGGCTCGCCGATAAATTCAAAGAGAATCCCCGTCTCGGGTCGGAAGATAACCCTTCGTTTACGGCACTCGATAGAAGCGCCGTATTTATTCAAGAAATCCATGCCCAATATCAGATCATAATCGGCCATATCAAGCACTATTAGATCGCAGTAGAGTTCTCTATCTGCGATGCTGATCAGTGCGGCACGTAGCATTTGGGTAGAGGGCATCACCTCTCCCGAGGGCAGTGTAGTCATAAACTTGCAATCTAGTTCTTGCAGTGGCATATCATATCTCGTGGCATATAGCATGGAAATAAAAGAATGCGTTGCTCCAGTGTCAAACAATGCAGTAGCAGGATGACTGTAAATAATTATCTGACCTGTGACAACGGTAGAGGCAGTCGCCACGTCTTCCTTTGTAAGCGAGAAAACCCGGGCGTCCGTTGTACCTTCTAACCGCCCCTGATAAATAGGAGTACCATCAATCGCAGCCTGCATATGGTGAAGCTGGGGAGGAGCACCTTTGTGCTGAATATACTGCTGCTGAGGTGCCTTAGCGGCAGTAGGACATTCTCTGGCAAAGTGTCTTTCCTTCCCGCAAGTATAACATCTCTTGGCATCCCAGTAGCATGTCCCAAGGTGCATCTTCCCACAGGTGGCACAAGGAGGGTGCTTAGGCTTCTTGCCTTTCGGATCACCATTAGACTTGTTCCATGGCCTTCTTTTCCCGTTGTGGTTCTTCTTCCAGTGGGGGTTGGTGTTCTGAGTCTTTTGATTTCCTGACTGACTCTGATTCTGTGTACTGACTGGGGCCTGCTTCTGCTGGCTGATATTCTTCAGATAGTGCTCAGCATTCAAGGCACCACTGACTAGCTCTTCTGCAGTCTGTGGCCTATGAACGCCACCAGCTACACTCAGAGCAATGTCAGGCCTAAGCATTCTTAGCATTAATCTGACCCTTTCCCTTTCAGTACTAACCAGCTCAGGTCACAATCGTGCCAGTCAGTTAAATTTCTGGACGGCCTCATTGACAGAGAGATTCCCCTGTCGAAATTCGGTGAACTCATCGAAATGTCTGTTGGTCACCCTCATATGGAAGAACTCCTCTAGAAATTCAACCTCGAAATCCTTCCATTTCATTTGATCCACCGATCTTCTGGCCTTTACCCGTTCCCACCACATCCGAGCATCGCCGGAGAGGCAGAACGAGACACACTTGACCTTCTCATGTTCCGGCCAGTCAAGAAGTTCCACGGTGCTTTCCACTGTTTTGAGCCAGGACTGAGCGTCCCATGGCTCGCCGATGCCGGAGAACATATCCGGCTTCAGTCGTTGCCACTGTATCAAATAGGCCTCTTGTCGGACTGCTCTGGCCACAGTGTCCGAGGGCGCCTGTGCAGCCGGAGGTTCAGTGGTTATGGCGTCCTGACTTCCCGCAGGGGTGGCAGTATTAGTCTGCTGGGTCATCAGAGTGTTTATCATCTGCTGCTGCTCAGTGACCTGGCGCTGCAGCTCAGTGATCACCTGCATCAGGTCAGGTGGGGGTGCTGTCTCGTTACCCCTAGTACTACGCCTTCTAGCCATATCTATCATATAGACAGTAAATGACTACATAAGCCATAATTCTACCTTCACTTGTTATGCAAGTATTAATCATCTCCATATTATGCAAGCATAATTCATCTCTATAGTTGTACTGTACATGAAATATTATAAGCGAGTTTAGGATTTCTTACTTGGAAGCGGCAGGAGGAAGCTTGATGTGTGTGTGGTGGAGGGGAAAACTGCTCTGATACCAACTTGTAACGCCCGTCCTTATATCTACCCTTAAGGCGGGGTTACGGGTCCATACATTCAAATCATTTATCATCTTAAGCATGTATATCCAAACAAAACAATTACAATACATGAACTAGTAATAAGCATGCTTATGGA
This sequence comes from Boesenbergia rotunda, assembly GCA_024364735.1. Taxonomy (NCBI): domain Eukaryota; kingdom Viridiplantae; phylum Streptophyta; class Magnoliopsida; order Zingiberales; family Zingiberaceae; genus Boesenbergia; species Boesenbergia rotunda. Next base: position 107,630 of record JAGFNQ010006738.1, on the reverse strand, counting down.
AGACTAATTTACCAAGCAAGGTTTTTCATTTCTTTTATATCTACATGCATTTACAACCTAATGGAAGATCATTTAACACACTATAGCATGGAATCTCAAGTAAGAATATAGCAAGAGTTATCTAGTCTTAGATACATGCAAAAGAAGCATTCATAAGCAACGGAAAATAGTAAACATCTAGCATTTTACTGAGCATGCATACTATAAGAATTAGACATTAATAATAGTATTATCTAACATGACCTAGGTTCCATATCTCTAACAGTAGAGTAGTCACAATCATCATATATTCAGAGTATAGTAATACAATTTCAATCTTTTATCGGAAGCAGTTAGATTCTAGACAAACTAAGGTAGATAGAATCTTTCATCCTTTCCCGAGCCATCACCACACACATCCTCTAGCCTTCCCTCTGCCTCTTCCTTTAATTCAAGTATTTCTTACCGCTATCTGCAGCATAAGAAAACAACATGAACTAGTAAGCAAAACATGCTTAGTAAGAATCCGGGCCTACTCGCAAAACCATATCGATACATCATATCATGTACTCAGTAATCAAGATAGAACAAGATTAAGCATCATAAGCATCTCATCAAAGCATCATAAACATCACATCAAATATCTCCAAGTACTTTACGGAACAAGATTATCACATGATGAGAAAAGTATGCTTTTCAAAAGGTTCCATAATGGTAAGTACTTCAAAATATCATATCATCATCTAGGGCCCAGTTGTAGTACCACCTCATGCGCGTTCCCTAATAAATTGGGGTAGCGAGCCACCAATCTAATTAGAGCAGGACCCTTCCGTCCTACCAATGCCATGACCTTCAGTTAACATGCACATTGGATTTGTTTAACGACCCCCTTCCGAGTCGGGTACACAACTTTCAAAGTAAAGTAATTTATCATGCAATTACTCATATATGTATATGCCTAAAGGTACTCTTAATCACTTCTCAAAGGGACACACCACACATTCGGGTGCTCTTGATCCCCTAGGGACACACCACACATTCGGGTGCTCTTGATCCCAGTTTCAATAGAGTAACCCTTTTTAAGCATATTATCAAACACACCATGTTCATATCATCAAGGTGCCCCATGGGCTATAAGGCATGCTTTTATACCTAACAAGATAGGTCACATAAATTATACACACATCACATATGTAGTAGCATGCTTCATGGTCTCATTAGGTACTTCCCAACCCTAGAATTAGGGTTGGCCGAAACTTAAATAAGTGGTAGCATGCTTCATGGTTTCAAATATTCACACAAGCATTTACACAAACACCTTGCCTATACTTATTAAGCATGGATATATCATAAGGAAAATCATACACCCTTAAACCCTAATTCTCCTAGGGTTGGCCGAAAGTTATATAGGGTAGCATACCCTAATTTTGTCTTCTCAAAAATTTGGAAAACAACACACATGTATACAATATTTGTTAGCATTCATGTCATGCATCAAGAAGTGATTTCACTTCACAACCCCAAGGAAATCCAAGCCTTGGCCGAAACCTTGTAGGGTACCAAAACCCTAATTTTTGTTCTCTCAAAAATTTGGAAACACATATGTGTATAGAATCCCTAGGGCACTAGCATGTATCAAGATTTGATCAAAAAAAACTTCTCTTGGACCTCCAACCATAGGTGGCCGAAACTTGTTGGGTACCAAACCCTACTTTTTGTTCTCTCAAAAATTTGGAAAACAACATACATCCATACCCTAGGTTCCTAGGGATATCCTCATGCATCAAGAAGCAACCAAACCCTTCTTCCATGGTGGTGGCCGAATGGTCACAAGGAAGAAACTCCCATTTCCAAAAACAACCACAAGAAAACATACAATCAACCGAAAGCGATTACACTGCAGGCGAGAGGATACTTACATCCTAGCGCTGGATTTTAACCTTCTTTAAATCGTAGGGTACCCTACACTTGAAGGGTATGTGAAACCTTTTTCTTCCAATTTTCCTCTAAGACTCCTTGGTCTTGCTAGAAGGCAAAGACACTTGGGCTTTCTTCCTTGCAATTGCCCTAGGGTTAGAACCCTTGGATGCTATTTTCGAAAATGGAAGAAGTGAAGGAGATGATGGAGGTTTCGGTTGGGAGAAGTGAGGAAGAAGAAGAGAAGAAAAGGAAGTTATTCCAACTTCCCATATTTATACTTTTCTCATGAAAAGACATGTCTCTTCACCCTTACACACTTAACAAGCATGTTCCTTTCTCCTTTACATGAAATATTGCTTGGTTCATTGGTTATGACATGGTGAGTGCAACTAGGAGGTCCAAGGTTCAATCCTTGCTTCCTCCTTTCTAGCTCTTCTTTTTATCACAATTTGCACTAACCCATGTCAAAGCCCATTAAACCAAGCCCATCATGAAATTTCATAATATGAATAATATTTTATGAATTCAGAATATTTCATAATATTCCAAAAATATTATTTCATAATATTTTTAATATTCCATATTCATGAATATCATATTTCATGCTAATATTTCATGATAATAATATTTCATGAATATAATATTTCATGCATTCATAACATTTCATTATAACCATTTTCATACATTGTCATGATTTTACATTGACAAATTTGGGGTGTTACAGTAAGTTTAAAGGTTTCGGCTGCATTAGGAAGGGTTATCCAATCTGCCCTATGTATGATAAAGTAACGCCGCTTTATGAAAAGAAAAAAAAAACGGGCGTTACACTACGAGTAATCCGAGGAATTTAAAACGAGTTGAAAATTGGATTTTCCAATCAAGAGAAATAAGTCGAATCTGAGTTAATCAAAGGCGCAACGGAAACTTAAAATGGCTAAGTCTTTTGAAGGCTTATTGGGCAAATTAAATGAGTTTAATTCGCGAATGGTTCGGCACGGTTTGGCCAGCCAAAGAGGGTGCCAAACCCCTTTGGTTTGGCCGGCCACCATCATGGGGAGAAACCAATTTATTTGGTTTAATTAATAAAATAAATCTAGCGCGATTTGTTTTATAAATTATGGATAAATAAATTTGTATAAAGAAATTTATATAAATAAATTTATGAAAATTTATTCTTTTTATGAAAATTAAAATGATCCGTGGAATGGTTTATTTTAATAAAATCAATTATGAATTGATTTTTCATAATAAAGAAGAATTATAAATTTCTTATAAAATTTTATTCCATAATTAAAGGAGAAAAGGTATTTGTTTTATTATAAAGTTAGTTATAATAAAACTTGGCTTAAACGGAATAATTAATAAGAGAATTTATAAGATAAATTTCTTATGAAAAATTCCGTTAAAGAGGAGACTTGGCAAGGGAGAAGCAACTATATAAGGAACCAAAGGCAAGCCTTGAATTCCCAATCAATTAATCAAGAGAATAATTACTCCCTCTCTCTCTCTCTACACGCCTCTCTCTCTCTCTAGGGCCGGCACCCCTCTCTCTCCCTCTCTCCCTCTCCTCTCACTTCCCTCTGGTCGCGCCGACTCATGCATGGAGAAAAATCTTCTCCGGCGACTCAATTACCGAGAGGCAAGCAATTGTTGATGGTCAACAATTGTGGGCGGCTTGAGGCAATAGCCGAGTGGCTCAAGGAATTACCGAGAGGCAGTTGTTGATCTTGGTCAACAATTGCGGCTTGAGGATTTGCCGATAGCTTGAGGTAATTGCCGAGAGGAAATTGTTGATTTTTTGTCAACAATTGCGGCTTGAGGAATTGCCTACGGCTTGAGGCAAGGCAATTGTTGATGCGGCCGAGGCAATTGTTTTTCTTTAGGATTAATTGCCGTGAGCCATCAACACCAAGGAGAAGCCAACCAAGAAGAAGAAGAAGCGGATCACATCTCCTTCCTCCTCGGAATTTGGATTCCGATTCTTGGCGGTTAGTTTCCATTCTTTTCTCTTGTTGTTCTAGTTGTGCTTTTCGAGAATCTAGTAGTTCTCGACGGCACAAAACTCGTGGCTTTGCGAAGTCATCCCGAAGAGAACTCGACGTCGACGCGAATAGAGGCGGAGCTTCCAAGGGACGCTACGGTTGGATCTCGTCCCTTACTTCGAGTTACGAGAGGTACTTAGTAAATTAGTTTACGTTTCCGCAAAGTTTTAATTTATGATTATGTCGACACATCATAAGGTTGCATGCTAGATACGTGGTTAAAATAATTTAGGAAATTATTTTATGCTAATTCTTCCGCTGCACGTAAAAATTTAAAATTTTACGAACTCGTATCCTTGTCAACATGCACCCGGTCCCAACAGTGGTATCAGAGCCGGTTAGTGTTCGACATAATCATATAATTGTTTTGCGGAAAACTTTGTCATAATCTCAATTTTGGAAAAAATTTTCAATTATGGAAACTTTCCAATTATAATAAATTTTAGATTTAGGAATTTCTAAGTTTGGAAATCCTCATGAAATTTCCCAAACTTTTGAAATATCCTAGTTTCTAAAAAATTTTATAATAATTGTGAAAACTTCTCATCTTTGGAAACTTTCCAATTTTGGAAATTTTCTATTTTAGAAATTTTCCAACTTTGGAAATATGTAAGTTTTCTTTGTACCAGAAACTTACAATCATTCTGAAAACCTATTATGAAATTTCGCAATTTTGGGCACTTTCTTTTAAGAAAGTCTAGACAAATTTATGGACAATTAATTGACAATTAAATTTAAATTAGTTTTTAAATTGACAACAAAATTCTTTATTTTGGATTGAGCCTCGGGGAGCCGTCCAATTTAAAGTTAGTTGTTGTAATTTAATTTCCCAATTTTAAATGAAATTGTCATGTTTAATTTGGTTGCGCTTCCAAAGCGGACCAAATTGGATTTACGACAAATTACTTTTCTTTGGGTATCTGAGCCTCGGGGAGCCACCCTTAGAAAACGATTTGTTGTAATTAATTAAATCCATGAATAAAATATGTTTTAAGAGGTGATGCTCTTACATATTGTTGTCTCCAAAATTAATTAGGAAAATGGTTTCCTATAGAGTTTCTTAAATGAGATTTTCATGAAAATAATATGTGGTTGAATTAAGGGAATTGTCTCTTAATTTAATAAGTTTTGATTTAGAGAAATCAAAGTCTTGAACATATTATTTCCGAAATTGATTATGACAATTTAGGAAATTGTTTCCCAAAACAATTCTTTCAATAAAGTATGAAATTAGAATTAGGAAATCCAGTTCCTAATTCATTTAATGAGACTTGATAACTTAAGTCACATACATACTTTATTAAGGAAATCGTTAGTCATGACATGATTATATGTCATGAATGTGCTTAGAAAAGATGAGACCCAAAACCCCTTACAAAATATTAAGGCCAACACCTTCCACTAATATGGTTAGAATCGGAGTTTTGTTTCTCGTTTGGGTTGATGGACACATCCATGCCCAGCTTGAACCTCAACATGTTCAAACCATGGAATTAGTTTATGAATAATATAGTTGGAGTCAGAGGTCAATCCTTAGTTTTGGTTGTTGGACACATCCAAGCCTGACTAAACGGTTGAATGAGCTCCAACCATATTAAAACTATTTCTTGATTAATGGGTCAGCCTTAATCTTGGAGCATCGATTTGTTGTGCCACAGCCAAGGTCGATGCAAAGAGAGGTGCAGTTGGGTGCTATGTATAATGTCGCATACTTGTTAATGAGTTAACAACCCAATGATTTATGCAAACATTCAATTAGTTGATAGCATAAAGTGATAGTTACATATATGTGATATGTAATCGGTATAATTACCTACCTTCATAGCTAAGAATAACTTGATGGTCACAGCCATGGTGGTTCTTATCTATGGTTGGATATCAACCTATTTGGAGATGTTCCTACGATCTCCCGAATTGATAAAAGGGTTATTCAATTTAAAAAATAAATAGAATTTTTTAATTGATGTATATTGATACATTCTTTAATCATTCTTCTCACATAAACTCAATTTGTATTTCTAGGTTAATCATTCGATCATGTCTTCTCTAAACTTGTGTTCCATTTTGGACACCAATAAACTGACCGGGCCGAACTTCATGGACTGGCTTCGAAACCTGAGGATAGTCCTCAAGGCAGAGAAGCTTGCTTATGCCCTTGAAGATCAACTTCCCAACCTTCCTCCTGAAAATGCAACTCCAGACCAGTTTCCTGAGTTGCTTAACCTGCTGAAGACTGTAGAGCCTTCTGTGAAGCAGGATCAAAAGACGGTACTGTTAGTTGGTTCCTCGAAGAAAGGTTCTAAGAGGAAGGCCAAAGAACAGAATAAAGGGAAGAAGAAAAAGGCTAAAAAGACTGAAAAGAAACCAAAAGGAACTTGTCATCATTGTGGCAAGGAGGGTCACTGGTGAAGAAACTGCAAGGTTTATCTTGAGTCCTTGAAGAAGAAGGCATCCGATGCCCCATCTTCTTCAGGTATCTTCGTTATTGAATGTCACTCTATTTTGTTGTTTTGTTCCTTCGTTAATAAAGAACATTGTATCTATTTCATGTTTGAATGAAAAGGGTTACCATTTAACTTTTAGTAACAATTGTTGTTACATAACTTTAAATGGTGTTCTTTATGGGACTGGAACTTTATGCAATGGCATCTACACGTTAGATTTACCGGTGACATTTCCAATATCGAAGTAAGCAACAAGCGTGCACGAATAGATAATCGAATAGACTCCTACACATGACATTGTCGTCTTGGCCATATAAGTAAGAAACGCATGACCGAATTACACCGTTGTGGAATTCTGGAATCATATGAACCCGGTTCATTTGATACATGCGAATCATGCTTAAAAGGCAAGATGACCAAATTACCCTTTTCCGAAAATGGTAATCCAGTGGGAGAATTGCTTGGTCTAATACATACTGATGTATGTGGACCAATGTCAACTCTTGCACAAGGAGGCTATAGCTACTTCATCACCTTTATCGATGATCACTCACGATTCGGGTATGTGTTCTTGATGAAACACAAATCTGAAGCTTTTGAGAAATTCAAAGAGTTCAGAAATGAAGTAGAGAAACAGCTTGGCAAAAGTATTAAGATACTTCGATCCGATCGGGGTGGTGAATACTTGAGTCAAGAGTTTCAAGATTATCTTAGGGACAATGGGATATTGTCTCAATGGACTCCGCCGTATACACCACAGCATAATGGTGTATCTGAGAGGTGTAACCAAACCTTGATGGACATGGTTAGATCCATGATGAACCATGCAACTCTTCCAAAGTCCTTTTGGGGCTATGCACTTAAGACAGCTGTTTACTTGCTAAACAGAGTCCCAACCAAGGTAGTCTCTACTACTCCATATGAGATATGGAATAGTAAGAAACCTCACTTAACTCACCTTAAGATATGGGGTTGTCCTGCTTATGTGAAGCGGATTGTATCAGACAAATTGGATGCTAAGTCTGATAAATGTCTATTTATTGGATACCCTAAGGAAACGAAGGGTTACCAATTCTATCATCCCTTGGAACAAAAGGTGTTTGTTTCAAGGCATGCTGTATTTCTGGAAAAAGAATTTCTTTTACAAGAAAACAGTGGGAGTGGCATTGAACTTGATGAAGTTCAAGAAACTCCAATAGACATTACAGAGACACCTAGTCTAGACCCACAACCGATAATTCATAGTGATGAGCTATCAGTTGAACCTAAAACAACACCCCCTCTTCGTAAGACTGATAGGACACGCAATATTCCAGAGAGATACGGATTTCTCATAAGTGAATCGAACGACGTATTACTCATAAGCGATGATGAACCTATCAGTTATGAAGATGTTCTGAAAAGTTCAGAAAGGGACAAATGGCTTGAGGCCATGAAGTCGAAAATGAATTCCATGTACAAAAACCAAGTATGGGACTTGGTTAACCCACCTAAAGGGATTAAGCCCATAGGGTGCAAGTGGGTTTTCAAGAAGAAAACCGACATGGAAGGTAAGTCCATTCGGATGCTCCTGGCCATAGCAACTCATTATGATTATGAGATATGATAAATGGATATCAAAACAGCTTTCCTTAATGGAAACCTGCTTGAGGATGTATACATGATACAACCTGAAGGTTTCACATCGGTTGATAAAACCAAAGTATGCAAGCTTCGACGATCCATATATGGACTGAAGCAAGCATCTAGGAGCTGGAACATCCGTTTTGATGAGACAATCAAAAAGTTTGATTTCTCACAAAATCCTGACGAACCTTGTGTGTACAAGATGGTTAGTGGGAGTGCAGTCGTATTCCTAGTATTATATGTCGATGACATATTACTTATAGGAAACGATGTATCAGTCTTACAGACAGTTAAAATTTGATTGTCCAAAACTTTCTCCATGAAAGACCTGGGAGAAGCAACCTATATCCTTGGGATTAGAATCTATAGAGATAGATCAAAACGGTTGCTTGGTCTTTCGCAGTCTACATATATAGACCGAATGCTAAACGGGTTTAGCATGTCGGAATCCAAGAAAGGTTCCCTTCCCATCAGGCATGGGATCAACCTTTCAAAGTCTATGTGTCCGCGCACAAAAGACGAGAGGATTTGCATGAATAAGATTCCTTATGCATCCGTAATAGGATCTATCATGTGTGCTATGTTATGTACTAGGCCCGATGTATCGTATGCTCTGAGTGTCACGAGCAGATACCAGTCTGATCCAGGAATGGATCATTGGGCGGCTGTCAAGACAATCCTTAAGTGCTTAAGAAGAACTAAGGATGTGTTCCTAATATATGGAGAAGGAGATATGGTAATACGTGGGTATACAGATGCCAGTTTCCAAACAGATAAGGATGACTCCAAATCTCAGTCTGGATACGTATTTACTTTAAATAGAGGCGCAATGAGTTGGAAAAGTTCCAAACAAGACACCGTAGCGGATTCTACCACGGAAGCGGAATATATCGCAGCTTCGGAAGCAGCAAAAGAAGCAGTCTGGATCAAGAAGATTGTCTCCGAACTTGGCGTGGTTCCAACCATTGATGAAGCAATACCGGTTTATTGCGACAACAATGGAGCTATTGCACAAGCAAAGGAACCAAGGTCTCATCAGCGATCCAAACACGTGCTTCGCCGCTATCATCTGATCAGAGAGATTATAAGTAGGAATGACATACAAATTGAGAAAATTCCCACTGAAAGGAATTTAGCGGATCCTTTAACTAAGGCCTTGCCTCAAAACAAGTTTGAAGGTCATGTTAGAGCCTGTGGTATTGGATACCGTAGCGATTGGCATTAGGCCAAGTGGGAGTTTGTTAGTGATATGAGAGAAGTGTCCTAAGGCAATCGCCTTATGATTGTAAACATTTATTTTAATAAATGATAATTCACTATTTGAGTATACATGTTTGTGTATTTGATTGGGATCTTAAACTCATCTACTGAATGTCCGCAATACAATTCATAGCATAAGAGAATTTGTGATGGGATCACAACTAGTGATTATCTCTAAATGTGCAATTGTGAAGTATTGAAAATATCCCTAGTCGATGAATTGATAAATACGGACACCATCAATTCTGTTGAGACTAGCATGGGTTATTCTCTAATCAGCTGATTCTCACTGGCTGGTGACATTGGGATGTCCGGAGATAAACATGGATGCTAGTTAAGGGAACTAGTTCATTGGAGTGACTAGCTGTAAAACTTCATATGGTAATCTATATAGATATGTCAATGAAGTTCTTATTGCAGCTTAAGTGCGATGTTCCTTTGACTTGCGGTGTTCAAGTCATCTTGGTCATGGAGACTTATACTTTAACATCTTAAGCAAGCATCTCCAAGGAGGTGTGGACCCAGGATGATTGGGTATAAGCCGAAGTGCCCGAAGATGTTTGAACAGCCTACAAAGGATTCACCACTCCTTGCGAGGAGATGTATACCCAGGCCTATCGTCGGATTGTTACTCAAAGCCTCTGGCCAGAGCATATCATCTTTATAGTATGAGTCTCTTAAATACATGAGAGTAATTTGAAATCCAAAGGACAAGAAAGACACTACTTGGGCTAGGTGTGACGTAGTCAGCCTAGTGGGGACTGACACACACAGACCATGTCCTGAACCAAGTGGGTATAAGATGGTAAAGGGAGTGGGGCACGATTCATTAGAGCTGCTGAAGGGTTTCAGAATTACTTCTGAGGTCAAACCGTTGATCTTTCGATTAATTGGGGGTCATGATGTACTACTAGGTGCCACTCATGACCGTTCTATAATTGGTTAATTATAGACGGCCAACATAAATCGAAAGCCTATTTAGTCACACGCACTACGAGTAATCCGAGGGATTTAAAACGAGTTGAAAATTAGATTTTCCAATCAAGAGAAATAAGTCGAATCTGAGTTAATCAGAGGCGCAACGGAAACTTAAAATGGCTAAGTCTTTTGAAGGCTTATTGGGCGAATTAAATCAGTTTAATTCGTGAATGGTTCGGCTCGGTTTGGCTGGCCAAAGAGGGTGCCAAACCCCTTTGGTTTGGCCGGCCACCATCATGGGGAGAAACCAATTTATTTGGTTTAATTAATAAAATAAATCTAGCGCGATTTGTTTTATAAATTATGGATAAATAAATTTGTATAAAGAAATTTATATAAATAAATTTATGAAATTTATTCTTTTTATGAAAATTAAAATGATCCATGGAATGGTTTATTTTAATAAAATCAATTATGAATTGATTTTTCATAATAAAGAAGAATTATAAATTTCTTATAAAATTTTATTCCATAATTAAAGGAGAAAAGGTATTTGTTTTATTATAAAGTTAGTTATAATAAAACTTGGCTTAAACGGAATAATTAATAAGAGAATTTATAAGATAAATTTCTTATGAAAAATTCCGTTAAAGAGGAGACTTGGCAAGGGAGAAGCAACTATATAAGGAACCAAAGGCAAGCCTTGAATTCTCAATCAATTAATCAAGAGATTAATTACTCCCTCTCTCTCTCTACATGCCTCTCTCTCTCTAGGGCCGGCACCCCTCTCTCTCCCTCTCTCCCTCTCCTCTCACTTCCCTCTGGTCGCGCCGACTCATGCATGGAGAAAAATCTTCTCCGGCGACTCAATTACCGAGAGGCAAGCAATTGTTGATGGTCAACAATTGTGGGCGGCTTGAGGCAATAGCCGAGAGGCTCAAGGAATTACCAAGAGGCAGTTGTTGATCATAGTCAACAATTGCGGCTTGAGGATTTGCCGATAGCTTGAGGTAATTGCCGAGAGGAAATTGTTGATTTTTGGTCAACAATTGCGGCTTGAGGAATTGCCTGCGGCTTGAGGCAAGGCAATTGTTGATGCGGCCGAGGCAATTATTTTTCTTTAGGATTAATTGTCGTGAGCCATCAACACCAAGGAGAAGCCAACCAAGAAGAAGAAGAAGCGGATCACATCTCCTTCCTCCTCGGAATTTGGATTCCGATTCTTGGCGGTTAGTTTCCATTCTTTTCTCTTGTTGTTCTAGTTGTGCTTTTCGAGAATCTAGTAGTTCTCGACGGCACAAAACTCATGGCTTTGCGAAGTCATCCCGAAGAGAACTCGGCGTGGACGCGAATAGAGGCGGAGCTTCCAAGGGACGCTACGGTTGGATCTCGTCCCTTACTTCGAGTTACGAGAGGTACTTAGTAAATTAGTTTACTTTTCTGCAAAGTTTTAATTTATGATTATGTCAACACATCATAAGGTTGCATGCTAGATACGTGGTTAAAATAATTTAGGAAATTATTTTATGCTAATTCTTCCGCTGCACGTAAAAATTTAAAATTTTACGAACCCGTATCCTTGTCAACATGCACCCGGTCCCAACATAGAGGTGTTGGTTGATTTCAAAAATTCATTGCTTTGAGGAATCAATTTATTTTCAAATTCTAAAGTAGTGTATGTTGTGATTCTTAGGATTTTCAAAATAGCCTTTAACCCACTAGCGACCATTCTTAAGGAAAATAAACTTATTGACCCCAATTACATAGACTGGAAAAGAAACATAGACATTGTCTTTACTGCTAAAGAGTACAAATATGTGCTCTTCAAAGGGTGTCCTGAAAATAATGGCCCACCTCAATGAGATTGAGGATCTTGGAGGATAAATCGACGGGGAAACCCAGGTCGATATAATACTCCAATCTCTGCCTAGAAGTTTTGAGCAGTTCCGGCTCAACTATAACACGAATAAGCTGAGTATACGTTGAGGGAACTACTAAGAGAGCTCCAGGCAGCAGAGGGTCTCTTTCGTCAGGGTTCGCAGGCCTTGGTCACTCAGAAGGTTTCTACTTTTGTGCCGAAAGGCAGGAAGAAGAAGAAACAAGGTGAGTCCAAGAAGGCAGCAGAATCGCAGGGACCTTAAGTTGGTGTGAAAAAGCCGAAAGGCAAGTACTTCACGAGCTAGTAGACTGGACAATGGAAGGAGAACTGTCCTCGTCGTCAAGACAAAGTTAGATCTTTTTCTTCTGTCGTTGTAACATGATTAGCGGTGTTATCTACCAGTACCTGGTATGTAGATACGGATGCCACTAATCATGTCTGTAATTCTTTGCAGGGGTTCTAGGAAGCCCAACGACTAGCTGAGGAAGAGATTACTGTCTACATAGGAAATGCTACGGAGGTGGGTACATTGCAGTGGGAGTTATTTATTTTGAGGAAAATAAATTTTTGGTTTTAAGAAGATTGCTTTTATGTACCTAATATTTAGAAAGAACTCTGGTTCAGTTTCTGAAATAATGGATATTCTATTGCTTTTTGTTATGAAAAGTGGAATAGAAAGATTATCTATTTTGGAACATGGATAAGTAATTTAAGCATTAGAACCAAAGTCTCCCATGATGCAAATAGTAGCTAATAGCTCATCACCTAATTAAAATAAGAGAAAAGTTCCTTCCAAGATGAACCAAACATGTCTTTGGCATCTAAGGCTTGGTCATTTCAACCTTAGTAGGATTCAAAGGTTGATAGCCGATGGACCCTCGGGTTCATTGGTAGTGGGAGACTTCCTAACCTTTGAATTTTGCTTGGAAGGTAAGATGACCAAGAGGCCTTTCAAGGCTGAGGGGTATAAAGCCAAAGATATGTTAGAATTGGTTCATTCTGATTTGTGTGATTCTATACCTATCAATAAAAGAGGTAGCTTTGAATACTTCGTGAGACGAATATTTAAAGGTATGGATACGTTTACTTGATGGCCGCAAGTCTGAATCTTTAATTAGTTCAAAGAATTCAAGACTGGTGTGGAGAAACATTAAGGTAAAAGTATCATGACACTACGACCGGATCGTGGTGGTGAGTACCTCTTGGGAAAGTTTAAGACTTACTTATCAGAGACTGGGATTCAATCCCGATTGACTGCACCCGCTACACCCCAATAGAATGGTGTAGCAGAGTGAAGGAAAAGAGCTCTTATGGAGAGGGATAGGACAATGATGAGCTACTCCGAGTTGCCGGATTTGTTCTGGGCATATGCTCTGGAAACGACAGCGTACACACTTGATACCATCTAGGTCAGAGTCTTCTACTCCAGTAGAAATGTGGACTGGGCGAAAGCCAAGTCTAAGACATATTCGGATATGGGAAAGCTTAGCACATGTGCTGAGAGGGGATATTGATAATATTGGAATCTCATGCGCTTGTTTGTAGGCTATCCTAGAGGAACAAAAGGTGGTTCTGTAGTCCTAAGGATCAGAGGGTAATCGTTGGCACGAATACCAGATTCATAGAAGAAGACTATGTGATGAACCACAAGCCCATGAGTAGACTAGTTCTTGAAGAATTAAGAGGGGATGTTCTGACCTTAGTACCAACTATACAAGAGGATACACCACAAGTCACTGCACCGCGTGTTACAGAAGATACACAGGTGGTACCTCGTCGTAGTGGGAGGGTCGTTAGTTAACCAGAAGGATTCATGTTCATGGGAGAGTCTTCAGACTTGGTCTCTGGTGACCATGAATCAAGATCCCTAGACCTATGACGAGGAACATCCGCTTTGAAGAAATAATCCAGTCATATGGATTTGTTCAAAGGACGGATGAGATTTGTGTATAAAAGAAATGTGACGTAAACGTAGTGGTATTCTTGTACTATACGTAGATAATATTTTGATAGTTGGCAACAATGATAAAGTATTATCAGACGTAAGGGTATGGTTGTCCAAACAGTTGATATGAAGGACTCGGAGAAGCAGGGCACATCCTTGGTGATCAAAGTTCTAAGCGATCACCAGAGAAGGTTGTTGTGTTTATCCCAAGCTTCATACAGTGACAGTGTCTTAACTTGTTTTAGCATGAAACCTCCAAGAAAAGTTTTGTACTTTTCAGCCGTGGAGCTACTCTATCTAAGGAGATATGTTTAGATTATCAAAGGAGATAGAGTAGGTAATGGTTGTTCCTTTAGCGTCGGCTATAATAAGCCTCATGTATTCTAAAATCGAGACCAGATATCTGTTGTGCCATGGCCATGGTTAGCATATATCGGAGTATCCCAAGTCAAGAAAATTAGTTTGCGGTAAAAGCATATATTAGTGCCTGAGAAGGACTAAGGACTATATTGTTAGTGATATGAGAGAAGTGTCCTAAGGCAATCGCCTTATGATTGTAATCATTTATTTTAATAAATAAATATTCACTATTTGAGTATACATGATTATTTGATTAAGATCTTAAGCTCATTTACTAAATGTCTGCAATACAATTCACAGCATGAGAGAATTTGTGATGAATTCACAACTAGTGATTATCTCTACATGTGCAATTGTGAAGTATTGAAATTGTTCCTAGTCGATGAATTGATAAATACGGACACTATTAATTCTATTGAGACTAGCATGGGTTATTCTCTAATCAGCTGATTCTCACTGGCTGGCGACATTGAGATGTCCGGAGATAAACATGAATGCTAGTTAAGGGAACTAGATCATTGGAGTGACTGGCTATAAAACTTCATATGGTAGTCTATATATAGATATGTCAGTGAAGTTCTTACTACAGCTTAAGTGCGATGTTCCTTTGACTTGCCATGTTCAAGTCATCTTGGTCATGGAGACTTATACTTTGACATCTTAAGCAAGCATCTCCAAGGAGGTGTGGACCTAGGATGATTGGGTATAAGCCGAAGTGCCCGAAGATGTTTGAACAGCCTACAAAGGATTCACCACTCCTTGCGAGGAGATGTATACCCGAGGCCTATCGTCGGATTGTTACTCGAAGCCTCTGGCCAGAGCATGACATGTTCAGAGTATGAATCTCTTAAATACATGAGACTAATTAGAATCCATAGGACGAGGAAACGTTACTTGGGCTAGGTGTGACGTAGTTAGCCTAGTGGGGACTGACACACATAAACCATGTCCTGAACCAAGTGGGTATAAGATGGTGAAGGGAATGGGGCACGATTCATTATAGCTGCTGAAGGGTTTCAGAATCATTTCTGAGGTCAACCGTTGATCTTTCAATTAATTGGGGATCATGATGTACTACTAGGTGTCACTCATGATCGTTCTATAATTAATTAGTTAATTATGGACGGCCAACATAAATTGAAAGCCTATTTGGTCACACGCATAACGAGTAATTCGAAGGATTTAAAACGAGTTGAGAATTGGATTCTCCAATCGACATAGACTATTTTTGGTAAGTCCAAACAATAGTCAAAACTGAATTTATTTCAGACGCATCGGAAGCATAAAATGGCTAAGTCTTTTAAAGACTTAATGGGTGAATTAAATAAGTTTAATTCATTAAGGGATTTGATCCAATTGGGGTTAGATGGGCCGGCCAAGGAAGGGGGCCTCCTCTCTTCTTGTCATGGCCGGCCACCACCATAAGAGGATAAGGCTATTTTGGTTTGTTTTATAAAATAAACTAATGGTTGGTTTATTTTATAAAAGGTTATATAAATTTTTATATAATGAACCATGAGTTGGTTTGTTTAATAAAATTTATATAATGAACCAATGGTTGGTTTGTTTTATAAAATTTTATATAATGAACCAATGGTTGGTTTGTTTTATAAATTTTATATAATCACGCCAAAAGAAAGAGAGCCTTGATTATAGATTGATTGAGAAATTATTCCATAATCAAGAAGAAGAAGCTTGATCATGAGAGCCTTGATTATGGATTGATTGAGAAATTATTCCATAATCAAGGAGAGGTTTGCTTGGGAATTAAGAAACCTCTCCATATATAAAGGACCCAAGGGGTGCCATGGAAGATGATCCATCCAAGAATTGCTTGGGCTCTCTCCTCTTTTTCTCTCCCTCTCTCTTGGCCGGCCATAGGCCTTCCTTCTTTCTTCTTGCCGTGAGCACAAGGAGAAGCATCAAGGCGACGAAGTTCTTCCTTGCGACGATCTTCCTCTTCGGCCAACCTTAGTGGTGAGTTTTTCGATTTGATTACTCTCTCGGTTTTCGTCGTGTTCACGGAGAATCTAGTAGTTCTCGTGAACACAAAACTCGTGGCTTAGCGAAGTCATCCCGACGATACTCGGCGTGGATACAAATAGAGGCGGAGCTTTCAAGGGACGCTAACGGTTGGATCTCGTCCCTTCTTCCAAGTTACGTAAGGTAATTCGTAGAGTAATTTCCTTTTCTGCAAAAATTTTATATTACGATTATGTGAACACATTGCATGCTTAGGATATGTGTTAGAATAATTTAGAAAATTATTCATGCTTTTGTTTCCGCTGCATGTAATTATATAACAATTACAATACGTGTCCGCGTCGACATGCACCCGTTCCCAAAAGTGGTATCAGAACCGGTTAGTGTTCGACATAATCATATAATTATTTTGCAGAAAACTTTGTCATGATCTCAATTTTGGAAAATTTTCCAATTAGGGAAACTTTCCAATTACGGTAAATTTTAGATTTAGGAATTTTAAAGTTTGGAAATCCTCATGAAATTTCGCAAACTTTTGAAATATCTCTGTTTCTGAAATTTTATGATAATTGTGAAAACTTTCCATTTTTGGAAATTTCTTAATTTTGGAAATTTTCCAATTTTGGAAATACATAAGTTTTCTTTGTACCAGAAACTTACAATAATTCTGAAAACCTTTTAATTTTGGAAACTTTCTATTTATGGAAAGCTCGTAATTTTGGGGACTTTCTTTTCATAAAAGTCTAGACATTTTATGGAAACATTAATTGACAATTAAATTCAAATTGGTTTTTAAATTATTAACAAATTTCTTTACTTTGGGGAGTGCCTCGGGGAGCCACCCAAATTAAAGTTAGTTGTTATAATTTAATTTCCTATTTTGAATATGAATTGTTAAAATTGATTTGGGTAGGCCTCAGGGAGCCATCCAAATTATATTATTAACAAGTTCTTCAATTGTCAAGTTTAATTTGGTTATGCCTCGGGGAGCAGGCCAAATTAGATTTACAATAAATTTCTTTTCTTTGGGGAGTACCTCGGGGAGCCACCCAAAGTAAATAATTTGTTGTAATTAATTATCCATAAATAAAATATGTGATCAAATCTTGGAAATGTTTGAGGTGATTCTCAAATGATAATTTTCTTATTTGATTTATGAGGTGATGCTCTTACATATTGTTGTCTCCAAAATTAATTAGTAAAAATTGTTTCCTATAGAGTTTATTTCCTTAAATAAGATTTTAATGAAAATAATATGTGGTTGAATTAAGGGAATCTGTCTCTTAATTTAATAAGATTTGATTTAGAGAAATCAAAGTCTTAAACATATTATTTCCGAAATTGATTATGACAATTTAGGAAATTGTTTCCCAAAATAATTCCTTGAATAAAGTATGAAATTAGAATTAGAAAATCCGGTTCTTAATTCAATTAATGAGACTTGATAAATTAATTCACATACATACTTTATTAAGGAAATCGTTAGAACATGACATAATTATATGTCATGAATGTGCTGAAAAGGAAAAGGATGAGACCCAAAACCCCTTACAAAATATTAAGGCCAACACCTTCCATTAATATGGTTAGAACCGGAGTTTTATTTCTCGTTTGGGTTGATGGACACATCCATGCCCGGCTTGAACCTCAACATGTTCAAACCATAGAATTAGTTTATGATTAATATAGTTGGAGTCAGAGGTCAATCCTTAGTTTTGGTTGTTGGACACATCCAAGCCTGACTAAACAGTTGAATGAGCTCCAACCATATTAAAACTATTGCTTGATTAATAGGTTAGCCTTAAGCTTGGAGCATCGATTTGTTGTGCCACAGCCAAGGTCGATGTAAAGAGAGGTGCAGTTGGGTGCTATGTATATTGTTACATACTTGTTAATGAGTTAACAACCCAATGATTTAAGCAAACATTCAATTAGTTAATAGCATAATGTGATAGTTACATATGTATAATATGTAATCGGTATAATTACCTACCTTCATAGCTAAGAATAACTTGATGGACTCTAGCCATGGTTGTTCTTATCTATGGTTGGATATCAACCTATTTGGAGATGTTCCTACGATCTCCCGAATTGATAAAAAGGGTTATTCAATTCGAAATAAATAGGATTTAATTAATGTATATTGATGCATTCTTTATCATTCTTCTCACATAAGCTCAATTTGTATTTCTAGGATAATCACTTGATCACGTCTTCTTTGAATTTGCATTCCATTTTGGACACCAATAAGCTGACTGGGCCAAACTTCATGGACTGGCTTCGAAACCGAAGGATAGTCCTCAAGGCAGAAAAGCTTGCTTATGTCCTTGAAGAACAACTTCCCAACCATCCTCCAGAAGATGCAACTCCAGACCAGTTAGTGGCCTATCAGAAACATGTGGCCGATTCTGAACTTGCGAGTTGCATCATGCTGGCCGCTATGGTACTTGAGCTGCAAAAGCAGCATGAGTATATGGATGCTCATACCATCATCTTCCATCTTCATGAGCTGTTTGACGAGCAGGCGAGATCCGAAAGGTTCGAGGTCTCCAGACTCCTCTTCACCTCTAAGATACAGGAAGACACTTCTGTCTCACAGTTTGTGTTGAAGATGTTGGGGTACATTGAGCGACTAGGCACACTCGGATTTGCAATGGATCACGAACTAAGTGTTGACTTAATTCTGCATTGTTTGCCCAAGAGTTACTCACAATTTGTGATGAACTATCGGATGAACAAGTTGGAGACTACCATTCCTGAGTTGCTCAACCTGCTGAAGACTGTAGAGCCTTCTGTAAAGCAGGATTAGAAGACGGTACTGTTAGTTGGTTCTTCAATGAAAGGCTCTAAGAGGAAGCTCAAAGAACATAATAAGGAAAGAAGAAAAAGGCCAAAAAGACTGAAAATGCACCAAAAGGCACTTGCCATCACTGTGACAAGGAGGGTCATTGGCGAAGAAACTGCAAGGTTTATCTTGAGTCCTTGAAGAAGAAGGCATCCGATGCCCCATCCTCTTCAGGTATCTTCGTTATTGAATGTCACTCTATTTTCTCGTCCACCTGAGTACTTGATACTGGGTGTAGCTCACATATATGTAATGACATACAAGGGCTAAGGAATAGAAGAAGACTCGTCAAGGGAGAAGCGAATTTGCGAGTTGGAAATGGAGCAAAGATTGCTGCTGTTGCCATCGGAACATATTTGCTAAAGCTCCCTACTGGACTTGTCTTAGAATTGGATAATTGTTATTTTGTTCCTTCGTTAATAAAGAACATTGTATCTATTTCATGCTTGAATGAAAAGGGTTATCATTTAACTTTTAGTAACAATTGCTGTTATATAACTTTAAATGGTGTTCTTTATGGGACCGGAACTTTATACAATGGTATCTACACGTTAGATTTATCCAGTGACGTTTTCAATATCGAAGTTAGCGACAAACGTGCTCGAATAGATAATCAAATTGACTCCTATACGTGGCATTGTCGTCTTGGCCATGTAAGTAAGAAACGCATGACCAAATTACACCGATGTGAAATTCTGGAATCATTTGAACCCGGTTCATTTGATACATGCGAATCATGCTTAAAAGGCAAGATGACCAAATTACCCTTTTCTGGAAAAGGTAAACTAGTGGGAGAATTGCTTGGTCTAATACATACTGATGTATGTGGACCAATGTCAACTCTTGCACAAGGAGGTTATAGCTACTTCATTACCTTTCTCGATGATCACTCACGATTCGGGTATGTGTTCTTAATGAAACACAAATCTGAAGCTTTTGAGAAATTCAAAGAGTTCAGAAGTGAAGTAGAGAAACAGCTTGGCAAAAGTATTAAGATACTTCGATCCGATCGGGGTGGTGAATACTTGAGTCAAGAGTTTCAAGATTATCTTAGGGACAATGGGATATTGTCTCAATGGACTCCGCCATATACACCACAGCATAATGGTGTATCTGAGAGGCGTAACCGAACCTTGATGGACATGGTTAGATCTATGATGAATCATGCAACTCTTCCAAAATCCTTTGGGGCTATACGCTTAAGACAGCTGTTTACTTACTAACAAAGTCCCGACCAAGGTAGTCTCTACTACTCCATATGAGACGTGGAATAGTAAGAAATCTCATTTAACTCACCTTAAAATATGGGGTTGTCCTGCTTATGTAAAGCGGACTGTATCCGACAAATTGGATGCTAAGTCTGATAAATGTCTATTTATTGGATATCCTAAGGAAACGAAGGGTTACCAATTCTATCATCCCTTGGAACAAAAGGTGTTTGTTTCAAGGCATGCTGTATTTCTGGAAAAAGAATTTCTTTTACAAGAAAACAGTGGGAGTAGCATTGAACTTGAAGAAGTTCAAGAAACTCCAATAGACATTACAGAGACACCTAGTCTAGACCCACAACCAATAACTCATAATGATGAGCTATCGGTTGAACCTAAAACAACACTACTTCTTCGTAAGTCTGATAGGAGATTTCTTATAAGTGAATCGAACGACGTGTTACTCGTTAACAATGACGAACCTATCAGTTATGAAGAAGTTCTGATAAATTCAGAAAGGGATAAATGGCTTGAAGCCATGAAGTCGGAAATGGATTCCATGTACGAAAATCAAGTATGGGACTTGGTTAACCCGCCTGAAGGGATTAAGCCCATAGGGTGCAAGTGGGTTTCAAGAAGAAAACTGACATGGAAGGTAATGTTGTTACCTTTAAGGCTAGATTAGTGGCAAAAGGATATCGTCAGAAACAAGGAATTGATTATAACGAAACCTATTCACCAGTAGCTATGCTCAAATCCATTCGGATGCTCCTGGCCATAACAGCTCATTATGATTATGAGATATGGCAAATGAATGTGAAAACAGCTTTCCTTAATGGAAACCTGCTTGAGGATGTATACATGATACAACCTGAAGGTTTCACATGGTTAATAAAACCAAAGTATGCAAGCTTCGACGATCCATATATGGACTAAAGCAAGCATGCAGGAGCTGGAACATCCGTTTTGATGAGACAATCAAAGAGTTTGATTTCTCACAAAATCCTGACGAACCTTGTGTATACAGAAGGTTAGTGGGAGTGCAGTCGTATTCCTAGTGTTATATGTCGATGACATTTTAGTTATAGAAACGATATATCAGTCTTACAGTCAGTTAAAATTTGGTTGTCCAAAACTTTCTCCATGAAAGACCTGGGAGAAGCAACCTATATTCTGGGATTAGAATCTATAGAGATAGATCAAAACGGTTGCTTGGTCTTTCGCAGTCTACATATATAGACCGAGTGCTAGAAAGGTTTAGCATGTCGGAATCCAAGAAAGGTTACCTTCCCATCAGGCATGGGATCAACCTTTCAAAGTCTATGTGTCCGCGCACAGAAGACGAGAGGATTTGCATGAATAAGATTCCTTATGCATCCGCGATAGGATCTATCATGTATGCTATGTTATGTACTAGGCCCGATGTATCATATGCTCTGAGCGTCACAAGCAGATACCAGTCTGATCCAGGAATGGATCATTGGGCGGCTGTCAAGACAATCCTCAAGTACTTAAGAAGAACTAAGGATG
>JAGFNQ010006738.1:0-63006 GCA_024364735.1 Boesenbergia rotunda | reverse complement strand
GAATTTGCGTTCCATTTTGGACACCAATAAGCTGACTGGGCCAAACTTCATGGACTGGCTTCGAAACCGAAGGATAGTCCTCAAGGCAGAAAAGCTTGCTTATGTCCTTGAAGAACAACTTCCCAACCATCCTCCAGAAGATGCAACTCCAGACCAGTTAGTGGCCTATCAGAAACATGTGGCCGATTCTGAACTTTGCGAGTTGCATCATGCTGGCGCTATGGTACTTGAGCTGCAAAAGCAGCATGAGTATATGGATGCTCATACCATCATCTTCCATCTTCATGAGCTGTTTGACGAGCAGGCGAGATCCGAAAGGTTCGAGGTCTCCAGACTCCTCTTCACCTCTAAGATACAGGAAGACACTTCTGTCTCACAGTTTGTGTTGAAGATGTTGGGGTACATTGAGCGACTAGGCACACTCGGATTTGCAATGGATCACGAACTAAGTGTTGACTTAATTCTGCATTGTTTGCCCAAGAGTTACTCACAATTTGTGATGAACTATCGGATGAACAAGTTGGAGACTACCATTCCTGAGTTGCTCAACCTGCTGAAGACTGTAGAGCCTTCTGTAAAGCAGGATTAGAAGACGGTACTGTTAGTTGGTTCTTCAATGAAAGGCTCTAAGAGGAAGCTCAAAGAACATAATAAGGAAAGAAGAAAAAGGCCAAAAAGACTGAAAATGCACCAAAAGGCACTTGCCATCACTGTGACAAGGAGGGTCATTGGCGAAGAAACTGCAAGGTTTATCTTGAGTCCTTGAAGAAGAAGGCATCCGATGCCCCATCCTCTTCAGGTATCTTCGTTATTGAATGTCACTCTATTTTCTCGTCCACCTGAGTACTTGATACTGGGTGTAGCTCACATATATGTAATGACATACAAGGGCTAAGGAATAGAAGAAGACTCGTCAAGGGAGAAGCGAATTTGCGAGTTGGAAATGGAGCAAAGATTGCTGCTGTTGCCATCGGTACATATTTGCTAAAGCTCCCTACTGGACTTGTCTTAGAATTGGATAATTGTTATTTTGTTCCTTCGTTAATAAAGACCATTGTATCTATTTCATGCTTGAATGAAAAGAGTTATCATTTAACTTTTAGTAATAATTGCTGTTACATAACTTTAAATGGTGTTCTTTATGGGACCGGAACTTTATACAATGGTATCTACACGTTAGATTTATCCGGTGATGTTTTTAATATCGAAGTTAGCAACAAACGTGCTCGAATAGATAATCAAATAGACTCCTATACGTGGCATTGTCGTCTTGGCCATGTAAGTAAGAAACGCATGACCAAATTACACCGATGTGAAATTCTGGAATCATTTGAACCCGGTTCATTTGATACATGCGAATCATGCTTAAAAGGCAAGATGACCAAATTACCCTTTTCTGGAAAAGGTAAACTAGTGGGAGAATTGCTTGGTCTAATACATACTGATGTATGTGGACCAATGTCAACTCTTGCACAAGGAGGTTATAGCTACTTCATTACCTTTATCGATGATCACTCACGATTCGGGTATGTGTTCTTAATGAAACACAAATCTGAAGCTTTTGAGAAATTCAAAGAGTTCAGAAGTGAAGTAGAGAAACAGCTTGGCAAAAGTATTAAGATACTTCGATCCGATCGGGGTGGTGAATACTTGAGTCAAGAGTTTCAAGATTATCTTAGGGACAATGGGATATTGTCTCAATGGACTCCGCCATATACACCAACCATAGCATAATGGTGTATCTGAGAGGCGTAACCGAACCTTGATGGACATGGTTAGATCTATGATGAATCATGCAACTCTTCCAAAATCCTTTTGGGGCTATACGCTTAAGACAGCTGTTTACTTACTAAACAAAGTCCCGACCAAGGTAGTCTCTACTACTCCATATGAGACGTGGAATAGTAAGAAATCTCATTTAACTCACCTTAAAATATGGGGTTGTCTTGCTTATGTAAATCTGACTGTATCAGACAAATTGGATGCTAAGTCTGATAAATGTCTATTTATTGGATACCCTAAGGAAACAAAGGGTTACCAATTCTATCATCCCTTGGAACAAAAGGTGTTTGTTTCAAGGCATGCTGTATTTCTGGAAAAAGAATTTCTTTTACAAGAAAACAGTGGGAGTAGCATTGAACTTGAAGAAGTTCAAGAAACTCCAATAGACATTACAGAGACACCTAGTCTAGACCCACAACCAATAACTCATAATGATGAGCTATCAGTTGAACCTAAAACAACACCACTTCTTCGTAAGTCTGATAGGATACGCAATATTCCAGAGAGATACGAATTTCTCATAAGTGAATCGAACG
This sequence comes from Boesenbergia rotunda, assembly GCA_024364735.1. Lineage (NCBI taxonomy): Eukaryota > Viridiplantae > Streptophyta > Magnoliopsida > Zingiberales > Zingiberaceae > Boesenbergia > Boesenbergia rotunda. The sequence goes on along the minus strand of JAGFNQ010006738.1, from coordinate 60,688 downwards.
ACGTGTTACTCGTTAACAATGACGAACCTATCAGTTATGAAGAAGTTCTGATAAATTCAGAAAGGGATAAATGGCTTGAAGCCATGAAGTCGGAAATGGATTCCATGTACGAAAATCAAGTATGGGACTTGGTTAACCCGCCTGAAGGGATTAAGCCCATAGGGTGCAAGTGGGTTTTCAAGAAGAAAACCGACATGGAAGGTAATGTTGTTACCTTTAAGGCTAGATTAGTGGCAAAAGGATATCGTCAGAAACAAGGAATTGATTATGACGAAACCTATTCACCAGTAGCTATGCTCAAATCCATTCGGATGCTCCTGGCCATAGCAGCTCATTATTATTATGAGATATGGCAAATGGATGTGAAAACAGCTTTCCTTAATGGAAACTTGCTTGAAGATGTATACATGATACAACCTGAAGGTTTCACATTGGTTAATAAAACCAAAGTATGCAAGCTTCGACGATCCATATATGGACTAAAGCAAGCATGCAGGAGCTGGAACATCCGTTTTGATGAGACAATCAAAGAGTTTGATTTCTCACAAAATCCTGACGAACCTTGTGTATACAAGAAGGTTAGTGGGAGTGCAGTCGTATTCCTAGTGTTATATGTCGATGACATTTTAGTTATAGGAAACGATATATCAGTCTTACAGTCAGTTAAAATTTGGTTGTCCAAAACTTTCTCCATGAAAGACCTGGGAGAAGCAACCTATATCCTTGGGATTAGAATCTATAGAGATAGATCAAAACGGTTGCTTGGTCTTTCGCAGTCTACATATATAGACCGAGTGCTAGAAAGGTTTAGCATGTCAGAATCCAAGAAAGGTTACCTTCCCATCAGGCATGGGATCAACCTTTCAAAGTCTATGTGTCCGCGCACAGAAGACGAGAGGATTTGCATGAATAAGATTCCTTATGCATCCGCGATAGGATCTATCATGTATGCTATGTTATGTACTAGGCCCGATGTATCATATGCTCTGAGCATCACAAGCAGATACCAGTCTGATCCAGGAATGGATCATTTGGGCGGCTGTCAAGACAATCCTCAAGTACTTAAGAAGAACTAAGGATGTGTTCCTAATATATGGAGAAGGTGATATGATAATACGTGGATATACAGATGCCAGTTTCCAGACAGATAAGGATGACTCCAAATCTCAGTCCGGATACGTATTTATTTTGAATGGAGGTGCAGTAAGATGGAAAGTTCCAAGCAAGACACCGTAGCGGATTCTACCACGGAAGCGGAATATATTGCAGCTTCGGAAGCAGCAAAGGAAGCAGTCTGGATCAAGAAGTTTGTCTCAGAACTTGGTGTGGTTCCAACCATTGATGAAGCAATACTGGTTTACTGTGACAACAATGGAGCTATTGCACAAGCAAAGGAACCAAGGTCTCATCAGCGATCCAAACATGTGCTTCACCGCTATCATCTGATCAGAGAGATTATAAGTAGGAATGATATACAAATTGAAAAAATTCCCACTGAAAGGAATTTAGTGGATCCTTTAACTAAGGCCTTGCCTCAAAGTAAGTTTGAGGGTCATGTTAGAGCCTGTGGTATTGGGTACCGTAGCGATTGGCATTAGGCCAAGTGGGAGTTTGTTAGTGATATGAGAGAAGTGTCCTAAGGCAATCGCCTTATGATTGTAATCATTTATTTTAATAAATGAATATTCACTATTTGAGTATACATGAATATTTGATTAAGATCTTAAGCTCATTTACTGAATGTCCGCAATACAATTCACAGCATGAGAGAATTTGTGATGAATTCACAACTAGTGATTATCTCTACATGTGCAATTGTGAAATATTGAAATTGTCCCTAGTCGATGAATTGAAAAATACGGACACTATCAATTCTGTTGAGACTAGCATAGGTTATTCTCTAATCAGCTGATTCTCACTGGCTGGCGACATTGAGATGTCCGGAGATAAACATGAATGCTAGTTAAGGGAACTAGTTCATTGGAGTGACTGGCTGTAAAACTTCATATGGTAGTCTATATATAGATATGTCAGTGAAGTTCTTACTGCAGCTTAAGTGCGATGTTCCTTTGACTTGTGGTGTTCAAGTCATCTTGGTCATGGAGACTTATACTTTGACATCTTAAGTAAGCATCTCCAAGGAGGTGTGGACCCAGGATGATTGGGTATAAGCCGAAGTGCCCGAAGATGTTTGAACAGCCTACAAAGTATTCACCACTCTTTGAGAGGAGATGTATACCCGAGGCCTATCGTCGAATTGTTACTCAAAGCCTCTGGCCAGAGCATGACATGTTCAGAGTATGAATCTCTTAAATACATGAGAGTAATTAGAATCCATAGGACGAGGAAACGTTACTTAGGCTAGGTGTGACGTAGTCAGCCTAGTGGGGACTGACATACAAAGACTATGTCCTGAACCAAGCGGGTATAAGATGGTGAAGGGAATGGGGCACGATTCATTATAGCTGCTGAAGGGTTTTAGAATCATTTCTGAGGTCAACCGTTGATCTTTCAATTAATTGGGGATCATGATGTACTACTAGGTGTCACTCATGATCGTTCTATAATTAATTAGTTAATTATGGACGGCCAACATAAATTGAAAGCCTATTTGGTCACACGCATAACGAGTAATTCGAAGGATTTAAAACGAGTTGAGAATTGGATTCTCCAATCGAGATAGACTATTTTTGGTAAGTCCAAACAATAGTCAAAACTGAATTTATTTCAGACGCATCGGAAGCATAGAATGGCTAAGTCTTTTAAAGACTTAATGGGTGAATTAAATAAGTTTAATTCATTAAGGGATTTGATCCAATTGGGGTTAGATGGGCCGGCCAAGGAAGGGGGCCTCCTCTCTTCTTGTCATGGCCGGCCACCACCATAAGAGGATAAAGCTATTTTGGTTTGTTTTACAAAATAGACCAAAGGTTAGTTTATTTTATAAAAGGTTATATAAATTTTTATATGATGAACCATGAGTTGGTTTGTTTAATAAAATTTATATAATGAACCAATGGTTGGTTTGTTTTATAAAATTTTATATAATAAACCAATGGTTGGTTTGTTTTATAAATTTTATATAATCATGCCAAAAGAAAGAGAGCCTTGATTATGGATTGATTGAGAAATTATTACATAATCAAGAAGAAAAAGCTTGATCATGAGAGTCTTGATTATGGATTGATTGAGAAATTATTCCATAATCAAGGAGTGGTTTGCTTGGGAATTAAGAAACCTCTCCCTATATAAAGGACCCAAGGGGTGCCATGGAAGATGATTCATCCAAGAATTGCTTGGGCTCTCTCCTTTTTTTCTCTCCCTCTCTCTTGGCCGGCGATAGGCCTTCCTTCTTTCTTCTTGCCGTGAGCACAAGGAGAAGCATCAAGGCGACGAAGTTCTTCCTTGCGACGATCTTCCTCTTCAGCCAACCTTGGTGGTGAGTCTTTCGATTTGATTACTCTCTCGGTTTTCGTCGTGTTCACTGAGAATCTAGTAGTTCTCGTGAACACGAAACTCGTGGCTTAGCGAAGTCATCCCGACGATACTCAGCGTGGATATGAATAGAGGCGGAGCTTTCAAGGGACGCTAACGGTTGGATCTCGTCCCTTCTTCCAAGTTACGCAAGGTAATTCGTAGAGTAATTTCCTTTTCTGCAAAAATTTTATATTACGATTATGTGAACACATTGCATGCTTAGGATATGTATTAGAATAATTTAGAAAATTATTCATGCTTTTGTTTCCGCTGCATGTAATTATGTAACAATTACAATACGTGTCCGCATCTGCATGCACCCGGTCCCAACATATATGATGGTTTACCGGGCAGACCAATCTCCTATGGGTTATATGGATACAGATTTCCAGTCAGATAGGGGTAGATGTAAGTATTCCTCGGGGTTTTATGTTTACTTTAAGAGGTAGAACCATAGTTTGGAGGAGCGTCACGCTACGGCTGCGTGATGGACTCCACCATGGAAGCTGGATAGATGGCAGTCTCTTAGACAGCCAAGAAAGCTACATGGTTCAGGAACATCAAGATGGACTTCGATGTGATTCCTAATTTGCTCAGAGCTATCACATTATGTTGTGATAATAATGGTGCAGTTGCAAACTCGAAGGAATCCCTAGCCCATAAGGCGAGTAAACACATAGAGCGCAAGTACCACCCAGGAGAGGAAAAGCTGTTGTTGCCTAGATTATATCAGAAGACAACCTGGGAGATCTTTTCACTAAGGCTTTGATAGCGAGAGCTTTAGGCAAGTGGAGGATCAGGGAGCCAGATGTATGACATTTTGAGAACAGTAAAGTCTTTAAGTATAAGTGGGAGATTGTTAGGATGTATACTAAAAGTCTTACCTTTTCTGTATAGTCATCCGCATTTTGAAAAGAGAATCACAACAACACTATGTGCTTATTTATATTAGTACATGCATAAAAAGTCCTTTAATTTGCATTGTAGATAACATGGTGTGTGGTGGCACATGGAAGATCATGTTATCAGTTCCTTACCTAGTATAAGCAAAGGCTCACAGCCGAGATGGAATTGGACAAACCATCGGGATAGTTGTAGTGTGATTAGGTGTGGTTGGTCTTGACCATAGAATTACACTAGTGTGCTTTGAGTACATTGAGCAGGACCAAAACTAGAGGTTATCCAATTTGTACTGGCTTGATAATTGGATAGGACCTCGGATTTTATTATGGAGTACGATCCCTAAATCTCGATATAATAACGGGCACATATTATTAATAATTATTTCTTTGATTTACCAATGTCCGAGATCTATTATGTTAGATCAATAGGCCTGGTAAGTTGGGAAATAATATTAATTATATGGTGTGTCGTTGATTATTGATGGAATCCGTGTCCTGGTGAGTCGGGATGATGATGCCCCCTTGATGAGCTCAAAAGGTTCATCATGTTAAACCCTGCAGGTGGATTTGATCCAACATGATGATAAGATTGAGTGGTACTAATCATGGATCTAGAATTTAATTAATTTAATTTGTCAGTAATTTAAAATAATTAATGGGCATTCGATATCTTAAATACGGGGGGATAGATGACTCATAATAGGTGGAGCCCATATGTAAATATGGGGGTTGGTGAGGTAATTCAATGAGGATCCTTTAGTGGCATGGATCTTCATTAATGGATCGGGTTTGGATCCATTAGCAGGCCAAGATCCAACTCCTCCTCATGGTCCCTACCGTAACCCTATATATATCCCATGTGGCATGAAACCAAGTTGAATTAATAAATCCGAGGGAACACTAGAAAACCCTAGATTATTCTTCTCCTCTCTCTCTCCCTATCTCTCTCTCTCGGTTCAGCGGCGCTGAAGAGAAGTTGCGGTTGTTCTCTCTTCTCCTCCCACGCGTGGACAGCAGCATGAGGATGTTGTGTTCTCTTCTCCATCCACAGGTGGACAGCAGTAACTGCTGTGTTTTTCTTCTCCATCCACGCATGGACAACAGCAGCTGCTGTGTTTTTCTTCTCCAACCACGCGTGGATAGTAGCATGAGGCTATTGTGTTTTTCTTCTCCACCCACGCGTGGACAACAACAAGAGAAAGAATCATCTTCTCAATGGAGAAGACAAACTTGCGTGAGCAGGCATGCTTCTTCGGCTTCTAGCAAGAAGGTTTCTCATGCAACCTTCGGATGCTTCGATGAAGAAGGTGGCTCACGCAGCCACTTTGGAGAGAGAAAGAAGGTTGATTAAGCAACCTTCGGTGGCCGACGTTGCTCACGCAACCCACCTGTGGAGAACGGCTCAGGCGTCGATGGTATGGAGGAGAGGCATAATAGGGTTTTGTGTTCAGATTTTTCTTCCTGCTTGGAGTGGCCGGCGGCATCCTTTTGGTTAGGGATTGGTTGGCGCAAGAAGGGATCGACTTAGTGACCACGGTTATTGGTAGATCGTCGCCCACACGACGTCCAAGGAGGGAGGGTCATACGGTAGAAGATCATGAGGAAAAGGGAAGGTATAATTCTCCCTTAGCTCCTTTTGTTATTTTGTGCCTTTATGCTTTGCTTCGTCATTTCATGTATGTTATTTAATTATTTTGATTGTTAATCATAGTTAATAATTAATTAACTGGACCCTGACCATAAATACAAGAACCGGCAATCCACTCATCGTCTCTTCCGCGGTCGTTCGGTTAGAATAATTACATGGCTCGATCTTTGTGATTGGCCAAGTTGTAATTTGTACCGAACGATACGATGACGAGATGGTCGTTGGGAGACGAGTCTCTATTCAGATTAATTTTTAATCCGTAGACATTGAGAGGTCTCTTAAGGACGACCAAGTATTCGCTTAGGAAACCCGCCAAGCCATACCCAACAGAGGCTACTGTTACATCCCCACCGGTTGTGAGTCGAGGGCCTTCCTATCAACAGTTTGGCCCTAAAGCGGATCTTTCCTTTGGGGATGGATCTTTGCCGAGGGCTGTCCGTCCAGAGGGAATTAGCTAGGGGATCTCCCCCCTATTGTTTCTTTAGTAGTCCGGCCTGCTAGGTGGCAGAAGAGGCGACTCCCCAAGAGCTTGGGCCCTTCATGGAAAAAGTTGCGTTCTGCACGTTCCTCTCCTCTTCCCTCGGTGCCCAAGGAAGCGGCTCTACCTATTGAGGTAGTAGCCTTGGTACCTGCTCCACCGGTCCTTGCTCTGAAGGTTGTCGTCCCAGCGCCTCCGGCTTGCTCCATTGACCCGTCTACGTCTTCCAAGGGTAAGGTGGTGTTACGACCCAATACCAGATGAGACTGGACCGCCTAAGGAAGAAGTTGCATGCAGCGTTGGAGGCCTCCATGCAATCCTCCCCTCCCCCCCCCCCCCCGGTGCAGTTCAAGGAGGTTCCGGCCGAGGGGGTCGTGACCCAGGGGACTTCTAGCTCCGAGGAGGACGATTCCGACCCCTCCAGTCTGCCACCTGAAGCCCCCACCATCGAGCAACTTCCTCCCCGTCCGGGTTCGCTGCAGCCTGAGGGGTGAGGGAGTACCTCTAGAGGGGCGGCCGTATATGTTTCGGCGGGCCCACTCACCACTCTTTGGGAGACCCTCTTGAAGATACAAATTACGGTTGCATTGGATATTCTCCTGCCCATTACCTATCCTCCTAGCGCAATGGCAGGCCGCTGAGGATTGCATGACAGCAGACCAGGGTCTGTATTCCTGGCCCCGGGTTGAAGACTTGCTCCGCTGGGCATTGAGGGCGGAGGCTGCAGCTGACCACGAGCGTCGGGCAGGATTGATGCAGGCGGGGGTCAGCCGAGCTCTCCGGGCGAAGGTCGAGCACCTGATGAACCTCTTGCAAGACAAGGAGCAGGCTCTTCAAAATTCTTGGCACAGAGAATGTCTGGCGTCCGAGAAGGTTGTGAGTGTCACCAAGGACCTGCTCCAGGTGACGCAGGAGAGGGACCAGCTCCAGGCGAGAGAGGAGGAGTTGTTAGGCGACATCCGGCTCACAGTAGCCTCGGGTGATGGCCTGAACTTGCATAGTCAGGATCAGGCGCAATAGCTCAACCAGACAGAGTCTGATCTCCTGATGGCCACCGATCGTGCATCTGTCCTGGAGAATGGCCTAGCTTAGGCTCGGGCGGATGAGCGGGCCACGTCGGAGAGGCTCAGGGAGGCCTTAGCTGAGCTAGGCGAGATGTCTGCTGAGCTAGGGTGGTTGTGGCATTCTTTTGAGGCTGCTAAGGCCAAACTCCTTGCTCTTCGAGCTACTAAAGCTTTTAGCTCAGAGGAGGCTAAGGCAAGCTTCAAGGCGAAGTTTCTGGGGTCGGCTGAGTTCCGTACCCTTGTAGCCGACCAGGTAATGCAGCGCTTACAGCAGGACTTCCATGGGGCTATCGATAAGTTGAAGGAGGATCAACTCTTACCTCCTGATGCTAACCTGCGATTGTGAGCGCCCCCCGAGTTAGAGAGAGAGGTCTTTTCCCGAGGGCCCGAGCTGACAGAGCCCCACATTCATCGGGGGATTAGGCCTTATTGTAGCAATTTTGGGTTAAATGCGATCACTTTTGCTATTCTTGGTGTATGTGCTTTTACCCAATGTGTCTCGCGTCTTTGCTTTACGGATTTAACGAATGGAAAGGTACTTGTTTGTTTCGAGGCTGATTCGGGGTGTGGAACCCCTAACAATTCTACAGGTCGAAGCTCCACGCCTGCATTCATGTTCATGGGGGGGGGGGCGTCCCCTTCGACATTTCCTTCTGGAGTGTGCGGGTGACTCCCGAACCGTCGCCTCCACCATATTCACAATCTTATTGAATGGACTCATAAAGAGTTGTGGGTTCCTAGGTGCGGTAGGGGCGCGTTAAATGAAATGACGCTTCAACGCCTATTGCTGTTTTTGCATTCTCCCTGCATTAACTGCACGGAGAGGCAGCCATCACTATAAATAGGAGGAGAGGGGTGTACCGTCTCCTTCATCCCTTTTGTCTGCTTGCTTCTTTGTGGCGTGATGCCACCTCTCCTCCCTTCATCTTCGTCGATGTCCCAACGGCCAAGTACCGGAGAGGCAGTAGTGTTGTTGGCTGAGGGACTCCTCCATGGTAGAGTCTTGTGTATCGCTACCCTCACCGGGGAGCATGGTGGAGATGAGGTCCAGGGTCTCGCTGAATATCCTGGAGGATGTGGGACTCCCGGACTATTTGAGGAGTCCAGAAAATACCTTATGTGGTCCGCCAGGGGACATGGAGGAGATGACTCATCCTGCTGATCACCAAACCCTGGTTGACCCGTGGAGGAGTACCCCACGCGCCATCTTCTTCCTAATCCTCGCTTTCCCTGAGTTCCGTGCAGAGGAAGGTGTTTGTGGAATGTATCGTCACCAAGAGGGGAGGGGCTACAGCCGCTGGCTTTTCTCTTTCTCTTTCTTCTTTTCGTTGAGAAATTGTGGTTGCTGTTCCCCCTCCTCTGTTAAGGCAATTCTTCTCTGGGTTTTTACACACTCTGGAGAGAAATTTCCATTGCTATTTCCCCTCCTCTTTTTTCTGCCTTTTGAATGTTGTACTCGGTCGCATCTTTGCGAAGAGGGGGTCTTCGGATGGGGTCGCGCTACCCATGTGTTACCTCAGGCATCCTCACCCGTTGCTGACTACTCGGATGGAGTACCTAGAAGGTGGAAAAGATTTAAGGACCCTGTCGACGGGAATCCGCCCCGTGTGTGCTCAGAAGGTGTTTCCAAGCCTAGCAACCCTACAGGAATGGAGCTGTAGAGGAGAAAGACCCAAGTAGAAGAGTGCTTTCTCTCATCCAATTGTATCTTGATAATTCTCTGAGATCATGTGCTCCTTGTACTTTTCGTATTAATAAAATAATATTTTTGTTACCCTGTGTATGTGTATATCCAGATTACTCTTTGGAGTGTTTTGCTTATGTTCCCCTGGTCAGGCATGCTATTTTACCATTCATTATGTAGAGTCATTCTGTCCCGGGCACTCGGGATATTATGGGGCACCCTGGTTTGCATCCTCGGTGGGGAGTCTGGAACAACCCAGACCAAACCTAAGTATCCCGGGCATCAGCTGCACTGCGAGGTATTAGGGTTTTGAATACTTGGTCGGGCGCGTATGTCCCAGACCAAGGCTAAGTACCCCGGGCATCGGCTGCACTGCGAGGTATTAGGGTTTTGGGTATTTGGTCGGGCGCGTATGTCCTAGACCACTCCCAAGTACCCTGGGCATCAGCTGCACCACGAGGTATTAGGATTTTGGGTACTTGGTCGGGTGCGTATGTCTCAGCCAAGCCTAAGTACCCCGGGCATCGACTGCACCGTGAGATATTAGGGTTTTGGATACTTGGTCGGGCGTGTATGTCCCAGCCAAGCCTAAGTACCCCGGGCATCGGCTGCACCACGAGGTATTAGGGTTTTGGATACTTGGTTGGGCGCGTATGTCCCAGACCAAGCCTAAGTACCCAGCATCGCCTGCACCGTGAGGTATTAGGGTTTTTGGTACTTGCTGTAGCACCGCCGAGACACTAGTTGGTCTCCTCGGACTTCGACCACCCGGTCACCTACTGGAGCTTTATCTTCTGGTGGTAAACAGAGACCACCGCCTAGAAAGTGCTGAGCGCAGGGCGGCCCAGGATGGCATTGTAGGAGGAGGGTGCATCCACGATCAAGAAAGGAGTCCTCCGGGTTCTTTCGAGCCTGTCACTGCCCAATGAGAGTGACAAGGTGATTTGCCCTACCGGCTGTACTCAATTCCCTTTGAAACCAAGTAGCGGAGTCAAGACCGGGAGCAATTCCTCCTTGTCTATCTGCATCTGATCCCAAGCCGCCTTGTACAGGATGTTTACGGAACTCCCTGTGTCCACAATGATGCGCTTAACCTCATAGATAGCAATACGGGCTACGATCACTATGACGTCTTCATGGGGAGTTTCTACTTCTTCAAGGTCGGATGACCCAAAGGATATGGTAGGGACCGACTCCTGACTTTGGCTCGTCCCGATGGAGTAATTTTCCAATCGCCCGGTATAAGATTTTCTGGCCCGGTTGGAGTCCCCTCCAGTAGGCCCTCCTGAGATGACTCTCACATGACCCGAGGGCGGACTCCGCATGGGGGCCTTGCCCTTCTGGGGGTCTCTTTCTAAGGAGAGAGATCTTCGGGGTGCAGGACCCTGACTCCTACCTCGCGATCATGATCGAGACTGAGGTCGGGCCTCGTTTTTCCCGACATGTTGTCGCCGAGGAGAGAAACTTCGCCTTGGAGACCTTCCGCGGTACCCTGACTTATTCCACTTTCTTCTAGGTTTGGTGTTTGCCTCCTCGCCGAACTTCTTCTTCAAGGCATGACACTCTTTAGTGGAATGTGTCGAGATGCCATGGTAACCACAGTACCTTGGTGGTGGCTCTGGCAGCTCGATGTCTACCGTCTCCACCATCGGGCGCCTACCAGCCCAATGGTCGTTCCCGGGGTGAAGTTCCTTTCCCCAGGCCGGGGTGGGGGGCTCCCTCCTGTCTGATCGGGGAACTGCCGGAGTGGGGGGCTCCGATAGGATCTTTGCGACAGGCGTATTGTACTTCTTCCACATTGACATGCGTGACGGAGCGTCCCAACAAATCATCGAAACTGGCGGGGGGCTTCCTTACCAAGGGCCGGAAGAAGTCCCCTTCAGCGAGCCCTTGGGTACAAGCACTGATGAGTATCTCTGATGTTGCACTAGGCACGTCCTACGCCACCCAGTTGAACCTCTGGATGTACTCCTTGAGCGGTTCCTTAGGCTTCTGCTTGAGGGCGAACATGTTAAGTGTCGTCTTCTAGTAGTGACGGCTGCTCGTGAAATGGTGGAGGAAGGCTATCTTGAACTCCGCGAAGGAGTTGATAGAACCATGTGGCAGCCTCTGGAACCACCGCTGAGCTGCTCCGGACAGGGTGTTCAAGAACACCCGGCACTTCACACTGTCAATATACTGGTGCAGGAGTGTCGCATTCTCGAATTTACACACGTGATCCTCTTGATCCGTCTTCCCATCATAATCAGGGATCCTCGGGCCACGGAACTGCTTGGGCATGGGTTCTTCAATATTCTCGGATGAGAAAGGCGTAGAGGGGACCTTATGAGAGGTCTTGGGTTTATCCCTCTTCCCCTGTCCTTCCTCGTGCCTTTGGGTGTTGGAGGCCACCGTGTGGGCCTTCTCAATTTCTCCAGGAGATTCTCCTTGGAGGCCCGGGGTTGCTCCACCCTGTCACCCCACAGGGGTAACAGATCTCCGTGAATGCGAGACAGAGACTCTGGGAATCTCTTCCCTCGTCGGATCCCCTTGTCGCGGGACAGCCTGTTCGACTTAGTGTTGCTCCAGCGCTTCCTTGATGGCATTAGCTACCAGACGGTCAAGTTCCCCTCTTATGAGGGCAAGGGGTTGTTCCTCCGATCCTGTCATCGGTGCTCATTCAGGTGCTTTGCTAGTTTCCCACAGACGACACCAAATTTGTTCCGGAAAGAGGTGACGACGATGGCCAGGCACTGGAGTTCTGCCCCTGTGGAAGTTGCTGCGGCGGGGAGGAACTTAGGGTTCTGCAAGGTTAACACGAGCGTTAGGGGACACGCCGGCAGTGGTCCGGCGGAGTCCACTCCGATGCTCAAGTCAGTCTCTGTCTGAAAAGTAAAGGTAGCGAGAAGTAAACAATGTATGTAGGGTTGAGAGAGCGTAACCCTTTTACCGGAGGGGTTGGACTACCTTTTATACTATCGTCGGCAGACTAGACGTGCCCTCTCGATCGGTGCCACATCTCCGATACATAAGCTATGCCCCCCTCTTTCAGCGGTGACGGGATATCCTTTGAAACAGTCTGCGTCGTTATCACGCTTCCACCCATTGCGATATTTAAGGGTCGTGCAAACCTTTTCTAACGGGGATGATTATCCGCACCGAGAGGGGGGGTCAGTACCCGAGGTCGGTCATTGCGGGGACTCCACCTCCCGAGGTGAGCTCGGGGTCTTCGGGCGCTATAACTCCCGAGGTGCTCTCGGGGCCTAACCTCCCGGGGTACTCTTGAGAGAGGTCTTCAGGCTAACCTTCCTGGGCGCGCCTCCTGAGGGGGCCCTGGGGCCCGGGAAGGAAGGTTGCTTCGATCCATCATGCGGCTTCTTCATCCCCCATGCCGGACATGCACTATTCAACCCTATCAGTAGGTTTTCTCTAAATGGCTTAATATCCACCATAGATAAAAATAACATTGGAGAGAGCCCAACAAGCTTTTTTTAGTTATAATGGTAGGTATCAAATATACCAATCATGTATCGCATATACATAGCTATCACATTATACTATACTATCAACTGATTGAATATTCACATAAAACATTAGGTTGTTAACACATTAACACGTATACATCATATGTATATCACTCAACTTCACCTCTATCCACATTGACCTTAGAGAGAGTCTAATAAATCAACGCTTCGAATTAAAGCCGACCAGTTAATCAAGAGATCATATCTCATGTTTTGAACATATCTAATTTTAGGTTGAGCTTGGAAATAGACCAACAACCCAAAGAAGAAATCAAATTCTGGTTCTCACCATATTAATGGAAGGTATTGTAATAGATTTTTAGATCTCATCCACTTTTCATGCAAATAATTAAATTATCTACATGACATGCTATAAATATGACATGACATAATCAATGCAACTAAGGATGACATATGACATGACAAAATTAATAGGTCTGATATGTTCATATCAGACCTAATGCTAATTGATTTTTTTAATAATATTTTTTAACACTTTTTAAAAAATTAAAATAAATAATGGAGGATATCGTTGGACTTCTTACAACCTCAAAAATTCACAAGACTTAAAATGAGTCCAATCGGGCATGTATATGTCTATCAATGAATTTCGATCAAAACTCACTGATCGACTTAGAAAGCTTATATTATATTCATTTCAAGTCCTGTGATATTCTGAAGTTGCATGAAGTTTAAATATGCCCTTTTTTTATTGTTTTCGATTTTCAATCTCTCATGGTGGTTCAGAGGTTTGAAAAAATAAATATATCTATATTTTTTTCATTTTTTTTCTCTGCATTGGACCTGATATTCCAATATAAGGACCAAGTTGAAAAGACAAGCGAGAGAAAATGAGAAATTTATTTTATACGATTGGAGAGAGAGATATTGGACCCAATAACCCGATTGGACTAGGCCGCGTACAACACGAGCACTCCAACCAACGAGAGATACTTGGATCAACCTCGAACAATAATGTTATGATGATAATAGAATGATGGTTACCATGTGTCTAGCAACCAATTCTTGGGGACCAACTTTAAATGGCAGCAATAAACGTGCTCTACGTTGGACTTCGTCAGGTTCTTGTTAGAGGATGATGCCACCGCATGTCTCAAGAAGACTCCTAGGCGAATGACATTAATATTATGGAAAAAGAATTCTATGCAAGATTTACATCTCCAATAGGTCGAATAACAAATTATTTAACAGGTATAATTTGACAATAATGGCAAAAGTTTTGTGGGAATTAACAAAAGCTACAAAGATGTCAACATGAAACAATTCATCGGTGTAAGGTATGAACGTTTAAGAATCCTTTCGTGCAGTCGCAATCATCAAGAAGTTAGCACAAATATGAAGAACTTTAAGCACTATCTCAACACACAAACACAAATAGGCCAAACTGAAAGTGGCAGAACTGTAAGACCTATAGTTCTAACTTCTATTCAAAATAGAGAAAAACAAACAAGACAATGACAACTTCCAACATCAGATAATGGCCGCAGTGCACAGCTGCACAACAATAACTTGCAACCGACCAACTGCTTGCCAGAATATTGCCATGCTCGCCAATTCATGAGCTAAATGCAGAGATGCCTACGGTCAGTCAATTGTGGTCCAAGAACAAGAATGACAAAAACACCAATTTAACTTGAAGGAATTAACATGGTAATCCTTGAATCCTTTCATCTCTCGAAGAAGAATGACACCAGTGAATTAAGCTACAGGTAGCTGTGTGCGCGCGCGATGTTTGATTATATCTCGTCTGGTGCAGGGAAGGATATATCAGATAAGAACAGCCACCACCACCATGACTGACTCAGTAGGCCTAGCGGTAAGGCATGCATGAGGCTGCTGCAGCTGTGAGCTAAGTCAGCCCAGCCTGTCATGCCCCATCGAATGCTGTAATAATATATCAATACATTTCCCTCCCCCCACCCCCATGTGACCTCTAATAATGCCTCTGTTTTCTTTCCTTCATGTCGTGTTCGTTTCTGTTTGTGAGGTAGCATTTCGCAGTCCATGCTTGCTTTTCCAGTACTCATGGATCGATCGTACCATCCTGGGGTGCTGCTCGAGGATCTTGTCCAGATCATTGGAGACCTCATATCGCATTCTTTGCTATAAACCAGTGATCGAGGTTGCTGCTGCTCAGCTTCATGGCTCTTCTGCCAAGATGTGATTTGAGATCATGAAACTTGGATTATTGAAGTTTTCTCAATTAACTTGGATTTTCATCTACTATCACTAAACTACTGTTCTTTGTTGGCGGCGACAAACATTTTTAATTAATTTATTATCAGTAAATCCTGGAGTTGCTTTGGGGTGAATGTTTGAGTCGGTAGATCAGGCTATTCGGCTTCAATAGAACAGAGCAAAGAGGGCATCACAGAGAGATCAGTCTGATAATAAGAAAAATGCATCACTAAAAAATAAAGTGGAAAGAACAGAAATGTAGAGTTATTACAGCAGATGATACATAGAATGCCGATAGAAAAACAAATTAAACCAATAACAAACATCTCTCTCTCTCTCTCTCTCTCTCTCAGACTAATCTCCCTACAGCAGCAATGCAGCTGCCCCGAACAGAGCCACAAGCCCAATGCTAACGTCGTGCACGATTCCTGAGTTACCGTTTTCCGACGGACTGGTGCCGGGGGGGCTCGTCGGTGATGAAGCTGGAGTAGCGGGACCAGGCGAAGAGATCGGGGGCAGGTGGGAGGGACCGGGCGACGCTGACGGAGGAGTGACTGGCGTTGTGGCAGGACCAGGGGAGTTGGAGGGTGGAAGGGGCGAGGGAGGCGGCGCCGCAGT
The DNA here is from genome assembly GCA_024364735.1 of Boesenbergia rotunda. NCBI lineage: Eukaryota > Viridiplantae > Streptophyta > Magnoliopsida > Zingiberales > Zingiberaceae > Boesenbergia > Boesenbergia rotunda. The sequence goes on along the minus strand of JAGFNQ010006738.1, from coordinate 45,115 downwards.
GGGTGGGGTGGCGGGGGGGGGGGGGGGGGGGGGGGGGGGGGGGGTGCGGGCGGCGGAGTGGCTACGAGAGGAGGAGTGGCTACGGGGGGTGGAGTGGCGACGGGAGGAGGAGTGGCCGGGGGCGGTGTGGCGGCAGGAGGAGGGGAGGAAGCGGGGGGAGGGGTGGCAGTGGGGGTGGGTGGAGGCGCCGTAGGGGAGGCGGCTGGTGACTGGGCGATGCAGGTGGTCAGGAGGGCGAGGGAGATGGCAGCCAGCAAAGCTAGTCTAGGGGAAGCCATTGATTGCGTCGATCTCTTCTTCTCTCTCGCTTTCTCTTCTCTTCTCTTCCACTAATGGCGTGAGTATGAGACTATGAGTGTTGAAAGAACAGGGCGTTGGGTAATAAAGGGGGAGGGACGACGCTGCGGGGACTGTGAGGACAGGCTAATAGCTGTACGGAGTGTATGATAACTTCACCCAACGTATTTTGTTTTGCACCCTCAATCTTGGCAAAAATGGAAATCGTATGATAGTTTTAATCAAAATTTTATATAAATATGTGATATACTCAAAAGGTCGAACTGTCACCTCAGCGGTCTCCTGATCCCTGTCCCATAGGTTTTCAGAAGGAGGTAAATCACGGTTATCACTGGTGTAGTAAGGCGATATAAATATGTGATATAACTTCTATAGTAAATATTTATAAACAAATTTAAAATTAAAACTTATTTAAAATATGTTGGACCGAATGGTTTATAGGCTAGGCAAAAATCAAATAAACATCTATGAGAAGTTATATCACATATTTATATAATAATTTTGATACGTTAATATTAACATATACGTCAACTAAAATCTTAACCTAGTTATAAATATACAATATTAAATCGACAATTTACCAAAGGGCGTACGCAACAATCGGTAATTACCGACGGGCGCACCATGGTTTTATTTTCACCAAAGGGCGCACTCATTACAGTAAACTTCCTCTTATACCCCTCATGTTATCTATTGCCTTTCTCTTTCTCTCTCAGTAATAAATTCTGTGACGTCAGCACATGCAACGTGACTTAATTACTGACTTTTATTTTAAAATAATATCTAATGGAATCGGCGCTAAATTAAAAAACGTAAGATAAAAATTAAAAAAATATTTCACTTTAAAAATTTCTCATCGAATGTGATTTAAAAATATAAATAAATAATTTTTATTTTTATTAATAGAAATTAATATATTAAATAATATTTAATAAATATATTAATGTATAAAAAGTTTTTGGAAACAAACTGTTGGATTTAAAAATATAAATAAATGATTTTATATTTGATTAATAGAAATTAATATATTAAATAATATTTAATAAATATATTAATGTATACATATGTTTTGAAAAAACTGACCGTGGTAGCTTTCAGGCCCACGCTGGCCTGAAATATTTTATTTCACCACGCTGCTAAATATTTTTATTTAGGCCCACGCTGGGCCTGAAATATTTTTATTTCAGGCCCAGCGTGGGCCTGAAATTTTTTATTTCAGGCCCAGCGTGGGCCTGAACTTTTTTATTTCAGGCCCACGTTGGGCCTGAAATCTTTTGATTCAGGCCCGACGTGAATTCAAATTTTTTTTTATTTAAAAAATATATTAATATATAAAAAAACCTATCAAAACACTTAATTTTAGATTCAAACGCAGGGCCTGAAGTCATCCCAGGAGGGTTTGAAGTCAAATAACTTCAGATCCTATAAATAATTAATTTAATAAATAATAATTAAATATAAAAAATATTTTTAAAATAAAAAATTTTTAGTGAGGGCCTGAAGTCATCAGTGACTTCAGGCCCTCTATCTGAAAAATTTTCCCTTAGGCCTGAAGTCATGTGACTTCAGGCCAAAGGAGGGCCTGAAGCCTGAAGTCATCAGACTTCAGGCCCTCCATTAAATATATAAAAATAATAAAAACTTTAAAAAAAAAGGTATAATATATAATTACATAATAATAAAATGTTATAGGAGTGGTTTAGGTATATCAGTGAGTTTTGAGCAAAACTCACTGATGGACCTACCATATTTGGAATTCTGAAAACTCATTATCAGTAGACAGGGTTGAGCTAGGAGATGAGATTTTGGGTGCCGAAACCTCTAATCTTGCCGTATCACCAATGCTATAGCAGTGGTTTAGGTATATCAGTGAGTTTTGATCAAAATTCACTGATGGACCTACCATATTTGGAACTCTGAAAACTCTATATCAGTAGACAGGGTTGAGCTAGGAGATGAGATTTTGGGTGCCGAAACCTCTAATCTTGCAGTATCACCAATGCTATAGGAGTGGTTTAGGTATATCAGTGAGTTTTGAGCAAAACTCACTGATGGACCTACCATATTTGGAATTCTGAAAACTCTATATCAGTAGACAGGGTTGAGCTAGGAGATGAGATTTTGGGTGCCGAAACCTCTAATCTTGATGTATCACCAATGCTATAGGAGTGGTTTAGATATATCAGTGAGTTTTGAGCAAAACTCACTGATGGACTTACCATAATTGGAATTCTGAAAACTCATTATCAGTAGACAGGGTTGAGCTAGGAGATGAGATTTTGGGTGCCGAAACCTCTAATCTTGCCGTATCACCAATGCTATAGCAGTGGTTTAGGTATATCAGTGAGTTTTGAGCAAAACTCACTGATATACCTAAACCACTGCTATAGCATTGGTGATACTGCAAGATTAGAGGTTTCGGCACCCAAAATCTCATCTCCTAGCTCAACCCTGTCTACTGATATAGAGTTTTCAGAGTTCCAAATATGGTAGGTCTATCAGTGAGTTTTGCTCAAAACTCACTGATATACCTAAACCACTGCTATAGCATTGGTGATACGGCAAGATTAGAGGTTTCGGCACCCAAAATCTCATCTCCTAGCTCAACCCTGTCTACTGATAATGAGTTTTCAGAATTCCAAATATGGTAGGTCCATCAGTGAGTTTTGCTCAAAACTCACTGATATACCTAAACCACTGCTATAGCATTGGTGATACGGCAAGATTAGAGGTTTCGGCACCCAAAATCTCATCTCCTAGCTCAACCCTGTCTACTGATAATGAGTTTTCAGAATTCCAAATATGGTAGGTCCATCAGTGAGTTTTGCTCAAAACTCACTGATATACCTAAACCACTTCTATAGCATTGGTGATACAGCAAGATTAGAGGTTTCGGCACCCAAAATCTCATCTCCTAGCTCAACCCTGTCTACTGATATAGAGTTTTCAGAATTCCAAATATGGTAGGTCCATCAGTGAGTTTTGCTCAAAACTCACTGATATACCTAAACCACTCCTATAGCATTGGTGATACAGCAAGATTAGAGGTTTCGGCACCCAAAATCTCATCTCCTAGCTCAACCCTGTCTACTGATAATGAGTTTTCAGAATTCCAAATATGGTAAGTCCATCAGTGAGTTTTGCTCAAAACTCACTGATATACCTAAACCACTCCTATAGCATTGGTGATACAGCAAGATTAGAGGTTTCGGCACCCAAAATCTCATCTCCTAGCTCAACCCTGTCTACTGATATAGAGTTTTCAGAATTCCAAATATGGTAGGTCCATCAGTGAGTTTTGCTCAAAACTCACTGATATACCTAAACCACTCCTATAGCATTGGTGATACTGCAAGATTAGAGGTTTCGGCACCCAAAATCTCATCTCCTAGCTCAACTCTGTCTACTGATATAGAGTTTTCAGAGTTCCAAATATGGTAGGTCCATCAGTGAGTTTTGCTCAAAACTCACTGATATACCTAAACCACTGCTATAACATTGGTAATACGGCAAGATTAGAGGTTTCGGCACCCAAAATCTCATCTCCTAGCTCAACCCTGTCTACTGATAATGAGTTTTCAGAATTCCAAATATGGTTGGTCCATCAGTGAGTTTTGCTCAAAACTCACTGATATACCTAAACCACTCCTATAACATTTTATTATTATGTAATTATATATTATACCTTTTTTAAAATTTTTTATTATTATTTTTATATATTTAATGGAGGGCCTGAAGTCTGATGACTTCAGGCCCTCCTTGGGCCTGAAGTCTGATGACTTCAGGCCTAAGGGAAAATTTTTCAGATAGAGGGCCTGAAGTCACTGATGACTTCAGGCCCTCACTAAAAATTTTTTATTTTAAAAATATTTTTTATATTTAATTATTATTTATTAAATTAATTATTTATAGGATCTGAAGTTATTTGACTTCAAACCCTCCTGGGATGACTTCAGGCCCTGCGTTTGAATCTAAAATTAAGTGTTTTGATAGGTTTTTTTATATATTAATATATTTTTTAAATAGAAAAAAAAATTTGAGTTCACGTCGGGCCTGAATCAAAAGATTTCAGGCCCAACGTGGGCCTGAAATAAAAAATTTCAGGCCCACGCTGGGCCTGAAATAAAAAATTTCAGGCCCACGCTGGGCCTGAAATAAAAATATTTCAGGCCCAGCGTGGGCCTGAAATAAAAATATTTCTGGCCCAGCGTGGGCCTGAAATAAAAATATTTCAGGCCCAGCGTGGGCCTGAAAGCTACCACGGTCAGTTTTTTCAAAACATATGTATACATTAATATATTTATTAAATATTATTTAATATATTAATTTCTATTAATCAAATATAAAATCATTTATTTATATTTTTAAATCCAACAGTTTGTTTCCAAAAACTTTTTATACATTAATATATTTATTAAATATTATTTAATATATTAATTTCTATTAATAAAAATAAAAATTATTTATTTATATTTTTAAATCACATTCGATGAGAAATTTTTAAAGTGAAATATTTTTTTAATTTTTACCTTACGTTTTTTAATTTAGCGCCGATTCTATTAGATATTATTTTAAAATAAAAGTCAGTAATTAAGTCACGTTGCATGTGCTGACGTCACAGAATTTATTACTGAGAGAGAAAGAGAAAGGCAATAGATAACATGAGGGGTATAAGAGGAAGTTTACTGTAATGAGTGCGCCCTTTGGTGAAAATAAAATCATGGTGCGCCCGTTGGTAATTACCGATTGTTGCGTACGCCCTTTGGTAAATTGCCGATATTAAATTGACATATAAGTATATATTAAAGAAGGGAAAATTTTCATAAACTCTCCTATTTCAAACTCACCTTTGCATATAGTCCTCATTCGAAAATTTCTTTGCATGCAGTCCCTGATGAGATTAACAAGACAATTTTGTAAGTATTATTTGAAGAAAGTTGAGTATAAAAGTTAGAAATTTGAGTATATAAAGTTGCATCCACCACATCAAGAAACTGTATACTCAAATTTCTTAAATTAGTACTCAATCTCAAATAATTTATATTTAAATTTTTACAATGTATATTCAATTTTCACTCTTTTATACTCAATCCATCAGGGAGTGAATGTAAAGAATTAATCAAATGGGGAGTGAATGCAAAGGTCAGTTTGGGATTGAAGAGTTTTCTGTAATTTACCGATTAAAGAATATATTTTGAATTTACCTATCATGAGAAAATTTTACGAATCGTTATATAAGTGTCATAAATTTTCTCATAGTGAATATTGATATGAATAGTCCCTAGTGTAGGACCGTTGAACGTGAGAGAGGGGAAGGGGTGAATCACTTGTCTTTTAAAATAACCAACGCTTTTTTGAAGTCAAATAAAACAAGTGAGTGCAGCGGAAAATTGTAACACCCCAAAATTTCACCATGAATAATATCGTGAATTCATTATGAAATATTATGTGAATAATATTGTGAATTCATTATGAAATATTATGTGAATAATATTTTGGATTCATGGAAAATTATTATAAAAATATTATGTAAATAATGTTATGAATTCAGGAAATATTAGGAAATATTATGAATTCATGAAATATTATTAATATTATGAAATGATATGAATTCATAAAATATTATTAATATTATGAAATATTATGAATTCATGAAATATTATTAGTATTATGAAATAATATGAATTCATGAAATATTATTAATATTATGAAATATTATGAATTCATGAAATATTATTAATAATATGAAATATTATGAAATTCATGAAATATGATAATGGAATATTATGAAATATTATGAATTCATGAATATGAAATATTATGAAATTCATGAAATATTATTATGGGATATTATGAAATATTATGAATTCATGAATATGAAATATTATGAAATTCATGAAATATTATTATGAAATATTATGAATTCATGAATATGAAATATTATGAAATTCATGAATTATTATTATTAAATATTATGAAATATTATGAATTCATAAAACATGATTATTACTATGAAAATTCATGATGGGCTTGGCTTAATAGGTTTGGATGTGGAATAGTGCAAAAAGGAAATATAGAAAGGAGGAAGCAAGGATTGAACCTTGAACCTCCTAAGTGTACTAACAATGTCTTAACCATTGTACCAAGCCATGTTTCTTGTTGAAAGAATAAGAAACATGCTTGTTAAGCGTGTAATAGTGAAGAGACATGTCTTTTTATGAGAAAAGTATAAATAAGAGAGGGAAGAGGTGTGAGTAACTTCCTCTTCTTCTTCCTTTCTCTTCCCCACCGAAATTCCTTCTTCTCCTCTCCTCTTTTCCATTTTTCGAAAAGTGCTCCCTAGGGTTCTAACCCTAGGAGATTGGAAGGAAGAAGGCTCTTGCCCTCTATTAGGGCCAAGGAGTCTAGAGAAGAAAGAGTAAGAGGAACCTTCACTTCTCCTTCAACCAAGGGTACCCTAAGGAACTTAAAGAAGTAGAATCTCAAGCGAAAGGATGTAAGTATCCCCTCGCCTGCAGTGTAATGGTTATTGTATGTATTCTTCATGTTTTGCTTTTGGAAAAAGGGAGTCTTCCCTTTAGGTAAGTTTCGGCCACCCCCTTAAGGGGAGGCCTTGGCTACTTTTTGATGCATGAGGAGACCTTTGGGACTTAGGGTACATATGTATGATGATTTCCCATCATGTTGTGATAAGGAAAAGTAGGGTTATCCACCCTACAAGTTTCGGCCAAGAGGAGAAAGGTTAGGCTTTTTGGGTTGCTTGCTATCCTATGATGTGTCCATGATTAGTAGTGTAGATAAAGTGTTTGTGTAAATGTTTGTGTGAAGATTGGATGTCAAAAACCTAGCCTACCCTACCCTACAAGTTTCGGCCAACCCTAGGTGGATCAGGGTTTAAGGTTGTATGATTTTTCTTATGATATATCCATGCTTAATAGTATAGGTAAGGTGTTTGTGTAAATGCTTGTGTGGATATTTGAAGTCAAAAACCTAGCCTAGCCATCCTACAAGTTTCGGCCACCCTAGGTTAGGGTTTAGAGTTGCTGGATTTTATTCCCATGATGCATGCTATATATGATATGTGATGATTGTATGGGATGTACCCTATGAGATATGCTTAGGGTTGCTATGATGATATGTATGTGCAAGTAATGTTTAAATGGAATATTGATTTGGAAACTAAATGTCCCTAGCATGTGATATTCGGCCAAGCATGAAATATTAGGTTTATAAAGGTTAAATTATCCTATGTGATATGATTATGTTAGGGAGATGATATGTGAATGCATGTGATGAACAAATGGAATGCTTGATTGGAAAAACTTGGACTTCCCTAGTGATGACTTTCGGCCAACCCTAGATTAGGGTTAGGGTTGCTTGATTTTCTCCCATGGTGCATGCTATAGTATGATATATGATATATATATATATGTGATGCTTGTAGGGGATGTTTTGATGTCAAAAACCTAATCTACCCCTACCCTAGGACATTCAGCCCAAACCTTAGTTTAGGGCTAAGAATCATTTGATTTACCCATGAAGCATGCTACCACTTCCTATGATATGAATATGATTTATGTGATCAACCTTGTCATATATAAGATATGTTTAAGGGGTTGAATTATGATCTATGTATGAGCATGCATTATAGCCATGGGGCACCCTTATGAAATGCATGCTTTATACTAGGCTAGTTATCATGATTATGAATGCATACATATGCATAAGAATGAGCCCTGTAGGGCATGAACGAAGAAGGCTTAGGGCCTAAAGAATGCTTCCCTAGAAGGTTGGGATTAAGAGCATACTTTATGAAAATGAAGAACATGATAATTATTTTATTTTGTAATGGCTTGTACTATAGACTCTTAAAGCGAGTCAAATGATTATGATACTAGGCTGAAGGACTTTTGAGAAGGCCTAGTAAACCCTAGTGGTTCGGGATTAGCTACCTCGTTCCTATTTAGGGGCGCGCGCAAAACATGAAGTACAAGCCGGGCCCTAATGATTATGCTATGTTCAAGTATTATGTTTATATGTTTTCAAAGAAACCTTCCTATGAAGTTAATATGCTTAGATGTTTAACATGCTTAAACACTTACCATGCTTGAATGTGATTTATTCTCTTATCTTTCTATGATATGGCTTTTGCGAGTAGGACAGGATCTTACTAAGCATTTGTGCTTACTAGTTTATATGTTGTCTTATGCTGCAGATAAGGGTAAGAGACACTTAAACTAAAGGAAGAGGCAGGAGGGCTGAAGATGTGTGGGGTGGTGGCTCAGGAAATAAAGATCTTCATATCTACAATATTATGCTTATGTTAACATTTCTTTAGTAATGAATGTTACACTTGGATTACTCATATACTTGACTATATTATGAGTTGAACCTATCATGTTATAGGTTGGTTTTGAACAAGCATGCTTAGTACTTTGTTATTAGTACTTTAAGAAAAAAAATTTATACGAATGATAGTACGTGACCCCGCCCCGAGAGTAGATATAAGGGCGGGCGTTACAAAAATAATGAAAAAGCAATTATGCAAACACAGTTCGATTTTACTTGCTTCGGAACCTTCGACGACTCCTACTGTAAGGCCCAGGTCCCTTGGACCTTTTCGATGGGTAGCCCACTAGTATCCTCTACTGATAAACTCCCGATAGATTGATCGAGTACAAGATATGGGTAGGGAAGTGTAACAACCCTACGCTTCCTACTTGATTAAGTGCAAATAAGTAAATTTGTTATCCAACACAAGCATAGAATTTTCGTTTGGCTCGTGTGTTAGCGTTGTTCATCCAGTAGCGGTTAGACGTGGTCAAATTGAAGCGAAGCCGTAGCAGAAAGACGAGAAAATAGTCGGATGGGCGCGCGAGCTTGAAGATCGTAGAAGAAAGTTGCTTCTGAGTCCACGGCAGCAATGCTATAAGGCGTCCGAGGCACCTCAGTTCCCCACTAAGGTGCCTCGGACTAGGTGACTTTTATCCACGATCCGTAGTCGTTGTGCTCGTCACTTATTCACTTGAAGGTGCCTTGGATCCTTTTTGAGGCACCTCGAATCCGAACTGAGGCGCCTCAGCTCGGTGAAACTCTATCTTCAGTGTAGACTTCATGGGTCCGCTCTCATCCACCTGAGGCGCCTCTAATTCAAACTGAGGCACCTCAGGTACTATTCATTCGAGAAAACTTTTACAAAAAAAATCCCTGCAAAACTAAGTTAGTTCAAAAATAAATATACCCTACAAAATAAGTTTAGTAAACGCATAGCATTGACTAAATGTAATGAGTGTTAAATAGACCTTGTCACCCCAAGATCAGGATCTAGTCAGAGGCCTCTGTTGATGCAGTCTGGCCCTGATTGCTGTTTTGGTGTTGACAACGATTTTAGTTTAAGAGAATGATTATGATATGGAAAATCCTAATCTGGGAGGTTAGGTGGATTATGATTAAGTCCTGATCGAGGATTAGGCATGATATGGAAAATCCTAACCTGGGAGGTTAGGTGTGATAATTGAGATGATTATGATGATTATGATTAAGTCCTAATCGAGGATTAGGCATGATGTTGGAAAATCCTAACCTGGGAGGTTAGGTGTGAAAATCCTAGCTTGGAGGGCTAGGTGTTGAAAATCCTAACCTGGGAGGTTAGGTGTTGGAAAAGTCCTAATTCGGAAGGGTTGGGTGAAAAGTCCTAGCTTGGAGGGCTAGGTGAAAAGTCCTAACTTGGAGGGTTAGGTGCAAATTCCGATCCTGGAGAATTAGGTGAAAAAGTCCTGGCTTGGAGGGTCAGGTACCTAGCTTGGAGGGCTAGGTTGGATGATGTTCTAACTCGGAAGAGTTGGGTGAAAAGTCCTAGCTTGGAGGGCTAGGTGAAAAGTCCTAGCTTGGAGGGCTAGGTGAAAAGTCCTAACTTGGAGGGTTAGGTGCAAATTCCCAACTTGGAGAGTTAGATGGAAAAATCCTTAGCTTGGAGGGCTAAGGTGGATGAATCCCTAGCTTGGAGGGCTGGGTAGAGTCACTGGATCGGTCTGGTGACCGATCAGGGACTGTTGGCACGCTGCTCCTAAGTGGATCGGTCTGGTGACCGATCCAGCTATGTCTGATCGGACTGGTGACCGATCAGGGAGCGCACAGTGAGATTGGGAATCTACTGTGTGGCTCCTGATCGATCCGGAGACCGATCAGGGAGCAGGCTGCTTCCTTGCTGTCTTGCTCCTGATCGGTCTGGTGACCGATCAGGGATCAAACAGTGAGTGAGTTCCCGTGCTGATCAGAGCCTTGGATCGGTCCGGTGACCGATCAGGAACCTTGGGTTTGATTAAAAAGTTACTGTTCATCTGCTTTGATCGGTCTGAGTGACCGATTAGGATCCAATCTGATCGGTCTGGTGACCGATCAGGATCAACCCTGATCGGTCTGGTGACCGATCAGGCGTGTATTGCTGTGAGAGCTGGGAATCCCAGCAGAGTAGTGGATCGGTCTGGTGATCGATCCACGCACCCTGGATCGGTCCGGTGACCGATCACTTTAATTCAAATTTCACTGTCAGACGTCGTCAGAGCGTCTGATCGTATCCGATTTGCTGATGTATGTGATATGCTTTGTGATCTTCTGCTCTAATGCTCTGGTTGAGTTTCAGGTGACAGGGGAGGATTCAAACACTCAAGGAGAAGTCAGAAAGTGCTTTCCTTGGAGCAGGTTTGTCCCTTTTCCCATCTCAGGTTGCAACGGCGAGCTGCGGACTGGAGCTAAGACTGGAGCTCGACTGAGGAGCTCAGTGAGTCCAGAGATAGCTCAGTAGAGGCTGGCGTTGGCAGAGGAGTAGCTGGGAGCTACAGAGATGGTGTCACCCGTCGCTTGGCGGAGAAACAAAAAGAACGCGAGAGTTGAGTTCAAAAAAAAAAAAAAGAGATTCAGTTTTTGAAAACCTGTGTGTTCTTGCGTTCTGCTGCGAGAAGCTTGCTGCTCTTGAGTTCTTCATCCATTCTAAGCAAGCTATTGAGAAGCATACATCATACTTGAGCGCTTGAAGGAGAAAATAAGAAGCTTGGAGTCCGACAGTGGGAAGACACGAAGCAGACGGGGTCTGCGTGAGATCGCCACTGGGTGGAGCTCGGGAAGCTGGCTGTGTTTAATCCTTGCTAAGTGTTTGAGTAAGATCTTTCTTGTTGTTGTTTCATTGTGCTCATTATATATCATTGTTTGAAACACACTGTGGAGAGGTTTCTCCACCGAGAAGGAGGTTGCTTCATATCCGGTGTTAACCGGGGCTTGATCTGCCGACGATCAAGGGATCGCCCACCTCAAGGGCACGCCAAGGAGTAGGGGCAAGTTATCCCCGAACCTTGTAAACCTTCCTTGTTAGCGATCTGGCTAGTTGTGTGTGCTTTGCAATCATTTGTTTTCTACATACTCTGTTTTTCCATTCTTTCCGCTGTGCTACTGATATTTGAGTTGCAGAAATCGTGATTAGTTTTCAAGGGGCAAGCGATTGTCTATATTCATCCCCCCCCTCTATAGCCATCTCGTTCCCAACAAGTGGTATCAGAGCAAGGTTCTCTGTTTACGGCTTAACAACCGAGAGTTCTCAACAAGATGGCTTTGAGAGAAGGTTTCTCCACCACCCGACCTCCATTCTTTGATGGCGCTGACTTCCAATATTGGAGATCAAAGATGGAATATTATTTGAAGATGGATATCCATACATGGTTCGCGGTGAAGGAAGGATTCATCCCTCCTAAGGATGATGAAGGCAAGGAACTCGAATCATCTCGGTGGACTGCCGAACAAACAAGGAAGAGTGAAGCCGACGCTAAGGCAGTTGTCACTCTACAATGTGGCATGAACAAAGACCAACTCATCAAGGTTGGTCCCTTCACGAGTGCAAAAGACTTGTGGAACAAACTCATAGAGCTCCATGAAGGCACCCGGGACTCAAGGATTGCAAAGAGGGATTTGTTCCTCAACCAACTTTAAAATCTCTCCATGAAGGAGAATGAGTCGGTAAGTAAGCTTCATAGCCGGTTCAAGGAAGTTCTCAATGGACTTCATTCAATTGATGAAAAGGTCGAAAATCGCGACCTTGTGAGGTATGTTTTGAAAGCATTTCCAAGGAATGCCTTGTGGTCATCCATGGTGGATGCCTACAAAGTATCCAAGGATTTATCTATTGTAAAATTAGATGACCTATTTTGTGAGATGGAATTGCATGAAATGGCTAACAAAGGCCCCAAGGAGAAGGGGATTGCCTTAGTTGCAGGGGACCGGATCAACAAAAAGAAGAAGGAGAAGAAGAAGGAGAAAGAGATCTCATCATCTTCATCCTCCTCCGAATCCGAGTCAAACTCAGAGGAAGAAGGCAGTGGCTCCTCCTCATCCGAAATGGCGAACTTCGTGCGAAGGATGATGCGAAGAGATCGACGTTTCAAGAGGAGAGGTAATACTAGTGAATCCAAACTTGATAAGAATAATGCATCCTGTTTTGAGTGTGGTAGGAGAGGACACTTCAAGAATGAGTGTCCGAAGCTCAAGAAGAAGGAGGAAAAATCCAAAAGAAAAGAAGAGAATTCCAAGAGGAAGAAGAAGGCGTTGAATGCCTCTTGGGATGAGTCATCTTCTAGTTCATCCGATGACGAGAAGGAGGAGAAGAGTACAAGGCAAGTGGCTCTCATGGCTCTTGGAGTGGAGAGCAGTGAAGGAACTTCAAGCTCCGCAAACACGGCTTCATCATCCTCGGATGATGAAGAGGTAACTTCTCCCGAGCTTGAAAAATGTTATAGAGCAATTGCATGTTTAACTAGTATGCTTAAGAAATCCAAAAATAAAGTTAAAGCATTGCAATTAGAGATTGCACAATTGAAAGCTTCTAGGGATGATAACATTGATGACTTGCATGTTGAATTACTAGAAGATGAAATTAAACTTTTGAAACATGAGATTGTGAGCCTGAAATCCTCTAAGGTTGAGGAAATCAGTGATATGCATGATAATGGGTTAGTAGAGGAGAACCAATCCTTGAAGAGTGAAGTTGAGAAGCTCAAGAATATGCTTGGGAAATTCTCAAATAGCTCTAAGACCTTAGATATGATATTAAATGCCCAAAGAGCGGTCTACAATAGGGCCGGTATTGGTTACCGCCCTAAGGAACCCTCTTTTGTATCTCTCATGTCTAGGACTGACATGAGACAACCTAGGACACCCAAGACTCAAAAGAAAGTTGTCAAGGCATGGGTGCCTAAGTCATGTTTAGTTGATGCATTAGGTCCCAAGGTTTGGGTACCTAAGACTTCTATTTTTCGGATTGTGTAGGTTGTGATTGAGGGGGAGCATCTATTAACTTGGTTCGTTGATAGTGGATGCTCCAAACACATGACCGGGGATAGATCATTGTTTACCACATTTCACAAGAAGAGTAGAGGTAATGTATCATTTGGTAACAATGGTAGCCTTAAGGTCATAGGAATAGGAGACATTCAAATATCCGGATGTCTTAGAATCTCAAATGTCCTTCTAGTCAAGGGGATGAAATTTAATCTCCTAAGTGTCAGTCAATTGTGTAACACGGGTTACACAATTGATTTCCAACCAAGTCAATGTCTAGTTAGACAAAATGACACCTTTGACACGGTACTAGTAGGAGCAAGAGTAGACAATATTTATCAAGTTTCATTTAAAAGTGCTACTAATGTTCTTGCTAAGTGTTTCATGTCAAAACAAGAAGAGTCCACTCTTTGGCACCAGAGGCTAGCACATGTGAACATGAAGAACATCCGGAAGTTGGCCAACAAGGGACTAGTTCGAGGCTTACCGAGCATCAAGTATGGAAAAGATAAATTATATGATGCGTGTCAAATGGGTAAGCAAGCAAAATCTGCACATAAAGGTAAAAGCATTGTAAGTACTTCCAATGCTTTAGATTTACTTCACATGGATCTATTTGATTGTAGCACTATCATATCATTGAATGGAAGTAGATACTGCTTTGTTATCATTGATGACTTCACTAGATATACTTGGACTTTCTTTTTAAAACATAAGGATCAAACCTTAGATATTTTCATTTCTTTTTGTAGAAGGGTTGAAAATGAGAAATCATCAACAATTAAGACAATAAGAAGTGATCATGGAGGTGAATTTCAAAACCAAAGGTTTCTAGAGTTTTGTCAAGATAAGGGTTATAGACATGAGTTCTCTACTCCTAGAACACCACAACAAAATGGTGTTGTAGAGAGGAAGAACCGTGCACTTCAAGAGGCTGCACGAAGCATGCTTAATGAGTACTCACTCCCGAATTACTTATGGGCTGAAGCTGTTAATACAGCTTGCTATGTGCAAAACCGAGTTCTCATCCATAGGTTTTTAGAAAAGACTCCCCATGAACTTTGGTTTGGGAAACCACCTACGGTTAAACATCTTAGGGTGTTTGGTTGTAAGATGTTCATCCTAAACACCAAGGATCACCTTGGAAAGTTCACGGCAAAAGCTGATGAAGGGATATTAGTCGGGTACTCCCTCGTTAGTAAAGCTTACCGAGTCTACAACAAGAGAACCAAACTAGTTGAGGAGTCTTCTGATGTGGTTTTTGAGGAAGTTCCAAAACCAATTGACCAGTCAGATAATGTAGAAGGAGTTCAGATCGAACTAAGGAGACTTAGTTTGAATGAAAATCCGAGTATTGTTGATGGTGATGAGTCTGATGACAATGAGCCTAGACAACTCATTGATCAGCCTGATCCTGAGGCTGAACTTGTGTCTAGTGACCTCGTTCAAGAAGCACCACCAACACCAAGACAAACGAGATTAGCCTCTAGTCATCCCCAAGATCAAATCGTTGGAGACATTCATCAAGGGGTTAGGACTAGATCATTCTTCAGAATGAGGCTAATGAAGTTGCTCTAATTTTCGAAATTGAACCTAGAAAAATTGATGAAGCATTAAATGATCCCGATTGGATTATCGCAATGCAAGATGAACTAGGACAGTTCGAGAGGAGTCAGGTTTGGGACTTAGTCCCTAGACCCAAGAAGACCACTATTATTGGAACTAAATGGGTCTTCAAGAACAAATTAAACCACAAGGGAGAAATCATTAGAAACAAGGCACGCTTGGTAGCCAAGGGCTACAGTCAAGTTGAAGGTCTTGATTATGATGAGACTTATGCTCCCGTGGCACGATTAGAGTCCATCCGATTGATGCTTGCATTTGCAGCACATCGAGGCTTCAAACTATTTCAAATGGACGTCAAATCGGCATTCCTAAATGGTTTAATTAGGGAAGAAGTCTATGTCGAACAACCTCCAGGGTTTGAGAGTACCGAACATCCAAACCACGTGTACAAGCTCAAGAAGGCACTCTATGGTCTTAAACAAGCACCCCGGGCTTGGTATGAGCGGTTGTCGACATTCTTGATTGAAAAAGGTTTTATTAGAGGTCAAATAGACCCTACACTATTTCTACGAAGAGATGGTGACAATATATTTGTAGCCCAAGTATATGTCGATGACATAATTTGTGGCTCAAACAACAAGGGCTATTTACGTGAATTTATCGGACACATGGAGAGTGAGTTTGAAATGAGTCTAGTGGGGGAGTTGACTTTCTTCCTCGGACTTGAAATCAAGCAAACTTGCGATGGTATCCATGTGCACTAATCAAAGTACACACATGAAATGCTTCGAAAATTCAATATGAGTGATTCAAAAGAGGTAACCACTCTCATGGCTACAAACACAAGATTGGACAATGATGAGAGTGGTAAACCCGTTGATCTAACTCAGTATCGAAGTATGATAGGTAGCTTGCTATACTTCACAGCTAGTCGACCAGATATACTATTTGCTGTAGGTATGTGCGCTAGGTATCAAGTCTGTGCCAAGGAATCTCACCTAATTGCTGTTAAGCGAATTTTGAGATATCTCAAGGGCACAATTGGTGTAGGTCTTTGGTATCCCCGTACCGAATCTTTTGATTTGATGGGCTATACGGATTCCGACTACGCTGGATGTAAGTTGGACCGGAAAAGCACGAGTGGGGGCTGCCAATTCCTAGGATCGTCTCTAGTAAGTTGGTCGAGTCGGAAGCAACATTGTGTTGCTCTTTCCACTACCGAGGCAGAATATATCGCCATGGGAGAGTGTATATCACAATTGTTGTGGATGATCCACACCTTAGAGGACTATGGATTGGGTTATAAGGGTATGCAAGTGTTATGTGATAACATTAGCACAATTAACTTAACCAAGAATCCGGTCCATCACTCTAGGACAAAACATATTGAAGTAAGACATCACTTCATTAGGGATCATGTAGCTAGGGGGAACATCATACTCTCACATGTAGAGTCAAAGTCAAACCTAGCTGACATTTTCACTAAACCACTTCCCAAGAGTGAATGTAGTTTCCTTAGACGGGTATTGGGAATGTGTCACGCTTCATGATGTTCAAATTGTGGTCAAAACCCTTCATGATTATTTCAAGTTGTCAGGAAACAATTGGGTAACTTTGGGAACATCTCACACAAACTATAAGGGTTACCAAAATGTTTTTGTTTGCTAGATATGGGGTGAGATGCTAGGTTCAACTTAATTTCTCGAAATGTCATTGCATCAATTGAGAAATTAAGTTGACGAGATAATAATCACGGTGGTGACCAAGTATGGGGAAAACCATTGCATAACACATGTGTATATGGCTCCATGATCATACTTGGACATTCCAATCAAGGCAACTTGATTGGACACTTGAAGTTGGAATAAATAAAAAAAATTGTTTGAAGTTGCTTGATTGATTGATGGTTGAGTTTGACTTCATTAAGATGGGTCAAAGTGTTTGATGAACCTATAAGGACTTTAGATTCTTGTTCAAGAATCAATTTTAGCCATAAAGACCTGTCCAAGTTAGACAAAATCCATCAAAGATCGTTTGGAAATTTCAGAAATTCTGAAATTGAATATTCCAGGTCGTATCAGGAACCCTGATCGGTCACCGGACCGATCAGGCATAGGACTGATCGGTCCCCAGACCGATCTGACTCCTTCCTGTGTCGGATCTCCCGAAATTTGAATAAGTGTCTGAGCTAGCCTGGATCGGTCTCCAGACCGATCTGGAACCCTGTGGGGATCGGTCCACAGACCGATCAGGGAGCTCAGAGGTTTCTCTTCGGACCCTACTGATCAAATCCTGATCGGTCACCCGACCGATCAGGAGAGCGTCTGATCGGTCATCAGACCGATCAGGACCACGCCAGTCCGATCAGGATCGCATCTGATCGGTTTGGACGCGATCTGATCGAACGGTGATCCGATCAACCGCATTAAATTTTGGTTGGTGGACCGATCCACCAACCGATTAACTCTCCAAGTCGGCGTTTTCCCGAACCCTAGCGCCGAAACCACCCCGTCTATGCAACCTTGAGTGAGCGAGAGAAGTCTCTGCGTCCTCCTTCACGCTCGCGCGATCTCCTCTGCGGGTAATTTTCTCCAGCTTGAAGGCTCTTCCTTCACGCGCGTTCTCTCTGTCGAAGTCTTCTAAACGAGTATCAATGGCACCAAAGTAAGTGTTTGGCTTCATTTCCCGTTTCCAAGAGATCATGAAATATATATTTGTGAAGCTAATCGTATTTTTGTTCTTGTTCTTGCTGTGATCTCTCGTTCCGTGTGTCTGTGCCGTGACCTATTTTTGCCGTGACCCTCTTCCTCATCTTATGACCAAAAATTTCTTATCTATCTTTTGATTGGGTCTCATCCTATGATCAACTCTTGTATGATTCACTCTATGTGTCATGATCAACTCAAATCTCCTTAGAAAATCATCTAAAGGAAAGGAGGTAGCAGAGGGAAATCCAAGGGGGAAGACTCCTTCCTCCTCTTCCAGAAGGCCACAGCCCTCCTCTAGCTCCAGGTTCCCAAATGCGGCCTGTGAGCAGGCCTTTCAATCTAGGACATTCAAACTTTTACCCTGCAGATCCATAGACATTCCTTTCTTAACCGAATACTGCCCTTCTATTATGGAGATTGTTACTTATTACAATCTGGGGTTTCTTCTTTCTTTGGAAAGAACCATAAATTACGATCTCGTCTCCGAATTTTACAACAACCTACAACCAAGCTCTAAAGGGGGTTTCGAGTTCACCACTCGGGTCGGGAAGATGAATCTCGACTTTTCATATGAGATTTTGGCTGAGTACTTGGGTGGTCGACGATCACCGAATCTTTATTCCCTTTATCCTGACCTTCCTAAGCCTCTGCTAGCACCCTTTGCAGACGTTACCCCTGATTCCATTCATCAGTATTTCTTTGGTTATCCGCGTCCAGACGGTCTTGATGAGCTTGGACCTGACTTTCCTACATTTGCTGCACTACGTCTGTCTCCCTCTAGTTATATACTATTCAAGATCATTACCAATTGTATTCTTCCAATCACCTCAAAACCCTTAGCTGAGATCCGACCCTATCACTGCTTGATGCTTTACGGCATGCACAGCCGTTCAGATTTCGATATTATGGAGAGCATCTTCCAGTCCATTTTGTCTTATCGAGAGGAGTCCACCCGCCGCACTGTCTACATGCCTTTTGGTCACGTCATCACCGACTGGCTCATGTCAGTAGGTGTTGATGTTTCCAAGGGTCGGACGGTGCCTATGGTACGACAGGATTGCAGACTTGGCCGGCGTGCCTTCGCCAAGTCTGGCATCATTATTCGGGGGCCCGATCGGATGTTGATCTGGAAAGATGGTAGGGTTCTTGGGGAGTTACCACGGGGAGTTCCACAGGGTCAGGCGCCAGCCGCTGTTGCTGATGACGATGACTATGATGAGCCGGATCCGGATCTCCGATGGCAGATCTCAGAGCTAGATCAGACTGTTCAGGAGCTTATTCAGCTGGGGGCGGCAGATCGTGAGGAATTTCGTTCGGGTTTTCGCTCTTTCGATTCCTGACTCACCAGGATCGAGACCGATCTCTCAGGGACCCGCACTCTCCAGCAGACATGGTATGACGAGTGGCGCGCCCACACATTTCCTGGAGGTGCACCTTCTGCAAGTTCTGCACCAGGGTCTTATGCTCCTACCGATGCTGCGATGGACGATCTTATGCGCGATGATGACCCCCCCACTGACACTTGACCTCAGATAGTTGTTGTTTTATCATGATCTGTGTTGTATGACTTTTGGCTATATGCCTTCTGACTTTGTTGTTGTGACCTTGAGTCACACATATTTTACTACTTGCTTGGATGTTTTCATGTCTTGACCCATATATTTTATCTGCCATGCTTACTCTGCTATTGTTGATGTCATGCTGTTTGTATATCTATTATGTGCATGATTATTCGATTGCCATATTTATGCTTACATTGCCATGTCTAGTTGATCCTTATGGATATTATGGCCTGCTTTGGGAGTCTATATTTCATACTCATATGATACATGTGACTGCTTTGTCTTACCTTAATCTTTTCATATGTGTTCGTATGATTAATCCACAAATTATCACATTTTTGAGTTGGGACCCTCTAGGTTTGAGGGGGAGTTTATCTTAACAGTCCCTCTTACCCCTTTTCGGTGTTCGACAAAGGGGGAGAGAGTGTGATTGGTTAAGTTCAGAATGACCATGTTGTAGGGGGAGGATCTGGATTCCCCTATGATTCATAATGTTGGAAAATTGATTGAGAATCCCTAAACTTAAAATCGGGTTGTCAAACAACAAAAAGGGGGAGATTGTTGATGCAGTCTGGCCCTGATTGCTGTTTTGGTGTTGACAACGATTTTAGTTTAAGAGAATGATTATGATATGGAAAATCCTAATCTGGGAGGTTAGGTGGATTATGATTAAGTCCTGATCGAGGATTAGGCATGATATGGAAAACCCTAACCTGGGAGGTTAGGTGTGATGATTGTGATGATTATGATTAAGTCCTAATCGAGGATTAGGCATGATGTTGGAAAATCCTAACCTGGGAGGTTAGGTGTGGAAAATCCTAGCTTGGAGGGCTAGGTGTTGAAAATCCTAACCTGGGAGGTTAGGTGTTGGAAAAGTCCTAATTCGGAAGGGTTGGGTGAAAAGTCCTAGCTTGGAGGGCTAGGTGAAAAGTCCTAACTTGGAGGGTTAGGTGCAAATTCCCATCCTGGAGAATTAGGTGAAAAAGTCCTGGCTTGGAGGGTCAGGTACCTAGCTTGGAGGGCTAGGTTGGATGATGTTCTAACTCGAAAGAGTTGGGTGAAAAGTCCTAGCTTGGAGGGCTAGGTGAAAAGTCCTAGCTTGGAGGGCTAGGTGAAAAGTCCTAACTTGGAGGGTTAGGTGCAAATTCCCAACTTGGAGAGTTAGATGGAAAAATCCTTAGCTTGGAGGGCTAAGGTGGATGAATCCCTAGCTTGGAGGGCTGGGTAGAGTCACTGGATCGGTCTGGTGACCGATCAGGGACTGTTGGCACGCTGCTCCTTAGTGGATCGGTCTGGTGACCGATCCAGCAAAGTCTGATCGGACTGGTGACCGATCAGGGAGCGCACAGTGAGATTGGGAATCTACTGTGTGGCTCCTGATCGATCCGGAGACCGATCAGGGAGCAGGCTGCTTCCTTGCTGTCTTGCTCCTGATCGGTCTGGTGACCGATCAGGGAGCAAACAGTGAGTGAGTTCCTGTGCTGATCAGAGCCTTGGATCGGTCCGGTGACCGATCAGGAACCTTGGGTTTGATTAAAAAGTTACTGTTCATCTGCTTTGATCGGTCTGAGGGACCGATCAGGATCCAATCTGATCGGTCTGGTGACCGATCAGGATCAACCCTGATCGGTCTGGTGACCGATCAGGCGTGTATTGCTGTGAGAGCTGGGAATCCCAGCAGAGCAGTGGATCGGTATGGTGATTGATCCACGCACCCTGAATCGGTTCGGTGACTGATCACTTTAATTCAAATTTCACTGTCAGACGTCGTCAGAGCGTCTGATCGTATCCGATTTGCTGATGTATGTGATATGCTTTGTGATCTTCTGCTCTAATGCTCTGATTGAGTTTCAGGTGACAGGGGAGGATTCAAACACTCAAGGAGAAGTCAGAAAGTGCTTTCCTTAGAGCAGGTTTGTCCCTTTTCCCATCTCAGGTTGCAACGGCGAGCTGCGGACTGGAGCTAAGACTGGAGCTCGACTGAGGAGCTCAGTGAGTCCAGAGATAGCTCAGTAGAGGCTGGCCTTGGCAGAGGAGTAGCTGGGAGCTACAGAGATGGTGTCACCCGTCGCTTGGCGGAGAAATAAAAAGAACGCGAGAGTTGAGTTCAATAGAAGAGATTCAGTTTTTGAAAACCTGTGTGTTCTTGCGTTCTGCTGCGAGAAGCTTGCTGCTCTTGAGTTCTTCATCCATTCTAAGCAAGCTATTGAGAAGCATACATCATACTTGAGCGCTTGAAGGAGAAAACAAGAAGCTTGGAGTCCGACAGTGGGAAGACACGAAGCAGACGGGGTCTGCGTGAGATCGCCACTGGGTGGAGCTCGGGAAGCTGGCTGTGTTTAATCCTTGCTAAGTGTTTGAGTAAGATCTTTCTTGTTGTTGTTTCATTGTGCTCATTATATATCATTGTTTGAAACACACTGTGGAGAGGTTTCTCCACCGAGAAGGAGGTTGCTTCATATCCGGTGTTAACTGGGGCTTGATCTGCCGACGATCAAGGGATCGCCCACCTCAAGGGCACGCCAAGGAGTAGGGGCAAGTTATCCCCGAACCTTGTAAACCTTCCTTGTTAGCGATCTTGCTAGTTGTGTGTGCTTTGCAATCATTTGTTTTCTGCATACTCTGTTTTTCCATTCTTTCCGCTGTGCTACTGATATTTGAGTTGTAGAAATCGTGATTAATTTTCAAGGGGCAAGCGATTGTCTATATTCACCCCCCCTCTATAGCCATCTCGTTCCCAACAGTTGTCTCACGACGAGTAGCTTCGGTACTAGGCGAAATCCCAAGGATGTCCGCCTCGCACCACCAAAACTGAAGATCTGTCTCGCCGCGGTGGAACAGGCATTGACAACTCTGACACACCGGCGAGATTCCCTGGGAGATTTGGAGAAAGCCAACATTGTCGCCTCTAGTATCCTGAAGCAGGAGGAAGGACCAAGGAGGATTGAGGGGTTCAAAGTCATCCGAAAGGCTTCGTCTACCCCTTTCTCCTTGGACATCATAGAAGACCCAATGCCCAAGCAATTTCATAGTCTAGGAATTGCTGACTATGATGGGAAGACAGATCCAGAGGATCACGTCTGTAAGGTTGAGAACGCGTCTCTTTTACATCAGTATACGGATGGTGTGAAGTGCCGGGTGTTCTTGAATACCTTGTCCGGGGCCGCCCAGAGATGGTTCCAGAGGCTGCCCCAAGGTTCTATAAATTCCTTCCTGGAGTTTAGAACCGCGTTCCTACACCACTTCGCCAGCAGCCATCGGTATCAGAAGACAATGTTAAACTTGTTCACCCTCAAACAGAAGGCGAAAGAACAATTGAATGACTACATCCAGTGGTTTAATCGGGTGGTGCAAAATGTGTCAACCGCTACATCGGAGATCCTTGTCAACGACTTTACTCAAGGACTCTCCGAATGTGACTTCTTTCGATCATTGGTGTAGAAGCCGCCAACCAGCTTCGACGACTTACTGGGGTGCTCCGTCAAACACGTCAACGTCGAAGAGCTTGTTGGAGCCCCTATGCAGATCTTGGTATAGTCCGAGAGAAGGGAACCACCAGCACCAGCCCCGGCGAAGGATCCTCACTCGGGGAAAGACCACTAGCTTGGTAAGAAGAGGCTGGTGGAAACAGTCGACACGGCCGAATCGGAGCCACAGAAGAAGTATTGCGACTTCCACGGTAGTACAACACACTCCACTAAGGAGTGCCATGCATTGAAGAAGAGGTTGGCTCAGGAAGCGGACGCCAAGCCTCGAAAGCAGTGGAAGAAAGCGTGGTACCGATAGAGATCCCCGTGGTGAAGTTCTTCTCCTCGCATGTGTTAGTCAGGAGAAGATGGATCCAGGCAACGATCCCGATCATGTTCTAGGGGAAGGAGTCGGGAGATAGCACCCCGCCAATCTCTCTCCCCCGGACGAGATCCCAAGAAAGGCAAAGCTCCAGTGTGGGGGCCTCCTTCGGGCCATGTGGGAGTGATCTACGGAGGCCTTACCGGAGGAGACTCTCATCGGGCAAGGAAGGTCCACACTCGTCGGCTGAAGAACTATGCCATCGGAACGAATAGTAGCCAGCGCCAGGGCCCTGTTATCTCCTTTGGCCCTAAAGACCTGGAAGACGTGGAAGCCCCCCATGAAGTTATACTAGTAATTCTCGCACGTATTGCAAATTACGAGGCTAAGCACGTCTTCGTGGATACAGGTAGTTCTGTCAACATCCTGTATAAGGTGGTCCTGAACTAGATGCAAATCAATGAGGATGAGCTGCATTTGGTCTCCACTCCGCTCTTTTGATTCACCAGATATTGTTTGTAGCCGCTTGGGCAAATCTCTCTATCCCTGTCGTTGGGAGATGACATGCTGGAGAGGACAAGAAGGACTCCCTTCATGGTCGTAGATGCTTCATCATCCTACAACGTCATCCTGGGGTGCCCGTCTCTCAGCACATTCCAGGCGGTGGTCTTATTCTACCATCAGAAAATCAAGTTCCCGGTGGGTGAACAAGTGGTCGAGATAAAAGGGGATCAGCTAGCTTCCCGGCGATGTTATAGCGGGGAGGTCAGGTCAGAAGCATGCAAACACCAGAGGGCTCATGAAGCGCTACAGATCGACCTCGCCAACCCTCGAGAGGAGGAAGGACCCAAAGAAGAATGGACGGTGGTTGAGAGCGAAGAGATCCATATCCATCCTCAACAGACGGGAGGGGTTACAAGGATTACTGCCGACCTTACACCGGATCTGAGAAGCCATCTGATTGGCTGCTTGCAAAACTATCGGGACGTGTTTGTGTGGGCAACCGAAGAGATCAAAGGAGTCCCCCCAGATTTGGCCACACATCGCTTGCATATAACCCTCGGAGCCCGACCAGTGAAACAAAAGCGAAGACATTTTGCGCTCGAGCAGGACAAGGTTATTAAAGAGGAAGTCGCCAAGTTACTGAAGGCCAGACACATAAGAGAAGTTCAATTCCCAACTTGGTTGGCTAATATAGTACTTGTCCCTAAACCCGGGGGTAAATGGCGGGTCTGTATCGATTTTAGAGATTTAAATAAAGTCTGCCCTAAAGACTGCTACCCCTTGCCTCGGATAGATCGGTTGGTAGATTCCACCTCCGGTTGTGAGTTCATTTCGATGTTGGATGCTTACTAGGGATATCACCAAGTTCTTCTCACTCTGAAAGACCAAGAAAAGGTTAGTTTTGTGATGGCGGATGGTACTTTCTGCTACAACGTTATGTCATTTAGGTTGTGCAACGCACGGGCAATCTATCAACGGATGATGGACAAAGTCTTCCGGCACCAAATAGGGCGGAACATCGAAGTCTATGTAGATGACATCCTGGTCAAGATAGACAAGGGGAAAGACATGATAGCCAACCTGGAAGAGACCTTCGCCATCCTGAGGGCCAACAAGCTAAAGTTGAACCCGGCTAAGTGTCTGTTCAGGATGAAGAGTGGTCGGTTCTTAGGGTATATGGTGACAGAGAGGGGGATTGAGGCTAATTCAGAAAAAGTGAAGGGCATCCTCAATATGTCATTTCCTCACAACTTCAAGGATGTATGGCGACTGAATTGCAGAATTACGACCCTGTCCAGGTTTATATCCAAGTCTGCTGACAGGACCCTACCGTTCTTCAAGATTTTAAGGAAGGCAGTCAAATTCGAATGGGACGACGACCAGTGCGAGAAAGATTTCACAGATTTGAAAGTGTACCTTGCCGAGCTCCCCATCCTCTATAAGTCATTGGATGGAGAAACGTTGTTCGTCTACCTATCCGCGATTGAACAAGCAGTGGGCTCGGTGCTCATTCGAGAAGAAGGCACTGTTCAGTACCCAGTCTACTTCTTTGTGTGGGATCATTGTAATCGATAGGGGGGTGAATAACGATTATTGACATTTTTCAGAAACACAGAAAACACAGCGGAAGAATAACGAAACAACGCTAACACGTTTCTTTTTACTTGGTTAGGAGTCTTTAACGGCTCCTACTCCAAGGCCCACGGTCCTTGACCGTTTTTATTGGGCAAATCTATAAGTCGAATAAAAGTTACAAAAGTATATTTTGTGTATAGAATTGAACAACGAATATATATTATACCGACGACACCAGAGATGTTGCAGAGCATCTTCGGTGGCGTGTCGTCGATCTTGATCGTTGGCAGCACGGAAAACTCGAGCACGGAAAAGATTTGGAGAGCTTTGAAGTGCTTGAGTCGCAATAAAGCTATTCTGAGTTGATTTGAAAATTGTTGTGGAAAGCAAAGGGGTGAAGCCCCTTATATACACTGTTCTCGGGCGCCTGAGCCTTATTAAGCGCCTGTCACGTGTAGGCTTATCTGTAGACTCGGCCAAACCTCTATCCTTTGGTCTTGGGTGCCTGGGACACTTTAGGCGCCTGATGGCTCACGGGCGCTTGAGTTGCTGACGTGGCAATCTACCAGCTCCGCCGAACTCACCCACTGTAAATGCCTTAACACAGGCGCCTATTACCTATCAGGCGCCTGAACCCTTTCAGGCGCCTGAGATGCAGTAGTAAACTCCTTTCACTCTTGTAACCAGGGTTAGTCCAAGAACAGTATAACATAGATAATAAGTATATGAATAACAGCCGGAGCTGTCTTGGTTCTAACTTTGGATTTCAAAATGAAACCCTAGGTCGAACCGACGCCTACTGTTCCCTCTTCCAGGGAACACGTCCTCACCTACACCTCTCAGAAGGATTTACCTTTTGCCAACTGGCTCCTCATGTTGGACTTTTTCTCGGCCTCCAAGACTGTTGAATCTCGAGACGTTCATACCTCGACTCGCCTCTACTTCTATCCGCAATCCTCGCTTGGCTAAGACTCCTACCCAATCTTCCGGATCAAGACTTCGGTGCCCAGTCCACGACCAGGACTTCTTGCTCAACCCTGTAGGTCAAGACTTCATGCCTAGGTAAACTAGAACTTTCCTGCACACTTGGTAAATCCATTAGATCACAATATAGACTTAACTTTAAACCCTTTGCTATTATCAAAACCAGGTTCGATCTGGTGCTTCCGGCACCAACACTTCGAGCATCTCCTGCAGGACGCCGAGACACAGTACACTACCATGGAGAAGTTAGCCTATGCTCTGGTACTAATGGCCCGGAGCCTCAGGTCATACTTCTTAGTGCATCCCATTGTGGTACTCACCAACAGCCCGCTTGGGCGCGTCCTCACCAATTCAGAAGCTTCGAGTCGGCTGATCAAGTGGATGGCAGAATTGAGTGAGTATGAGATTGAGTACCACCCCCGCACTGCTATCAAGGCACAAGCTCTAGCTGATTTCATGCTCAAGGCTATTCCAGAGCTAGGAGCTGATGGAGTGTGGAGGATCTACATCGATAGTTCCTTCAACAACAAACACAGCGGATTCAGAGTGCTAATGATTTCCCCTAGGGGAGATACATTATATTTATCCATCCATCTCCACTTCCGAGCTACCAACAACGAAGCCGAGTACGAGGCAATTCTAGTAGGCTTACAAGTAGCCAAGCAGGTGGGAGCTGCTCGGGTCATGCTACATTCGGACTCTCAGCTCGTCGCCCAACAGATAAAAGGTGAATTTGAAATAAAGAACGAGCGTCTTCAGAAGTATGTGGTCATCTATGAGCCGTTGAGATCCTCCTTCACGGAGGTCATTTTGCAGAAGATCTCCCGAGCAAACAATGTCAAGGCAGACGAGCTAGCCATGTTGGCTAGCTCTATTACCTCGTGGACATTGGACGAGCCCAGTATTATAGAAGGAACAGTAGCTCAGATCGAAGAAGAGGCCGAGGGCACTACATTAACCGATTGGAGGCAACCTTATGTGGAGTTCCTACGTAGTGGGAACATGCCGGCTGATGATAAAGGAGTCTGACTATTTCGCCATCAGGCTTCTAGATTTACACTAGTCAGAGATCAACTATACAAGAAAGCCTTCGCCCGACCATTACTCAAGTGTGTCGGACCAAAGGAAGCCGACTACATCATGTGAGAAGTCCACGAAGGCATTTGCGGGAGCTATATTGGGGGAAGATCCCTGGCTAGGAAGATCATCCTGGCAGGATACTTTTGGCCAACGTTGCAAGCAGATGCCCTCAAGTTCATCGTCGGATGTAAGGCCTGTCAATGGCACTAGCATATCACTCACCACCCGACTGAGCTACTTCGAGTTTCCACAGTCTCTTGCCCATATGATCAGTGGGTAATGGACATTGTGGATCCCTTTTCAATCGGGCCCCAACAAAAGAAGTTCTTACTGGTTCTGATGGATTATTTTTCCAAATGGGTGGAAGCTGAGCCTCTCGCGCACATCATGGAGGCCTGATGCCCTCAGAATAGGTGTCAGGAAATGTGGGTCTCAAAATTTAGATATGTGTAAGCTGGAAACCCTTTTTTGCAATCAAAGTATGAAAACGTAATAAAGGGGCCACAGGTCGTATTTTTCCTAGGGCTAGTTGAGATGGTTTGATTCGATGCTTGAATTTATGTGTCGTTTGTGAATTTTGGGGTTTCGAATAATTCTGGGTTTGGGTTTCAATTATAAATGAAAACACAATGAAAAATAGATGAAATTTAGCTAATAAGCTAAACAAGTTATGACATTTAATGATTCAACCAATGGACCACTTAATCAACCAATGCAATGTTGCAAAATTCAGGAATTAAACTTATTCAAATTGCAAGAGTTCACTACAGATTGTATTCAACTTGGAAAGTTCCACTAAAGGCAACCCTAATGCGAAACAAATGCCAAAACAACTTGGCACGCATGAGGAAAATCCTTGTGCCCAAGCTGATACTTTTGTGCCCACGGTACTGTTAACAATTTAGAATGAAACTGATCAATGCAGTGATACGCAGGGATAATTGAAGACGTTCGGACTTTGAAAGACTGATCAAATCAGGACGTTAACAAAACTTGACACAGCCAAAACTGCAGAATTGCAAAAACAAGCTGTAAAATTTCAGAACCCAACAGAATTCAGAATTCGAAACTGGGCAGAAACAAACATATGTGAACTTAAGTCGAGTGCACCAATCCAGAGTAAGATAAGCTTCTCAAAAACTAGAACGAACTGGATACAAATTGTAGGTACTAAAGGTCTGATACGCTGGGTTAAAAGTCTGGTACGCAGCATGAATCCATTTCAACAGTGCAATGCAGAAAAAACAGAATTTGAACTCAGAAATGCAACTACAAAGTGAATTGACAAACAAACAATGAAAATCAAATATGATTCAGGAAAGCTAGGTTTATGGATGTGAAATTCAGAACTGATTAATGAAACTGGTGGACACTAAATTGAAACGCAGAAAGCAGAGTTGATACGCAAGGAGAAAAGCTGAACCAGAAATGAAATGCAAGCAACTAAATAGGAGATAAACTGAAATTGATACAATTGTTCACTCAACAAGCACTAGATCTACTTAACTTGCAGAAATTAAATCTAATTAACACAGAATCGAATTGGAAAAACAAACTACAGTAGCTGATAAGAAACCAGAAATGAAACAACATGCAGAAATGGAAATTACAGCTAAAAACCGAAATTCAATAAGAAATCTAAGCCTCAATCTCTCATCTCAGCCCAAGAACTGCTTGCTGTCACTCAAGGATGAGCCTCGAATTGAGAAAGAAACGATCCATACAAGAAAACTAATTAACTGATACAATGTTCAGAAATAAAATGGCATGCTGCAGGAATGAAAATTACAACTAAAAACAGAAAATTAAATAAGAAAACTATCCTCAATCACTCTCTTAGGTCAAGAACTCCTTGTTCGTCACGCAAGGGCTGGCCTCGAACCCCTAAGCTCAGCAAACCATTGAAAAACAGCTCTGTGATTCAAATCCAGCTCACACTCTGAGCCAAACTGAATTCCAAATCGATTTCCTCAATCAAGCCTTGTCCAATTACGCGGATGGTGTGGGGATGAACCAAGCACTCCAGGGAACCCCTCCAGATAGCTCGGATGGATGACGGATTGAACAAAACCACAATCGAAGCAATCAATGGCAGAACCGAGGAAACCCTCACTCAGTTCTGTTTTGGCCAATTCGGAGCTGGAACTTCACCGAGAAACCTTCCCAATGGCCTAGCAATTGATCTAAACAAAGAAATTGAGGGGTCACGCCCCTTGGATTGAAGAAACTACTGAAGAAATTGCGAAGAACAAACGAAGAACACCGAAGCTTGCGGCGGAGACGCGACGAGGAGGAAGTGTGGAAAATTTTTGATTAAATACTTAACAATGGACGTCCCAGATTGATTTGAGAAATTCCAATGGCTGATCTTCATCCGATCTGAACCAAACTTTGATGATGTTGATCAAGGGTTAGGATCTGCCTCGTGGTAGCTCGGATCTTCAAGATCTGCAATGGATGGCCCAGATCAACCTGATCTTTGGATGGACAGTCTAGAGCCCTCTGAGCTTGATCCAACGGTTAGATGATCTCTGATTGGGATGAAAGTCTTAGATCTTGATCTCAGTGCTTGATCAGCTCTAACCCTAGCTCGGATTGCCTCAGATGGTCCCAGATGGCTCAGATCTAGCCGCTTTTGAATCGGACGACCCAGATTAATCTGAAGCTTGATAACTCGATCCGGGTCCACTTCTGACTCAAGTTTGACCCAGTATGCCCTAGGTCCATGAACCTTTCATGCCTACAAAAATAGATCAAAAATTTAGTGGCCAAATAATCCAAATGTGTACAGATTTGCAATTAAGTCCAAAATAAAAGCAAGTCCTAGAACCTAGGGTAAATTCACAATTAAGCAAGTAAAACATGGGTCAAACATGGATTTTAGCAACTAAAATAATCAATAAAATGGTACTTATCAACTCCCCCACACTTAAGCTTGAGCGTCTCGCGAAACTACTAAGTATGTATCCCTAGATTTTCTTAAGCATAATTAGAAGTAAATGAAAAGAAATTACCTAAGGTTGTCAATTCTCAAAAATCTAAGCTCTATGGATTAGTATCTCGTCCTTAAATCAACAACTTAGCCTTTTCATCATTCATGATTCATTGAGATGAATTTAACTCACTAGCCTTTCAAGGGAAATTTTTGGGGGCTCTCTTCTTAAGTTCTAAGTTGATGATGGAAGTGGAGCTCACTCAAACACACATGCTTCTTGCACTACCATAGGCTTGCCTGTTATCTACTCTCCACCATTATTCATGATTGGGATCAACATCTACAAAAATAAGTTGGCACATGGAAAATGGTAAGAAATGAAGTAAAAGCCATGAAAATAGAAAAATTGATGAAGTGGGAGACTTGGTTGCTCAAGAATGTTTCCAATGTACTTTGCTTCTCTTTACAGTCCTCTAGTGATATAAAAAGTGTGGTGGAGTAAAACTTGAACAATGCTTTTGATTTGGATGAATAAAACTTTGTAGGTTCCAATGTGCCAATTTGCTCTTGTGTGCCACTTTGCTTCCTTCATTCTTCTTTTTGATTTTTTCCTCTTTTCCTTTCTCTCTAGTAAGGTCAGAATGTATTGGAGCAAGGCTTAAATCCAGATGAGAAAAACTTCACTTGTTTCCATGGTACCAACATTCCATTTGCGTGCCACCCTTGTTTTTTGTTTCTCTCTTTTTTCTGATTTTCTGTTTGTGTTTACAACCACTTCTTCTACCTCAGCCCTTCTTCTTTTTGTTCAGGCTTCCATTGCAATTCAGCTTACAAACTGTCTTTTTTTTTTCTTCTGATCTAGAGACTTCAAATGGAACCAATTAGAAAAACTGCTTCACAGTCTTCTTTTTGATCAAAACTGTTCTGTTTCTTCTCTTTTTTTTTCTCTGCTCTCAAGTCTTCTTATGGAGTCAATCTTCATTTGGAACACTTCGACCAGTTAGCTTCAGAGTTTGTATCAAAAAAAACAAAACATAGTTTATATCAGCCAAACTTGAGACATTTCTGCATTAGTTTCAAATTTTTTTTTCTGCATTGGTTCAATTACTGATCTTAACTCATAATTCCAACTTCCAAAGTTTTGATCTAAACCAGTTCTGATCAGGATTCATTGATTTCAGATACTGCGTGCCACTTGAACTTTGGCACAAAATTCTGATTAGTTCCCACTTGATACAGATTTCTGCATTGATTCAGGTTTTTTTTTCTCACAGCTTCAATTCAGACATTCTAACACTGCACAGATGCATTTCAGGCTTCCGACAAAGTGTGGCTGATCTTACTTCCATAATTCCACTTTCCAATTCTTAATCCAAGCCACTTGTGACACAAACTTCCTTGATTTCAGCTCTTTTTTTTCGGAACAGATTTTTTTTCTATTTTTTTTTTGCGTGCCATTTGTTTCCATTGCAGATTTCTTTCTTTTCTCAGCCGAATTCAACTTGGCACAACCTTGCTTAGATCTTCAATTTATTGCTTGACTTCTTCCGGAATTTGGCTTCAATTGGATGATTGCGTGCCACTTAGACTTTGGCACACAAATTCCTCTTCTTCAACCGAATTGAGCTTGGCACATGTAATTCGCAAAAAAAAAAAAAAATCGACATGAAATGCCTCTTTGATACCAAATATTTCCAAAACACTAGTCACTCCCCCACACTTAATCCTTTGTCCGTCTCGGGCAAAGTAGCATTAAGAAACATTCCAAATAACAAGTCCATAGAAAAGTAAGGGTAAGAGTAGGAGATAAGTAAAGAAAAATGGAATGAAATGATTAATGCTAAAAATTGATGTGGAAAGGAAAACAAATGGATTAGCCTCTATAGATGTGATCCGATCATTGAAATATGTTTTGGAAAGAACCTAAGCAAGTTCTAGAGTACAATAACATATGTGTGTCACAAATATAAGGCTAATTCTCACTAGGCAAAAATAATTCATCTCAAGTCCTCAATTAAGAATCTAATACAAAATAGTACTCAAGCATCTAAGAATTCATCCATGAGCTCAAACCCTAAGTTTTAACAATCAAATTTAATTTATTTTCAAAAGACTCTAAAATACTATGGAGATAACCTAGAGGGATACATTTATTCCTAGTCATGCACGAAACAAATTTTCCAAGAGAACTAACATGCATTTATTGACAAGGACTCAATTTAAAAGAAAATTCTACTTCTAGAAAGCATAAAAATGAAACATGCAATAAAAGAAAATACAAGAAAGAACAAACTCTCCTTTATTTCTGGTGGACGGAGTCTATCAAGAAGTAACCTCCATCGTGGTAGTGGAGGAGTTTGGGTGGGTGAGAGAGCTTCCTTCATTTGATCAATTTCATGGTACATGTCTCCCCCACACTTGAACTTTACAGAAAATGCTCAGGTGGCCGAAGGCGATTTAGGTTCAAGATCCATGTAAGGAATGGAGTGCTATGAATTAAAGTAAGATCTACTCCTCCCTCTTGATGCCTTTTGAAAATCTTTCCAGGAGGTTGGAGTCTGTTCAGATGGAGCACCCACTCCAGAAGTCTTCTGGACCCTGCAAAACCATGTAATACCTCTCTCAAGCGTGCAGGGTAAGAAGGAAATAAAATAATATCAGTCTCTGCATGAAATGTATCCAAAACTGCATCATATCCAATGAAATCAATTCTTGGTGCCTCAATGAATTTTTCACAATTATTTTTTACAAAATTTGCATCCAGAAACTCATCACAAATAATAAAATCAATCTTTGGCACTTCAATGGAAATTTCACAATTATTTTCCACCAAGGATGTATCAAGCAATGCATTACAACCAATGAAATCAATTTTCGGTTCCTCAATAAGTGTTTCACAATCAAATTCAGCATAAGATATATCATGAGATTCATCACAACCAACGACATCAATTCTAGGCACTTCTAAAACTTTTTCACACTCAGCATTTACATGATATGTATTACCACATGCTTCATATTCAGCCAATTTAACACTAGGTACCTCTATCAATTTTTCACAATCATTTTCTACAAAAAATGCATCCACAAGTGTATCACAAACAATGAAATCAGTTTGAGGTACCTCTATGAAATTTTCAGAAAAATTAGGAGGAATATTTACCTGATCGTGCTTAAGAATACCTAGAGGTTCTACAAGAGTGGATGTAATTATTGGCTCCTCCTGGTAATGTGCAAGCTCCTCTTCAGGTTCAGGTTCTGGTGGACACTCAACTGGAACAGGTGATTCTTGGTTTCTTGCTTCCACCATGCAAGTCCCTACACTTTCTGGTTCATCCTCTGAATCTTCTAATGTACCAGTAAATTGTGGTGGTCCCTGGGGCTTAGTATAATCCCCTACACCTGTAGAATCATCTCCCTTGCATGTTTCCTCAGTATTATCTGCAACAACCATGTTAGAAAAATTAGGACCATCAATAAAACTAGCATCACAAAATGAAAGATGAGAAGGGTCCTGTAGTGCTTCAGAATCTTCTTCTTGAGCTAAAAAATTTAGACATGAATTTTGAACAAGAACTTCAGGGGGAATCCATGCTGTAGGTGCCCTATTTTTGACGTTTTCTTCTTCTTCTTCCACCAAATTTGCAAGATCATTTGAAGAAGGACTTGGCCATGCACTAGGGTCACCTTGAACTGATATAAACTCAACTCCGGGGCTGTTTTGAATAGGAAAATGGGATGCTGAAAATTTTTCAGGAGATTCGGCATCTGGAGTGTTTAAACTTGACACAACTTCTTCATTCCCCAAAGTTGATGCATAATCATACCCCTTAAAATCTTGAGTAGCTTGAGATGATTGTTCTATTTGCATTTGATGAACTAATTGTTCCATTTGTCTTCCCATGTTTTGAAGCCTTTGTTGCCTTTGATTCAATTGATTAATTGTTGCTTGTTGACTTTGTAGGATTTGTTGCATGACCTCCTTAACTCTTTGTTCAAAATCTCCTTGATTAGGCTGTGAATTCTGAAAATCAAGTTGTTTGGGCTGCTCAAATGGTTGAATGGGCTGATTAAACTGCTGAAAATTGGGCTGGAATGATGGTTGAATTTGCTGAGAATTGTAGCCCTGGAAATTCTGAGTTTGAGGTTGACATTGTTGATTGAAAGACTGAAATGGCTGGGACTGAAAATTCTAGTTTTGAAATTGAAAATTTGGATCGTATGGCTGTGAATGTTGAAGAGGTTGTTAAAAATTCTGTAAGGGTTGAAATTCTTGCTGCCATGGCTGAGGTTGAGGCTGAAATTGATTATTTCCCTGCTGAAAACTTAAATAAGGCTACTGGAAATCTTGGTTAAGATGCTGAAATCCTTGGTTTGGTTGAACTTGATGGAAGGGTGGTTACTGAAAATTCAGATTATTTAAACACCCTTGCTGAATTCCTTGAAAAGGTGATTGATCTTGTTGATAAGGTGGCTGAAAGTTGGGCTGAAATTGCTGAATTGGTTGCTCAAAATTCTGGAATTGTGGCTGCCCAATCTAAGTTTGTTGGAAATTTGGTAGACTTGGCTGAAAATCTTGCTGAAATTGTTGAAATTGTGGCTGAAAAAACTGATTTGTTTGTTGAAAATTCGCACAGGACTGTTGGAAATCTTGATTTGGTGGCTGATTGAAAGGATGGTTCTGCTGAAATTGTGGACACGACTGCTGGTAAGTAGATGAGAACATTTTGAACTGGCAATCCTGTCACAAAACAAACAAGAAAAATGGCAGTACCCGTATACAAAAGATAAAGCACAAGAAAATAGAATCAAATGATATGCCCATAAGCACACAAGCAAAAAATCAAACAAATCAACTAGTTGCTTCCCCGGCAACGGCGCCAAAAATTTTGATGCCCTCAGAATAGGTGTCACGAAATGTGGGTCTCAAAATTTAGATATGTGTAAGCTGGAAACCCTTTTTTGCAATCAAAGTATGAAAACGTAGTAAAGGGGCCACAGGTCATATTTTTCCTAGGGCTAGTTGAGATGGTTTGATTTGATGCTTGAATTTATGTGTCGTTTATGAATTTTGGGTTTCGAATAATTCTGGGTTTGGGTTTCAATTATAAATGAAAACACAATGAAAAATAGAGGAAACTTAGCTAATAAGCTAAACAAGTGATGACATTTAATGATTCAACCAATGGACCACTTAATTAACCAATGCAATGTTGCAAAATTCAGGAATTAAACTTATTCAAATTGCAAGAGTTCACTACAGATTATATTCAACTTGGAAAGTTCAACTAAAGGCACCCCTAATGCGAAACAAGTGCCAAAACAACTTGGCACGCATGAGGAAAATCCTTGTGCCCAAGCTGATACATTTGTGCCCACGGTACTGTTAACAATTTAGAATGAAACTGATCAATGCAGTGATACGCAGGGATAATTGAAGACATTCGGACTTTGAAAGACTGATCAAATCAGGACGTTGACAAAACTTGACACAACCAAAACTATAGAATTGCAGAAACAAGCTTTAAAATTTCAGAACCCAACAGAATTCAGAATTCGAAACTGGGCAGAAACAAACATATGCGAACTTAAGTCGAGTGCACCAATCCAGAGTAAGATAAGATTCTCAGAAGCTAGAACGAACTGGATACAAAGTGCAGGTACTAAAGGTCTGATATGCTGGGTTAAAAGTCTGGTACGCAGCATGAATCCATTTCAGCAGTGCAATGCAGAAAAAACAGAATTTGAACTCAGAAATGCAACTACAAAGTGAATTGACAGACAAACAATGAAAATTGAATATGATTCAGGAAAGCTAGGTTTATGGATGCGAAATTTAGAACTGATTAATGAAACTGGTGGACACTAAATTGAAACGCAGAAAGCAGAGTTGATATGCAAGGAGAAAAGCTGAACCAGAACTGAAATGCAAGCAACTAAATAGGAGATAAACTGAAATTGATACAATTGTTCACTCAACAAGCACTAGATCTACTTAACTTGCAGAAATTAAATCTAATTAACACAGAATCGAATTGGAAAAATAAACTACAGCAGCTGATAAGAAACCAGAAATGAAACAACATGCAGAAATGGAAATTACAGCTAAAAACCGAAATTCAATAAGAAATCTAAGCCTCAATCTCTCATCTCATCCCAAGAACTGCTTGCTGTCACTCAAGGATGAGCCTCGAATTGAGAAAGAAACGATCCATACAAGAAAACTAATCAACTGATACAATGTTCAGAAATAAAATGGCACGCTGCAGGAATGAAAATTACAACTAAAAATAGAAAATTAAATAAGAAAACTATCCTCAATCACTCTCTTAGGTCAAGAACTCCTTGTTCGTCATGCAAGGGCTGGCCTCGAACCCCTAAGCTCAGCAAACCATTGAAAAACAGCTCTGCGATTCAAATCCAGCTCACACTCTGAGCCAAACTGAATTCCAAATCGATTTCCTCAATCAAGCCTTGTCCAATTGCGCGGATGGTGTGGGGATGAACCAAGCACTCCATGGAACCCCTCCAGATAGCTCGGATGGATGACGGATTGAACAAAACCACAATCGAAGCAATCGATGGCAGAACCGAGGAAACCCTCACTCGGTTCTGTTTTGGCCAATTCGGAGCTGGAACTTCACCGAGAAACCTTCCCAATGGCCTAGCAATTGATCTAAACAAAGAAATTGAGGGGTTGCGCCCCTTGGATTGAAGAAACTACTGAAGAAATTGCGAAGAACAAACGAAGAACACCGAAGCTTGCGGCGGAGACGCGACGAGGAGGAAGTGTGGAAAATTTTTGATTAAATACTTAACAATGGACGTCCCAGATTGATTTGAGAAATTCCAACGGCTGATCTTCATCCGATCTGAACCAAACTTTGATGATGTTGATCAAGGGTCAGGATCTGCCTCGTGGTAGCTCGGATCTTCAAGATCTGCAATGGATGACCCAGATCAACCTGATCTTTGGATGGACAGTCTAGAGCCCTCTGAGCTTGATCCAACGGTTGGATTATCTCTGATTGGGATGAAAGTCTTAGATCTTGATCTCAGTGCTTGATCAGCTCTAACCCTAGCTCGGATTGCCTCAGATGGTCCCAGATGGCTCAGATCTAGCCGCTTTTGAATCGGACGACCCAGATTAATCCGAAGCTTGATAACTCGATCCGGGTCCACTTCCGACTCAAGTTTGACCCAGTATGCCCTAGGTCCAAGAACCTTTCATGCCTACAAAAATAGATCAAAAATTTAGTGGCCAAATAATCCAAATGTGTACAGATTTGCAATTAAGTCTAAAATAAAAGCAAGTCCTAGAACCTAGGGTAAATTCACAATTAAGCAAGTAAAACATGGGTCAAACATGGATTTTAGCAACTAAAATAATCAATAAAATGGTACTTATCAAGGCCGCGGTGATGAAGATCCTATGGAGGGACATCGTCTACAACTACGACATCCCTCACAAATTGCTGTCGGATAACGACAGACAGTTTGTAGGGCGTAAACTCAAAGAATGGTGTGAAGGACTGGGTATTCGCCAATCCTTCTCTTCGGTCGCATACCTCCAGGGTAATGGCCAAGCAGAGGTCATGAACCGGGAGATCATCAGGGGGATCAAGATAAAGCTGGACCACGTTGGAGGTAGTTGGGTCGATGAGCTCTCCAGAATTCTATGGTCCTACCGCACCACTCCAAGAGAAGAACAAGTCAGAGTCCCTTTCATCTTGTATATGGAGCGGAGGCAGTAATCCCAGTGGAAGTCAGCGAGTCAACCCGGTGGCAGCACTACAACAAGGAGGAGAATGATCAAGAATGGTTGATTGACCTGGACTTGGTGTTAGAGGTACGAGACAATGTAGCTACCCGGCTAGTGGCATACAAGCAGCGTATGAAGCACGCGTACAATCGCCACGTAATCGCCCGAACTTTTCAAGTCGGAGAAAAGGTCTGGAAGAGGATCGAGCCAGTCGGCGATCTAGGAAAGCTCGAGCCACAGTGGAGCAGACCCTACACCGTAGTCAAGAAGCTCGCCGGAGGCAACTACTATCTACAAGACGACAAGGGCAAGAAGCTAGAGAGGCCATGACATGCCAATTACCTACAGCCTTATCGCACTCGGTGAGACTTCTGAGATACAATATGTACTCGCTTATGTATTTCTACTGCCCTGTAGTCTCAACTATGAAATAAACAAGATGTCTCACTAAAAAGATCCAACACCATTGCTGAAAAAACTCTAATACCTTGTGGTGCTGCGGATGCCCGAGGTGAGTAGGCCTAGCTATGGTGCTGCGGATGCCCGACCAGGAGCTGAAAAAACCCTACTACCTCGTAGTGCTGCGGATGCCCAAGGTGAGTATGCTTGGCTGTGGTGCTGCAGATGCCCGGCCAAGAGCTGAAAAAAACCCTACTACCTCATGGTGCTGCGGATGCCCGACCAGGAGCAGAAAAAACCCTACTACCTCGTGATGATGCGGATGCCCGAGGTGAGTAGGCCTGGCCGTGGTGCTACGGATGCCCGCCCAGGAGCTAAAAAAACTCTACTACCTCATGGTGCTACGGATGCCTGAGGTGAGTAGGCTTGGTCGTGGTGCTGTAGATGCCCAACCAGGAGCTGAAAAAACCCTACTACCTCGTGGTGCTGTGGATGCCCGAGGTGAGTAGGCCTGGTCGTGGTGTTGTGGATCCCCGACTAGGAGCTGAAAAACCCCTACTACCTCGTGGTGCTGTGGATGCCTGAGGGGAGTAGGCTTGGTCGTGGTGCTGCAGATGCTTGGCCGGGAGCTGAAACAACCCTACTACCTCATGGTGCTGCGAATGCCCGAGTGAGTAGGCCTAGCCGTGGTGCTGCGGATGCCTAGCCAGGAGCTGAAAAAATCCTACTACCTCGTGGTGCTGCGGATGTCCAAGGTGAGTAGGCCTGGCCGTGGTGCTGCGGATGCCCGACCAGGAGCTGAAAAAACCTTACTACCTCGTGGTGCTACGGATGCTCGAGGTGAGTAGGTCTGGCCGTCGTACTGCGGATGCTCGGTCAGTAGCCCTGGTCGTTGTTCCGAGAGTACCCGACCAAGCATTACTTAGCTTAAGCCATGCATTAACGAATGACTGCCGATGCCGGAAACAAATCAGCCTGGCTGATTTATTGAGCGGGTTGAGTCCTTTCGTTGCTCACACAGTCCCTTAACCACACACGGGTGCCTCATCTCTCCCTTGATCATAGGCCTGCCGTGAGGTGGCAATGGAGAGTACACGGCAAACCGGCAGCGAGACAGTAATGATGAATGAAAGTCATTCACTAGCAAAGATTGAGCTTGGGGTATATTCAATCATGCAAGGAAGACAACCCTTGGAAGAAGGAGACACAGAAGATGAGAAAAGGCATACACACAGTGATCAAGACAATGGCATAAAAATATTTTATGCAAACTTTGGATTACATTTGTATTGCATTTGTAAACTAAGAAACAAAAGCCAGAGTACAAAAAGAAAGATAGAAAAATGTCAGCTACAGTTCCTTCTTCTCAGTTGGGGCTCCTGCCAAGTCTTACTGATATGGAGAGCTAGACTCCATCTCTTAGTGTGGATGCTGCTCGTCCCTTTTCTCTTAAGTGTTGGAAACCGGATGGCTAGAGAGGGGGGGGTGAATATAGCCAATCACTTTAGCTTAGACCCAAATTCAATTTCTGCACTTCACTTTGTTAGTAGCACAGCGGAAGTATGAAAACAGAAAATGCAGAAACAGAAACTGAAGAGAAACAACTACAACTAGCAAGATCGCTAACAAGGAGGGTTTACAAGGTTCGGGGATAACTTGCCCCTACTCCTTGGCGTGCCCTTAAGGTGGGCGATCCCTTGATCGTCGGCAGATCAAGCCCCGGTTAGCACCGGATATAAAGCAACCTCCTTCTCGGTGGAGAAACCTCTCCACAGCGTTTCAATCACAGATAAATATTTAAGCTCAATGAAATAACAAGAAAGATCTTACTCAAGCACTCAGCAAAGACAAGAACACAGCAAGCTTTCCTGAGCTCCACCCAGCGGCGATCTCACGCAAGAAACCCTTCCTCGTGTCTTCCCGCTGTCGGACTCCAAGCTTCTTGTTCTCTCATTCAAGCGCTCAAGTAATGGACGGTTGCTTCAAGAATGTGTTGGTGCAGTTTGCACTAACGGTCAAACTCGGGTTTTGATGTATGACAAAGTGGTTAAAGTTAGGGTTGTGTGTGTTTAACCTCTTTACCAAGTGTGCAGGGTTGAAAGACTTAGGACCAGACACCAGGCTGAAGTCCAGGATGGTTGAGTCCTGGCGGGAAGTCCAGTTGGGTCCGCGGGACCTGACAACTGGCTGAAGACCAAGTTGGTTGAGACTTGGCAGGAAGACCAAGGTGGTTGAGCCTTGGCAGGAAGTCCTGGTAGGGTCAAGAAGTCAAGTAGAGCTGCACAATGGGTAAGTAAGGTAAGTCACTGGAGGAGCGACCCAGTGAGGACGAGTCCAATCTTGGACTTTAGGCGCGGTCCAACTTAGACCCATTTAGGTGATCTAAGTTGAGTCCTGGTTAGATCCTGGTCTGGGAGACAGGATCTAATTAAACTTATATCTTATTATTTGTTGTTTTGGACTAACCCTGGATGCAGGACCGAAGGACGGTGTTTCTGCAGCTCAGACAGCCTCAAACGAGTGAGGCCGTAGCTGAGCAGGGCGCCCCGGATGTGTCGGGCGCCCCAGAGTCAACCAGGAGTCAGCGGAGAGGTAAATGCCCCGACAGCAGCGCTATTTGGGGCGCCCCGCTTGAATCGGGCGCCCCCTGTGCCACCTCACTGACCAGCTGCCGAAGCTCACCCTCGCGAAGCCAGAAGATGGGATTTTGACCGGTCAATCAGGCGCCCCGCGCGCGTCGGGCGCCCCAGTCAAAAGCAATCCCGAAGTAGACGAGATTAGCTCTGACCGGAGCATCGCCGGATCGACAGCCACGTGGGGGGCGCCCCGAGCATGTCGGGCGCCCCCTGCCCTATATAAAGAGGGCCTCGACCCTCTTCAAAGTGCAACACTTCTGTCAAAGCTTTCAAGTTTTTCTACGCTCGCGCCTTGCTCCGGAAACGCTACACTTCGAGCCGACGACGTCCTGCTGCCCCGAAAGAGTCGACCTACTCCGGACGTCGGTAAAAAGTTAATTTTTTCAATATATAAATTGTTGCACTTAATTACTTGAAAGTGTGGGGTTGTCACACTTTCAATTCATTTGTACTCGCCTGCTCTATCGGGGTTGACCGATAGAGAGTTTTAGTGGATTGCCCAACGGAAAGGTCCGAGGGACCTGGGCCTTCGAGTAGGAGTCGACGAAGGCTCCGAACGAAGTAAAAATCGTTCGTGTTTTTGTGTTCATCTTTCGTTTCTTTCATTTCCGCTGTGCACGCTTTTTAAAGCACTCTGATTTAATTTTTTAAAAAGTCACGTGATTCACCCCCCCTCTCACGTGCATCGATCCTACAAGTGGTATCAGAGCCTGGTACGCTCTCTATCGGTGCAACCACCGTAAGAGCCGGGGGAAATCCAGTTTTTATCGTTGTCTGTGATTTTTTTGCTCACAGTCTAAATCTGATATTATTATCAATATTTATATATTAGTTTTTTTTTCGATCGATTTTACACGAATTTGGTGCAACACCATTCGAGTTGGTCATTTTATTTTTATATCTGCCGGCACTACTAATCCAAGACCTAGTCTTGGGACTTTGTTTGGTCTATTTTTTGTGTGCAAGATTTCTAAATGGCGCAAAATAAGATGCAAGGGCGAAATGTCAACGAGCCCCCACACTATTATCCAGAAGATTTCGACTATTGGAGGCGATCAATGGAGATCTTCTTGGGCAGTCAAGACTTCGACTACGTGTTAGCCCTGAGATACCAATCTCAAAATGATGAACTGAACAAGCAGGTAAATAAATTAATTTGTGCAGTTTTGCCTAACAAAATTTCCTGCAGACTGGAAAAGTATAACAACGCATATGACCTATGGACTCGGCTGAATGAATTGCACGAGAATTTGAAGGAGCTGGATGAGCCTAAGCTTAAAGCTGAAGATGAGTCTACTAAATCAATCGCAGAACCAAACTTAATGATGGAAGATCAAGTCCAATTTGCAACTAAGGTCGAGCCTGAACCAACGGTAAAGCCTACTAAATTAGGGGATGCGATTGAGGTAAATTACAAGAATACCCCTAGTATGATTAATACAAATGTCTTGCATGATTCTGAGCAAATCTCTGAAATATCTGACTGTGTAGAAGGTTCTTGTAATAAATTAGATATCTCTATAAATCCTCCCGGAATGCATATTTTATTAAAAACTTCCTGCAATATTTTAGACTTTTCAGACCAGAACAAACTCAACTCTGACTTGGTTAAACAAAACATTGACCAAGTTAATCCAGATTGTGAAAATCTAACCCTCGATAAAATCAATGTTTATCTCAATAAAGTTTTTAACTCAGTTAATAGTTCAATTGTAATAGAAAATTCAAAAACCATTAAACTTGAAAATAAACCCAAGTTAATTAACAATTCTTCAAAACTGAAAATTACAAACTTGGGTAATTCGAAATTAAAATCCAACAATAATTTAAGCATTACAAAAATTCCTAATAAAGACAAATTAAAAAATTTAACTAATTCAAAATTCAAAGAAAATTTAAGAGTCCACTTTAACAACCCAAAGCACTCAACCTATAATCCAAGGGGAGGCACCAAACTAGTTGGCACCTCAAAATCAGCCTTTGCCCAGGTGGGCACTTAGGACTAGTCTTAAAAGTTAATCTGACTCTTGACCTACTTAGTATTAGGGTGGGTCGAGATAACGGTACGCTAGACAGACTCTCGGGGAGAACTAGCCGAAACTATCTCGACACATCCTAGACTAGTTAGACCAGGGTGTCTCAACAAGTAGGGTTAAAGTACAACTTCCTTAAGCAGCTTTGTCTAGAAAGAGGTTGTTG
This sequence comes from Boesenbergia rotunda, assembly GCA_024364735.1. Classification (NCBI taxonomy): domain Eukaryota; kingdom Viridiplantae; phylum Streptophyta; class Magnoliopsida; order Zingiberales; family Zingiberaceae; genus Boesenbergia; species Boesenbergia rotunda. The sequence goes on along the minus strand of JAGFNQ010006738.1, from coordinate 1,796 downwards.
CTCCAATAAGGTTTCGGCCAAAGAAGGCCCCTGTGCCTCGCCTCCCGCCTGGAAGCTAATTATCGAAGTATACATTTAAACTACTTTTTGTCAAACCCGAATCTAACAAAAGGTCAGATTAACTTCTTTTATGAATCAAAATCAAACTCATCTCACACAAATCATAGGATCCCTTTGTTTGATAACTTAGATCAAGTGAGATGAATAAGGATAATAAGTTCAAATCATTGATTGATAATTTAAAACTCAAACTTGAATTTAAAATCTTACCTTTTAAATCCAAAATTCAAATTAACGAATGTAAAATTAAAATTCAAATTAAAAATTAAAATTAAAATTAAAATTAAAATTAAAATTAAAATTAAAATTCTTAATTAAATCATATTTTAACTTAATCTAAATCTTAATTTTTCACCTAATTAAATCCTTAATTAAAAATTCATCTAATTTCAACATAAATTAAAAATTGACCTTAATTAAATTCTACTTTAACTTTAACTAAAATTTGCATAATCAAACTTTACTTAAATTAACTTTAATTAAATTAAAATTTAACGTTAATTAAATTTTATATAATTAAAAATCTAACTCTTTACATAATCAAATTTTAATCATTAATTAATTAAACTTGAATCCTTAATCAACTTTAATCCTTAATTAATTAGAATTTCAATCTTTATTCAGACTCCAATGATTGAATCTTTAATTAAATCTTAACTAACTTTAATTTATTTAAAATTCGACCAAATTAAATTTTAACCCCTAAAATTTACCTAATTGAACTTCAACCCTTTATTAAAACTTCATTTAAATACCTCTAACTTTAATCCCCAAATAACTAAAGCTTGTAATTAAAATTTTACCTTAGTCTTAATTGAAATCTGAATAATTTTTACCTTCAAACCTGTCTCACAACAACCTTAAGGTTAACGTGATTGAAGACCCTAGATTCAGTGAGACAGGAAAATTAAGCTCAAATTAAACCACCTTGCTTGTGCTCTCATAATCAGGGTCAAACTATGATGAACGTAGTCAAGTCTGGGACTTAGTTCCCTTACCTAAAGGCAAGAAATTTATTGAAACCAAATGGGTCTTTAGGAATAAACTTAACGAACAAGGGGAAACAGTCAGGAATAAGGCTAGGCTAGTAGCTAAGGGGTTTAGCCAAGTAGAAGGTCTTGATTATGATGAAACCTATGCCCCTGTAGCTAGACTTGAATCCATTAGAATGCTCTTAAGTTATGCAGCCCATAAGGGATTTAAGCTTTTTCAAATGGATGTTAAGTCAGCCTTCCTAAATGGCCTAATTAAAGAAGAGGTTTATGTAGGTCAACCCCCTGGTTTTGAAAGCCTAGAACACCCTGACTATGTCTTTAGACTTAAGAAAGCCTTATATGGACTTAAGCAAGCCCCTAGGGCCTGGTATGAAAGACTGTCTAACTACTTAGTTTCTAAAGGCTTTAACCAAGGCAAAATTGACCCAACACTATTTGTTAAAACTCTAAAAACTGATATTTTTATAGCTCAAGTATATGTAGATGATATAGTATTTGGCTCAACTAACTCAAACTTTTTACAAGATTTTTATAACGGTAATGGAAAATGAATTTGAAATGAGTTTAGTAGGTCAATTGACTTTCTTTTTGGGGTTACAAAATAAAACAGACTAGTGAGGGTACTTTTGTCTATCAACAAAAATACATTAAAGAATTACTTAGAAAGTTTGGAATGGATAGTGCTAAAGAAATTAAGACACCTATGGCTACCAATCAAACTATAGATAGTGACACAAATGG
>JAGFNQ010006737.1:282944-321572 GCA_024364735.1 Boesenbergia rotunda | reverse complement strand
TTGGTGCAGTAGAAAGCAACACTGTGTTGCGTTATCCACAACTGAAGCTGAATATGTAGCCCTAGGAGAATGTGTAGCTCAACTCTTATGGATGATGCACACTCTTAAGGACTTTCAGCTAGACTACAATCAGACCCAAGTCAATATTGACAATATTAGCTCAATTAACTTAACCAAAAACCCAATTCAACATTCTAGAACCAAACACATAGAAGTAAAACATCACTTTGTAAGAGATCACGTAGCTAGGGGTGAAATAGTCCTTAAGCATGTAGACTCCAAGTCCAACCTAGCTGACATATTCACTAAACCCCTACCTGAATCTGAGTTTAGCTCACTAAGAAGGCAGTTAGGGTTGTGCTTAGTAGAATAGAATCATTTGTTTTTTTTGTTTTAAAATGTTTCAAATTGATATTAAAATGGTGTTTATTTAAAAAAAAAAGGTTTTTCTAACTTAATCTTAAAAAGTTTTACTCTGGTTTTAAAATTTTTTCTTGACTTAGTTTTATTTCAAAAACTACCCCCTTCAAAACTAGGGTTTTCTTCGAAATGGACTTAGCCTAGGCTCTAACCCTAGAATTGCATGCACCTATAGATCTAGAAGCCAGCATCTCACAAGCACCTTAGGGTACCTTGAGTGATAACCTAGAAAGAGTTGAGATGCTTAGGTCTTTGCCTCAATTCAAGATGCTTTAAGTCAGTGCATCGGCAGTAATTGGGGCACTAAATGAACAGCAATCAGGTTAAGTGGTCAAGTTTAGACAATCTAACTTGAACAATGCACTTAACTTGACTAACCCTAGCGAAAACTACTGTTTATAACAGTTAGTAAGTAGCTAATTGGGTTAGACAGGTCCCTAAAAGATTTAACCAGACTTAGGTCCTAGTTTGTTTCAGTACAGCAAATGCTTTATTTAATTATTGCAAATATTTCTTCTGCATTTTTTTTGATATATGTCAAAGGGGGAGAGTTGGAAAGGAAAGAGGGAACCCAAAAAGTTTTTTTCAAATGTTTTCCTTTATTCAAAAAAAAAGTTTTTTTTCAAATGTTTTCCTTTATTCAAAAAGTTTAACATCAAAGTTAGAAATTCAAAGCTCAAATTTATCCTGTAAAAATTTCTAACTCTGAATTATTTCTAAGCTTAAAGCTTAATTTTTTGCTTAAAATTTCTAACTCTGAAGTGTTATTAATTTTTGCTCAAAATTATTCTTTGAAAATTTTCTAAGTCTGAAAGTTTTACCAAAACTGAAAACTTTCCAAAGTCTGAAATGTTTCTAAAACTGAAAATTTGTCTAAAGTTTTCTAAGCCTTCCAAACTTAGAACATCTTTTCGAAAAACTTAGCAAATTTCCTAACTTATTATCAAAACAAAAAATCTTCTAAGTACTTAACTCACATCACCTATTTTTGAAAAACCTAGGGGGAGATTTCTTCCAGGGGGAGGGAATCTAACTTAGGATTTCATTTTAGCATTTTTTTCCTTAACTTTTTGAACTAGGTTGCCATATATCAAAAAGGGGGAGATTGTTGGTGCAGAATGCACCCAAGTCAAACCTGTGTTTTGATATTGGCAAAATGGTTCAAAAGTTAAGGGTCAGTTGTTGTCTAACAAATTTCTTGAGTGTACAGGAAAAGCCCTAGCAAAGGAATGCTAGGCACTGGCGAAGGACTGCCAGACAGGAAAAGCCCTAGCAAAGGACTGCTAGGCTCTGGCGAAGGACTGCCAGAATAGACAAACCCTAGCGAAGGAATGCTAGGCACTGGCGAAGGGCTGCCAGAAGAAAAGACCTAGCGAAGGGCTGCTAGGCACCAAGCGAAGGGCAGCTTGGCAACTCAAGACCTGGCGAAGGACTGCATGGGCAAAAGTCCAACTGGAGGAGCCGGTTGGCACCAGGTAAATTCTCCCGAGAGGAGTAGGTGAGGACGCGTTCCCCTTGAGGGAACATTAGGCGTCGGTTCGACCTAGGGCTCAATTTTGGAGACCAAAGTCAGAACCAAGACAGCTAAGGCTGTATAAACTAACATTATATTTACTGTTTTGGACTAATCCTGGATGCAGGACCGAAGGACTGTGTATCTGTAGCTCAGAGAGCCTCAAAGGAGTGAGGCAGTAGCTGGGCAGGGCGCCCCGAAGTTTTCGGGCGCCCCAGAGTCAACCCAAGTCAGCAGACCAAGAAAAAGCTCCGACAGCAGCATTTCGGGGCGCCCCGGTTGTTCCGGGCGCCTCGCGCGCTTTGGGCGCCCCGCGTGTCGCGGGCGCCCCCAGTGCCACGCCGACTATCAGCTGCCCTCGCGAAGCCAAAGGATGAGGCTTTGACCGGTCAACCCAGGTGCCCCGCGCGCTCGGGGCGCCCCGGTCAAAGCTGATCCCGAAGATGAAGAGATCAGCCTTGACCGAAGCGATCATCGGATCGGAAGCCACGTGGGGGGCGCCCCCGTCGACCAGGGCGCCCCCAGGCCCTATATAAAGGGCCCTCAACCTCCTTCTTCAAATGATCAATTGCTTCGACACTTCTGCGCTCTTCTGCTTCCGCGACACGCTCCAGAAATCTTCCAACTCAAGCTGACGACGTCCCGCTGCTCCGAAACTTCGATCTACACCGGACGTCGGTAACGAAGAGCTGCATTTAAAGTTTACTAAACTGTTCTTGTTATAATCTGTCTTGTAAACTTTTACGAACTTAGAGAATTGCCTGCAGAAAACGGTCAACGACCGTGGGCCTTGGAGTAGGAGTCGACCCAGGCTCCGAACCAAGTAAACCGACTGTGTTTGCATTGTTCTGTTTTTCTTTTATTTCCGCTGCGCACCCGCTCTTTTTAAATCCGAACGATTTGCGACATTCACCCCCCCCCTCTATCGCATCTCTTGATCCAACAGATTAGGTCTAAAGGATTAGGGTTGGCCTTAAGTATGGAATCAAAGGGTTCCTATGGCCTAGTATATGTGTATGAGATGTTGTTTGGGAAGTTATGTGAAGGTTCATGGACCTAGGGTTCCTTGGGGACTTTCGGCCAAGGACATAACCTAGGGCTAGGGTTGGGTTAAACCTACAAAGATGCTTGTGTATAGGTTACTAAGAGGTATGTTTAAGTAAGATGGAAGAATTTTTATGTTAACCAAACCATTAGTTTATATGTCATGAATTATATGATTAGGTCATAAATGTTTAAGACATGTGCCATGATCTATGAATGATATGTATGTATGCCATGTTTTATGAATAATATATATGTATGCCATGTCTTATGAATGATATGTAGGTATGCCATGTTTATGAATAAATTGTATGTATGTCATGCTTTATGAATGATGTGTACATATGCCATGTTTAAGAATGAAAATGATGAATGAAGTTAAAGTTCATGCCTTCAAGGCATAACGATGATGTTAAGTATGATGAAAGTATGATGAATGAATGAATATGCTATGAATGATTATGAATGAAGATGCATGTGAAAGCATTTTATTTTATTTTATAGGCTTGTACCGGACCTAAGTAAGGTCCACGGTTCTAGACTACCGATGAAGTTGTCCACAGTTCGGGACTACCGATGAAGCTGTCCTTACGGTTCGGGACTACCGATGAAGCTGTCCTTACCCTAGTAGGTCGAGATTAGCTACCTCGTATTTACTTAGGGATGCGCGCATATGATGAATGATTGTGGTACCAGCCAGGGCCCAATGAATGTTATGATTATGTTAAAGTATTTAAAAGCATGTTTTTCAAGATTAAGCATCCTTATATATATATGCAATTGCCACATGCATTCATCCATGTTATGTATTATATTTATGATAAGAATATTATGCAAAGTAAGTTTATGAAGGTATGTTTATGCCATGATTTAATTATGTTTATGCTAAGTTAGAATGCCAAGATTTAATTATGTTTATGCTAAGTTAGAATGCCATGATTTAATTATATTTATGCTAAGTTAGAATGCCAAGATTTAATTATGTTTATGCTAAGTTAGAATGTCATGATTTTATTTATGTTCATGCTAGGTTAGGATGCCATGATTTAATTATGTTTATGCTAATTTAGGATGCCATGATTTTATTTATGTTCATGCTAGTTTAGGATGTCATGATTTAATTATGTTTATGCTAGGTTAGGATGCTATGATTTTATTTATGTCCATGCTAATTTATGAAGCCATGATTTAATTATGTTTATGCCAATTTATGATGCCATGATTTTATTTATGTTCATGTTAGGTTAGGATGCCATGAATTAATTATGTTTATGCTAAGTTAGGATGCTATGATTTTATTTATGTCCATGCTAATTTATGAAGCCATGATTTAATTATGTTTATGCTAGGTTAGGATGCTATGATTTTATTCATGTCCATGCTAATTTATGAAGCCATGATTTAATTATGTTTGTGCTAAGTTAGGATGCCATGATTTTATTTAGGTTCATGCTATGAATGTTTACGATGTTTATGTCTATGCCAAGTATGATGTCATGCTATGAATGTTTTCATGTTCATGGTTATGCCATGCTACGAATGTGATTAAGTTATGTTCATGTCATGTTGAATGTATGCTAAGTGATCATAAAGGCTTATGATCGATGTAAAGCACTAAGTATGTTAATGTTTCAGGTGCTCATGATTAAGTGATGAATGGTTTTAGTGAGTAGGAAAGAGTCTTACTAAGCCTGTGTGCTTATAGTTTTATTTTCTTATACTGCAGATCACGCAAGGGGATAGTAAGGAAGCAGCAGGAGGGCCTTAAAGCATGTGTGTGATAGTGACTTGGCCAAGGAGCAATATGTTTGCTCGTCTTATGACAGTACTTTACCTTTACTATTATGGGCTTGAATGTGACTCTATGACATGATGCTAAGTATGACATGATGCTAAGTATGACATGATGCCAAGTATGACATGATATGATGCTAAGTATAAAGTTAATATGCTAAGTTCCTATGTTATGATGTTAGGAAGGGTAGTAAGTGCATGTAGGTGTAAGTTAAAGGTTTCCGCTGCATTATGATGTCTACATGCCCTAAGTATGTTAACGTAACGCCGCTTTATGAAAAAAAAAGCGGGCGTTACATCTCGCTCATTGGTAAATCAAAGTAATAAATATTAACTATACATGACCGTTATTATATCATGATTTAGTGATTGTACTCCATAATAATCCGAGGTCCAATCTAATTATTAAGTCAGTACAAATTGGATGACCTCTAGTTTTGGTCATGCTCAATGTACACAAAGCGTACTAGTGTTATTCTATGGTCAAGACAAACCACACCTAATTACACTACAACCATCCACATGGTTTGTCCAACTCCATCTCGGTTGTGAGCCTCTACTTATACTATGCAAGGGACTGATAACATGATCTTTTGTGTGTCACCACACACCATATTATCTACAATGCAATGTATTGGACTTTTATGCATATACTATTATTAATACGCATCTTTGTTGTTGTGATTCTCTATTTCAAAATGTAGATAATCATATATATAAAAAGAACAAGTCTTTTAGTATACACATCTAACAATCTCCCACTTATACTCAAAGACATTGTTGTTCTCTCACTGCCATACATCTGACTCTCATATCCTCCACATGCCGGTCAAAAGCTCTTGCTAAAAGAGCTTTAGTGAAAGGATCCACCAGGTTGTCCTCCGATGCAATCTTTGTGACAACTACTTCTCCTCGCTTTACGATTTCTCGTATCAGATGGAACTTGCGCTCTATGTGTTTACTCGCCTTATGGGCATGTGGTTCCTTCGAGTTTGCAACTGCACAACTGTTATCACAATAGATTGTGATAGATCTGGGCAAACCAGGAATCACATCTAAGTCCATCATGATGTTCCGGAGCCATACAGCTTCCTTGGCTGGCTCTGGTGGCTGCCACATACTCAGCTTCCATGGTGGAGTCCGCCACGTATTTCTGCTTGACACTCCTCCATACTATGGCCCCACCTCCTAAAGTAAATACAAACCCTAAGGTAGACTTACTCTTGTCCCTATCGAACTGAAAATCAGAATCCGTATAACCCACAGGGACTAATTGGGATCTGCCTGGTAAACCAGCATATAATCCCTAGTCCGTCTCAGGTATTTCAATATATGCTTTACCGCAGTCCAATGTCCTTGTCTAGGGTTACTCTAATATCTGCTGACCATGCCCAAGGTAAAGCAGATATCTGGTCTTGTACACAACATAGCATACATGAGGCTTCCTACAACCGATGCATAAGGAACCGCCTTCATTTCCTTTATCTCCTTTGATTTTTTTGGACACATCTCCTTGGATATAGGAACACCATGCCTGAAAGGTAGAAAACCATTCTTGGAGTTTTCCATGCTAAAATGAGCCAGGACGGTGTCTATGTACGAAGCTTGGGATAAGCACAACATCCTTTTCTAGCGATCCCTTATGTCCTTGATCCCAAGGATGTGTCCCGCTTCTCCTATGTCCTTCATATCGAACAGTTTGGACAACCATACCCTTACGTCTGACAACACTTTTGTTGATACAGTCTGGCCCGATTGTTGTTTTGGTGTTGACAACGATTTAAGTTTGGTTGAGTGAATTCGGCTTAAGTCCTGGTCGGGGACTGGGCACGAAACCCCGGTGAGTGATGCCGAATCCTAGTGAGTGAAGCCATGTGACTGAAATCCCGGTGAGTGAAGCTGGGTCCTGGTGAGTGGAGCCAGGTGATGGATATCCTGGTGAGTGAAGCCGGGTCTTAGTGAGTGAAGTCAGGAGACGGAAATCCCGGTGAGTGAAGCCAGGTCCGGGTGAGTGAAGCAAGGTGACTGAAATCTCTGTGAGTGAAGGCGGGTCCTGGTGAGTGAAGCCAGGTGACGGAATCTCGGTGAGTGAAGCCGGGTCCTAGTGAGTGAAGCCAAGTGACTGAAATCCCAGTGAGTGAAGTCGGGTCCTAGTGAGTGAAGCCAGGTGATGGAAATCCCGGTGAGTGAAGCTGGGTCCTGGTGAGTGAAGCCAGGTGACTGAAACCTTGGTTAGTGAAGCCAGGTCCTGGCGAGTGAAGCTAGGTTGAATGAAATTTCGGTGAGTGAGGTCGGGTCCCGGTGAGTGAAGCCGGGTGACCGAAACCCTGGTGAGTGAAGCCAGGTCCTAGCGAGTGAAGTGATGGTGCCCAATACTAGTGTCACGATAATCACTCAAATTTAGATATTTATAAACTGAAAACCCTTGGCTAGCAAGATTAAATGTAGTAGAGGGACCTCAGGTCGTATTTTTCCAAGGACTAGTTGAATGAATGTTTAACTCGAGCTTGCAGGTTATTTATCGTTTGATGTTTTGGGTTTTCTAGATAAAATGGGGGTTTTTGCGATAATGAATGAATCAACAATACGAGACAGAATAGGGTGAACTTAGCTAAAGCATGTACTGAATTAGAAATTTATGGAAATGAAACTTAACCTAATTGACAATTGAGCAATTAAATTCAAACTCTTAAATTGAAACTTAAGAACTAATTGCAGAGAATTAATTCTACGAAATTAATGGCAAGATAATGAAAACTAGATTGAAACATTGCTTAAAACTTGACTTGAAGTGTAAGCAACGAGCTAGAACAATTTAAGAAAGTAAATGCTTAAAATCGAAATTATCTAAACATAAACATCAAATCAGTTTCTAATCAAGCCTTCCCTTTGTCGTCACACAAAGATTGAGCTAGAAACCCTCTTGTCTAAAAAACCATCGAAAATAGGTTCCCTGGATCAGTTTGCTCTGGTTTTGCTCTTCCTGATCGGTCAACCGACCGATCAGGTCCTCTTCTGATCGGTCACTGGACCGATCAGAGCCATCGCTGTCCGATCATGTGGTCCGATCAGTGACTGGAATCTGCTCCCAATCTCTTCCTCCTCGATTGTCTTGTCGGCGATCGAGCTCCGAAACTATTAGAACACCTTCGAGAACCCCTCTATGTTGCTTTGACAGCTCCGGACGACGGATACGAGCAGTCAACGAGGATCGATCGATGGAATCAGCAGCGTTGGCGAGACCCTCACCTAAACTTCCAAAAACGCAATCGATTAGCAAAACTAACAAGGAAACCTTTCCTCGATGATCTGAAACTTGGGAAGAAGTAGATCTGATGTGGCTGCGTGATCTAAGGAAGAAAACGAGGACGAAAACGATGAAGAAATGACGAAGAACACGGAAGAAAACTCGACTCTGCAGCTATGCGACGCGACAACGACCCGAGCGGAAGAGGGAATTCTGCATTTATACATCCCATTTAAATTTGGACAGTTGAGATTGTTTGGGCTTCATCCAACGGTTGGATCTCCTCAGATCTGAACCAAAGTTTTCATATCTTGATCTGTGGCTCTGATCTACTTGTCCTTAGCTCGGATCAATTAGATCTGTGGCGGATGGCTCAGATCTTCCCTTCTCTTGCTTGGATGGTTGAAACTCCATTATGTTTGATCCGACGGTCAGATGTGCTCCGATTGGGTTCAAACTTTCAGATCTTGATCTAGGGTCATAATTCGCCCTATCCTGAACTCGGATTGATCAGAAACTCACAGATGGCTCAGATCAAGCCGTTCTCTTGAATGGACGACCCATATTAATCCGATGCTTGATCACATTGATCCGGATCCAATTCTGACTCAAGTTTGATCCAATCCGATCTAGGTCCATGCTCATTTGAAGCCTACAAAATTAGATTCACATTTTAGTACCAAAATGTCTCAAATATACAAAGATTTGAATTAAAAGTTAAAATAGAGGAAATACAAGAATCCTAATATAAATGCATACTTAAGCATATAAAAGTGGATCAAAACATGAATTTGAGAGCCTAAATTTATCTACAAAATGGTAGTTATCAACTCCCCCACACTTACAATTGGGCGTCTCACACAAGCTAACAAGTAAACTAACGATGTATCCCCCTAGATTATTCTCAATCATAGTTAGAAGCAATTGAAAGGAAATTACCTAGGATTGTCAATTCTCAAAAATCTAAGCTCAATGGACTAGAAACTTATCCTTAAATCAACAACTTAGTATACTTCATCCTTCATGACTCATTGAGATGAATTAAACTCAAAAAACCTTGCAAAGGAAGTTTTAAAGTGGCTCTCTTCCTATGTTCTACATTTTTGATGAAAGTGGAGCTCTCTCCAACACAACCATGGTTCTTGCTCTACCATAGGCTTGCTTATTATCTACTCTCTACCATCATTCTTGATTTGGATCCACATCTACAAAAGCTTATTCCAACAAGTTAGGAAATATGAAATGATGAAATAGAAATAGAAGTTTAATGAATTTTGATATAAAGATTTATGATAAAGAAAGTAAAGAAATATGGTATGATCAGAAAAATATGGTAAAGAAATATAGCATGATAATGAAATATGGAAAAGTAAGAGAGTGGAACACATGGACACCAAAAATGTAACCCAATGTACTTTGCCCTCATTTATGGTCTTCTCAATGAAATCAGAGTTGTGGTGGAGCAGGGATCAGCTAATTTGGATGAGAACCCTCAAATATCAGTGCTAAATTCAGTGCCATTCTGTGCCAACTCTGCTGATCGGTCACTGGACCGATCAGACAATGCCTGATCGGACCGATCAAGGGTTGATCAGTAGCTGAAACTGTAGAATTCCTGAAACTGTCTTCTAAGATTTGTCTTCTTTCAATCAACACTACATCTCAAACTCATCTAACTTCTTGTCCCCATCTTCTAACTCAGAAATCTAATCATCTTCTGATACTTCATATTTTTCTTTTCCTTTTCTTTTCTTTTGTTTTGTTTTCTTTTCTGCTCTTGCCTATTGTGTTTTTTTATATCTGCAGCTAAGTTTCTTCAGTGATTCAGTTGCTTCATTTCTGATTTTTTTCCATCTACAATTCAGATTCCATAAATTCACAACCTCACAACTTGGAGCCTTCCATGATAATAGAGTTCTAAGTGCTCCACTTATACACTTTTAGCTCTTGCACCCACTTGGCACACAACTACACTTGTTGATACAAAATTTTTTTTCATCTGCCACTATAAATATGAAACATAAAATGCTAAGAATGGATGACATGCTTCACTTTCCATAACTCTTTTGAAACCCAATCATGACACGGTTTGCTTGTAAGTTGCCGAATGCACACCCCCACACTTAAACTTTTGTCCGTCTCGGGCAAAATAACATCAAGAAACATCAAAATACCCAAGTCCAAGTAAAGATTATGATGAACATGAAGATTAGGGAAAGAAAATGGAAAATAGAGTAGATCAACAATAAAATCGCAAAAATGATATGATAAAGGAAACAGAATGATTCACCTCTATAAACATGGTTCATTCATAGAAATATAGTTTTGAAAGAACCTAAGCAAGTTCTAGAGTACAATCACATGTGTGTATCATAAATATTAGGTCAATCCTCACTAGGTAAAAAGAATTCATCTCAAATCATCAATCTAGAGTCCATAACTAATTAGTACTCAAGCATCCAAAAATTTTCATCCATTGGTTCAAATCCTAAGTTTTAACAACCAAATTTAATTTACTTTCAAAGGACTCTAAAATGATATAAGACAACCTAGATGGATACATTTATTCCAACTCATACAAGAAGTATGATTCCAAAAAGACTAACATGGTATCTACAATGACTTTTATTCTCTCTATGCTACCTAAGCATTTATTAGCAAGAACTCATTCTAAAAGAAAAATTACTGCTTGAAAACATGAAAGCGATATTTACAATTAAATAAGAATGTAAGAAGAAACACTCCCCTTCAAATTGGGTAAAGGGCACGTAGCATCCATCTTGGGAGAACTATCCTCATGTGATGAATCTCATATTGAACAAATTTCTCCCTCATCAATTTAGCATAAGTAAATTCCGGTGGTCGGAGACGGTTTAGGTTCAAAATCCAATCTTAGGGTAAATAGTTAGAAGTCAACGTAAATTCAACCCCTCCGACTACATGCTCTTTAGAATTCCTTCCAGGAGGTTGTAGGCTATTAAGTTTGAGTACCCATTCTAGAAGCCTACGGGATCCTGCAAAACCATGTAAAGAAAATACCTCCCGTATGCATGCAGGGTAAGAAAGGAATGAAATATAAACAACCTATACATAAAATGAATCAAGATATGCATCACAGCCACTGAAATCAATCTTCGGTACCTCTATGAATTTTCCACAATTATTATCCACAAAGGGTATATCAAGAAACTCATCACAACCAATGAAATCAATTTTGGGTACCTCTATTAGTTTTTCACCATCAATTTCTGCATAGGATGAATCAAGAATCGTATCACAGCCAATAAAATCAATGCTAGGTACTTCTATGGGATTTTCACAATTAACCTCTACATAAGATATATCAAGAATTGTATCACAACCAACGAAATCATCCTCATGTACATCTATGAGTTTTTCGCAATCATCCACCATATAGGATGTATCAAGTAATATCTCACAGCCAATGAAATCAATCTGGGATACCTCTATGAATTTTTCACAATTAATTTCTACATAAGATGTATCAAGAAATTCATCACATTCAACAAAATCAATTTTAGGTACATCCATGAATTTTTCACAATCAATCTCTACATAAGATGTATCAATAATTGCTTCACAACCAACAAGATCAGAACTAGGTACCTCCATGAAATTTTCACAATTAATCTCTACATAAGATGTATCACAACATGAATCACAACCAATAAAATCAATTTAAGGTACCTCTATGGGTTTTTCACAATCAATTTCTACATAAGAAGTATCAAAAAATTCATCACATTCAACAAAATCAATTTTAGGCACCTCCATGAATTTTTCTAAACAATCAGCCTCAGTCTCTATATAAGATGCATCAAGAAATGTATCACATTCAACAAATTCAACCCTAGGTACATCCTTGACTTTTTCACAATCAATCTCTACATAAGATGTATCAATAATTGCTTCACAACCAACAAAATCAACCTTGGGAGAAATACTTACCTTATCATGCTGAAAAATACCTAGAAGTTCTACAAGAGTAGATGTAACTGTAGTCTCCTCCTGGTCATGTACAAGCTCCACTTCAATCTCAGGTTCTGGTGGACATTCAACTAAGAAGGGTGATTCTTGGGTTCTTACTTCCACCATGCAAGTCCTTACACTTTCTAGCTTATCCTCTGAATCTTCTAATGTATCAATCACTCTTGGTGGTCCCTGTGGCTCAGTGCAATCCCCTACACCTGTAGAATCATCTGCAACACATGCTTCCTCAACAATACCTGCAACAACCATATATGAAAAATTAGGACGAACATCAACTATGTCATCACAAAATAAAAGATGAGAAGGGTCCTGTAGAGCTTCAAAATAGACTTCAAGTCTATCACAAGCTTTACTATCAATCTCCTCTAATGCCTCTGTAGCTAATGACTGCTCAATAGGTGTGGGTGGTCCCTAGGGCTCAGTGCAATCCCCTACACTATTGCACCTATCCTCTGAATACATCTCAATCAATATAGGTGATCCCTAGGGCTCAGTGCAATCCCCTACACCTAAAGAATTATCTGCAACAAAAAATAAGTCAGATACAGTCTTCAAATCATCAGCCTCCTCTGTAGCTAACACCTCCTCTACCTCATCTGATCCTCAAACATCCTCTCTGAATATCAAATGAAACTCTATCATCAACTAACTCTGCCTCAATAACCTCAGCTGAAATGTGTTAGTAGGAGCCCTAGAGCCAATTATGTGATGATTGACTAAGGGCATTTTGTATCATATTCTATTATTAATAAAGACATGTTTGGTTATTATACTTACTATGTATTCTATGTCGAATGACTAAGTATAATAATGTCCTTGTGTAGTAGGTTCTTATCTACATTATATCGATTGGTTGAATCGATAGTGAGATAATGTAGAGAACACTATACTAAATTATTCCTAGTCAAGCATCAAGTATTCAAGGACAATATTGATGCATGGAGACTAGCATGTAGGTCAACTGATGACTTGAGCTCACAAGTCATGGATATGTGATATCAAGTTGACACATGGGTATACATTGGAGAATGTGTACTGAATGACCCGCTATGAGAATGTTTCATAGATTGTCATATGAGTGTCATAAACTTTCTCATGTGAATATTGGTACGAATAGTCCTTAGACCTGAAGTCACTATGATTCCCTACATAAGGAGTTACGTACTTTGGTATCGTCAAACGTCACCCGTAACAGGGTGGACTATAAAGGCGATCACTGGGTATGCAATGAATTATGCAGAGGGATGTGAGTGATGTAGATGGGATCTATCCCTCCCATATGACGGGAGTGATATTTGTGGGCCCCTTGATCGAGTAGGACTACTGAAACGCATGACCATACTCAAATGAGTCAATATGAGATATTGAACTCATTTGTTTGAGTGAGTCTACTCGGGGATCAAGAAACACAAGATTGATTGAGGATGACATGGTCTATGCCTCATTGGTCAATCTAGATATCAAGGATAGAAGGACAAGGTCATACACTATCATAGTCACCGAGGTTTAGTCAGATCTCGACTTTTCTTGTTACTTGGGTAGCAATGATGCATTGCTAGATGCTGCTCATTGTTTATGTGTCTAAAGTGTTTAGGCGCATTGCCAATGTCGCAAGAACCTATTGGGTCACACACAAAGGATACAATGCTTCGGGAAATCTGATCGGCAGGCCCGAGCCCGAGTTGGGAACTCGGGAGGCCCGAGCCCGAGTTGGGAACTCGGGAGTCCGAGCCCGAGTTGGGAACTCGGGGAGTCCGAGTCCGAGTTGGGAACTCAGGGAGTCCCAGTCCGAGTTGGGAACTCAGGGAGTCCGAGCCCGAGTTGGGAACTCGGGAGATCTGAGCTTGAGTTGGGAACTCGGGAGCGCAGGTCGGGAGCTCGACACTCGGCAGACTGAGCTGTACACTCGGTAGACTGAGTCGGAGCTCGGCAGATTAAGTCGTAGCTCGGCAGACTGGGTCGACACTCGACAGACTGGGTCGGCAGTCGACAGACTGGGTCGGCACCCGGTCGGAGTTGCATGCAGGAGAGAGAAAATGTCTCTTCATTAGATGAAGAGAAGGTGAAGAGTCACATGGAAAGATGTGCTCTTTATTGGCTTTAATGAAGGGGAGTCAAAGAGTCAAATGACTCTTGGTATTCATAGGATGAATATAAATGGGGTCAAGTCATTTTGAATGACAACTAAGTGTGTGCTTCCTTCTTCCCTTCCTCTCTTCTTCCTCTCCTCCACTCTTGGCCAAAACCTTACTGTAAGGTTCTTGGTGTTTTCGAGCTACCTCGAGTTGCTAGCACAACTAAGGTAGTTCTCCCGAAGTTGAGAGATTGTGTCCGTGTGGATACGAATAGAGGCACAGACGTTTGAATGTGCAAGAGATCCAGCGCATCTTGGACGAGCGGGATAACTAAAGGATGCGCTTCAAAGGTATAAATAGTAGATAAATCTATTAGATAGCTTTGTACGAGTTTTCTTTCACATGGATCACTCGTGGGTTCTTGTTTCCACTGTATTTTTATTGTTTTGTGCCGGGAGAACCCAACAAAATGTCCATGCTAATGATAGAAGGATCCTCGTTGGGGTGCTGTTGAAATGGTAAAGTGTCCTTTGGTTCCTCCACTTGAGATGAAAATTTTGGAAATGAATCTTGAACAGGAATTTCAAGAGGAATAGCTGCTATAGGTGTCCTAATTTTGCTGATTCCTTCTTCCTCTTCCACTAAAATTGCAAAATCAATTGAAGAAGGACTTAGGCTTGCACTAGGGTCACAACCAACTGATGTAAAATCATTTTCGGGGCTGTTTTGAGATGGAAAATAGGTTGCTGAAAATTTATAAGAAAAATCTGCCCTTGGAATGTTCAGACTTGAAATAACTTCCTCATTCCTCAAAATTATTGTGCAATCATCCCCCTTAAGATTTTGATTAGCTTGAGAAGGTAATTGGCTTGATCCTTGGGCTTACATTTTATTCATTTCACTAACCAATTGTCCCATGTGTCTCTCAATGTTTTGAAGCGTAGAATCATACTCTTGTTGTTGTAAACTTCGTTGTTGTATGATTTGTTCCATAATCTCCCCAAGCTTTTGTTGTTGAGCCTCAAGCTCACTAGAATCCTCGAAGTCTCCTTGATTGATATATGATTCTTGTTGAACTTGAAATGGTTCATTAGGTTGCTCAAAATTAGAAGTAGATTGTGAATTCTGAAATTAAAATTGTTGGGGTTGATCAAATGATTGATTTGGCTGCTGGAATTGCTGAAAATTGGGCTGGAAACTTGGTTGGAATTGCTGAGAATTGTAGCTCTGAAAATTCTGAGTTTGAGGTTGAAATTGTTGTGGTGAGGGCTGAAATTGTGGAGGTTGAAAATTCTGATTGCATGGTTGAAAACTTTGCTGATTATAATTGTAACCTTGTTGAAAATTTTGAAATTGTGGTTGAAATTGCTGTTGTGGCTGATTGAAAGGTTCGTTTTGCTGAAAATTCGAATAGGGCTGCTGAAATGCTTGAGAATGCTGCTGGAATCTCTGAATAGGCTGCTGAAATTGTTGAAGTTGACTTGGCTGAAATTGATAAATTGGTTGCTGGAAATTTGAATAGGACTGCTGAAAACATTGAAATGGAGATGTCCTTGTTATGGGGGCTGTTGTGAATTAAAATGATTCCCCCAACCCGAATTGCAAGTAGATGAATAAATGTTGGGTCTTTGTTAGAATTCCATTTGCTTCACCAAAAAGTTTATCTCCAACAATGAACATTTGAGCTCTAATTGTTCCTTTGAAAACATTTGAATATCCACAAGGTCTCCACCTACAGTCCTGTCACAAAACAAACAAAATGGCAGCAACCGTATACAAAAAGATAAAGCACATGAAAATAGAATTAAAGAATATAAATATTAAACACAAGCTCAATTTAAACAAACTCAACTAGTTATTCCCCGGCAACAGCGCGAAAAATTTGATGGTGCCCAATACTAGTGTCACAATGAGCACTGAAATTTAGATATTTATAAACTGAAAACCCTTAGCTAGCAAGATTAAATATAGTAAAGGGACCTCAGGTCGTATTTTTCCAAGAACTAGTTGAATGAATGTTTAACTCGAGCTTGCAGGTTATTTATCGTTTGATGTTTTGGGTTCTAGATAAAATGGGGGTTTTTGCGATAAAGAATGAATCAACAATACGAGAGAGAATAGGATGAACTTAGCTAAAGCATGTACTGAATTAGAAAATTGCGGAAATGAAACTTAACCTAATTGACAATTGAGCAATTAAATTCAAACTCTTAAATTGAAACTTAAGAACTAATTGCAGAAAATTAATGGCAAGATAGTGAAAACTAGATTGAAACATTGCTTAAAACTTGACTTAAAGTGTAGGCAACGAGCTAGAACAATTTAAGAAAGTAAATGCTTAAAATCGAAATTATTTAAACTTAAACATCAAATCAGTTTCTAATCAAATCTTCCCTTTGCCGTCACACAAAGATTGATCTAGAAACCCTCTTGGCTCAAAAACCATCAAAAATAGGTTCCCTGGATCAGTTTGCTCTGGTTTTGCTCTTCCTAATCGGTCAACTGACCGTTCAGGTCCTCTTTTGATCGGTCACGGGACCGATCAGAGCCATCTCTGTCCGATCAAGTGCTCCGATCAGTGACTGGAATCTGCTCCCAATCTCTTCCTCCTCGATTGGCTGGCCGCCGATCAAGCTCCAAAACTATCAAAACACCTTCGTGAACCCCTCTACGTTGCTTTGACAGCTCTGGATGACGGATACCAGCAGTCAACGGGGATCGATCGATGGAATCAGTAGCGTCGGCAAGGCCCTCACGTAAACTTCCAAAAATGCAATCGATTAGCAAAACTGACAAGGAAACCTTACCTCGATGATCTGAAACTTGAGAAGAAGTAGATCTAATGTGGCCACGCGATCTAAGGAAGAAAACGAGAAAGAAAACGATGAAGAAATGACGAAGAACACGGATGAAAACACAACTCTGCAGCTACGCGACGCGATGACCACCAGAGCGGAAGAGGGAATTCTGCATTTATACATTCCATTTAAATTTGGACGGCTGAGATCGTTTTGGCTTCATCCAACGGTTGGATCATGATAAGTACCATTTTGTTGATTATTGTAATTGCTAAAATCCATGTTTGACCCATGTTTTACTTGCTTAATTGTGATTTTTACCCTAGGTTTTAGAGCTTACCTTTATTTTGGACTTAATTGCAAATTTACACATATTTGGATTATTTGGCCACTAATTTTTGATCTATTTTTTGTAGGCATGAAAGGATCCTGGACCTAGGGCATACTGGGTCAAACTTGAGTCGGAAGTGGACCCGGATCGAGTTATCAAGTTTCGAATTAATTTGGACCGTCCGATTCAAAAGCGACTAGATCTGAGCCATCCGGGACCATCTGAAGCAATCCGAGCTAGGGTTAGGGTTGATCAAGCACTCTGATCAAGATCTGAAGGTTTCATCCCAATCAGAGCTCAATCAACCGTTGGATCAAGCTCGGAGGGCTCTAGATCGTCCATTCAAAGATTAGGTTGATCTGGACCATCCGTTGCACATCTGGAGGATCCGAGCTACCACGAGGCCGATCCTGATGATTGATCAACATCTGGAAAGTTTGGGTCAGATCAGAGCAAGATCAGCCGTTGGATTCATCCAAATCAATCTGGACCGTCCATTCCTATGTATTTAATCAGAAACTCCACAGCCTTCAGCCTTCGTCGCGTCTTCCTCGCCGCAATGTTTTCTTCGTTTTTCATCTCAATTTCTTCAGTAGTTCTTCAATCCAAGGGGCGCGACCACCTCAACTCTTCATCTAGATCAAGATTTGGATCATTGGAGATAGCTTGGGTGGAGAATTCAGCTCAAGTTTCATCCGGACAGAGTTTGTTTGAGGGTTTCGGCAGCTCTGTGGTCCGATCACTCGAATCTCAGCCACAAGCCATTTCCGATCATCTGAGCTGCTTGTAGGGGTTCTCAGGTGAGCTCAGATGATTCTCGAATCATCATCGCCATCTATTTAACTGAGATCGAAGGGATTCGGATTGGATTTCCCCAGCTGATGCAGTTTGAGCAGATTCGACCGACTGAGCTATTTTCCAATTGGTTTGCTGATCTTAGGGGTTCGAGGCCAGCCCTTGCGTGACGAACAAGGAGATCTTGAGCTAGAGAACGATTGGGGTTTAGAATTCTTATTGCAATTTCATATTCTAGCTGTAATTTTCGAATTCTGCAGTGTCCTGTTTCTATTTTTCGTATTAGCCACTTAGTTTCAATTTCTAAATTGTTCCAGCTCTAATTAGTGTTTCAATGCTTCAAGTAGATAGTTAGATTGCTTGTTTAGTGATCAATTGAATTTAATTTAGTTTATTTTCTGTTTATTCCTTGCATATCAGTTAGTATTTCTATTTACAGCTTGCTTACCAGTCCTGTAGTTGCGTATCAGCCCTTTCTATTGAGTTCTTGCATTTTATTCCAAGCTTGCTTTAGTTTTACTTTATGAGTTTACCTTGCAGTTTGTCCTAGCTGAATAGCACTTGATTTTAACTTTGCGCATTAGTTTTTGAGTATCAACTTCAATTCTGTAATCTGAATTCAATTTCTGCAAACCCAGATCATTTTAGAAATTTCAGCTCATTTGCTTTTGAGTTTCGAGTCCATTAAATGGAAATTCCACTTAACCCTTGCTGATCATCAAAATAGTAAATCCATTTCAGTCATTTGTTTGTTTTGTGTCCAAGTTAACTGCTGCAATTCTGCAATTGGATCAATTCTACCAAACTCAGCTCCATTCCACAATTTAGTTCCCATTTCTATAATCGGTTTTACTTCTGCCAATCTTTGGTTGTAGTTCCTGAATTTTACATCAAGTGAGCCTTAGTTCTTATCTTCTAAGTTCACATTGCAGCTCGCCTCCTCTACCTCAGTTATTTTTCTGCATCAGTTTTTACAGTTCGCAGAAGTTGTGTCATTTCTGCACTTCTTCAGCTCAAGTCTGAATTTCGATTTCAGCTCATCAGATATGTGGCTAATTAGTGAACCATTGCATCAGCTTGTTCTGCATTCAATCGCTTGCTTGCCTCTATTTGTTTGTTCACCCTGCCATATCTGAATTTTGTTTCAGTGTGCTTCGAATTGCAATTAAAACTGCAGTTTGTATCAGTTTGTTTCAGTGTGTTTCTCTTCTGATTTGATATTTCTGAAACCTTGTATCAACTTAAAACTGCAGTTTGTTTCACATTCACTTGTTTAGCATTCAGTGTGCTTCGAATTGCAATTCTCAATTTCTGCAAATCAGTTAATAGTTTCTGCAGTTGGTGTTCATTGAAACATAGCATTAAGTGTTTACTGCTTGTTTACATTCGGTTGGATTCGAATGATAATTCCTGAAGTTGAGCACAAGGGTGTAGTGTGGCATTGCATTTTGTATCAGTTGATTCCTAAAGGTTGCAGCTTTACATTAGTTGGTTAAAGTGTCATTTGGTTAAGTTCATTTATTGCCATTACTTGGTTTAAGTTCAATGAGTTAAGCTTATTTTCTTTTCATCGCATTACCATTTCAACTTGAAACCACAACCAATTCTTATTTGAAACCCAAAAACATCAACGACACATAAATACAAGCGCGAATCACACAACGTCAACTAGTCCCGAGGAAAAATACGACCTGTAGGCCATTTACTACGTTTTTATATTTTGATTGCAAAAAGGGTTTCCAGCACATTTATAAATTCTAAATTATGATGGACCCACACATTTCGTGACAACTTAACCTAGTATTTCGGGTTCATCAGATCTCCTCTGATCTGAACCAAAGTTTCCAGATCTTGATCTGTGGCTCTGATCTTCTTGTCCTTAGCTTGGATCAATCAGATCTGTGGCGGATGACTCAGATCTTCCCTTCTCTTGCTTGGATGGTTGAAACTCCTTTAAGATTGATCCGACGGTCAGATGTGCTTCGATTGGGTTCAAACATTCAGATCTTGATCTAGGGTCATAATTAGCCCTATCCTGAACTCGGATTGATCAGAAACTCACAGATGACTCATATCTAGCCGTTCTCTTGAATGGACGACCCATATTAATCTGATGCTTGATCACATTGATCCGGATCCAATTCTGACTCAAGTTTGATCCAATCCGATCTAGGTCCATGATCATTTGAAGCCTACAAAATTAGATTCACATTTTAGTGCCAAAATGTCTCAAATATACAAAGATTTGAATTAAAAGCCAAAATAGAGGAAATACATGAAACCTAATATAAATGCAAACTTATGCATATAAAAGTGGATCAAGACATGGATTTGAGAGCCTAAATTTATCTACAAAATGGTAGTTATAATGAAGCTATGTTGAATGAAGTCCCGGTGAGTGAAGCTGGGCACGAAGTCTTGGTCCGGGGGACTAAGCATTGCGTGTACTAGTCGGAGAGGGCACGTGAGCTCGTTCTCTGGGACTAAAATGTGTGAGAGAATGCTAGGAAGGTTGTTCTCTAGACTTAGGGTTGAGTTGGTTGAGGTTGGATCGGTCTGGAGACCGATCAGGGTGTTGGCACGAACTCCCTATTGTGGATTGGTTTGGTGACCGATCCAGAGAAGTCTGATCGGTCTGGTGATTGATCAGGGAGAGAACAGAAAAGTTTCTGTTTGGCTTTTGATCATTCTGGTGAACGATCAGAGGAGAGGTCAGTAGGTTTCGTGAGAAACTTGGATCGGACGCTTGACCGATCAAATGTCACGACTTTCCTTGTCCCGACCGATCAGGATGGCTCCTGATTGGTCAGGGAGTGACCTAATTGGTCACCAGACCGATCAGGGTACAACCTGATCGGTCATGTGACTGATCAGGGGCTTTGGCCTGCGGAAGCTGGAGAAAACCTCAGAAATGGATGGATCGGTTAGGTGTCCGATCCACGATCCCTGATCGGTCTGGTGACCGATCACAAGAAATCTGCGATCCCAGTTTTCTCACTGTGGACCAATCAGGCTGGAGCTTGATCATTCAGGGCTTATCCTGATTGGTCTGGTGACCGATCAGGGTCATCTCTGATCGGTCTGGTGACCAATCAGTAGCTGTAACTTTAATTTGAAATCACTGTCAGACGTTCTGATCATGTCTATTTTTCTATGCGTTTTCTCTGCTATCTTGCTGATTCCTTTGAGATATGCTTTGCTAAGCTTCTGATGAGTATGCAGGTTAGACAGGGATGATACAAACCAAGGAGAAGAGTCAATGGTGGCTTTCACCACGGCAGGTTTGTATGTATTCTATTTTCAGGCTTCAACGACTTCCTGGCACGGCTGGCGACTGACAGAGGCTCAGCTGAAGAGGTCTTCAGTGGACTGAGTGCTCAGAGGAGTCAGTGTTGTGGCTATGGCTTAGTGGGTGCTGATGGAGCCTGGCGATGGAATCAAGAGCTTAAGAGGAAGCTGAGATGCAGAGGAACGGAAAAAATAATAGGAAAACAAGCAAGTGTTGTGGCTGTGGGTTTCGCTGTTGTGTTGTGCTCCTTGTGTAGCTTCTCTCTTCAGCGTTTCTGTTAGACCTTTGAGAGTTTCCTTCTTGTTGTCTCGTGCACTTAACGACTATCCTACAGAGGCGATTGTGGAGAGGTTTCTCCACCGAGAAGGAGGCTATTACTATCCGGGGTTCACCGGGGCTTGATCTGCCGACGATCAAGGGATCGCCCACCTCACGGGCACGCCAAGGAGTAGGGGCAAGTTATCCCCGAACCATGTAAATCTCCGTCTTAGCGATTGGTTTGTGTGTTCTTCATTTCTGTGTTTCTGTTAAGGTTGCCTTTCTATATATGTTTTGTTTCCGCTGCTACTAACCCTGATCGCAGAAGACTTTAAAGAGGCGCTTATTTGAGTGTCTGGCTACATTCACCCCCCCCCCCCCTCTATAGCCATCCAAGCACCAACAAGTGGTATCAGAGCTTGGGGCTCTGTTCAACGACTTAACATCCGAGAGCTAACAATGATGGCTTTGAGAGAAGGTTTTAGCACCAGCTACCACCCTTCTTCGACGGATCAAACTTTCATTATTGGAGGTCAATGATGGAGTATTACCTCAAGACAATCATCATCATGTGGTTCGCTATCAAGGAGGGTTTTTCCCCTCCAAAGGATGATGAAGGAAAAGAGCTGGACTTCTCAAGGTGATTGGCAGAATAAATCCAGAAGGGAGAAGCCGATGCCAAGGCTGTGGTCACCCTGCAATGCGGGTTGACCAAGGAGGAGTTGATCAAGGTGGGTCCTTTCACAAGTGCTAAAGACCTATGGAGTAAGCTCATTGAGCTCCATGAAGGCACTCAAGATACCCAGAGAGCCAAGAAAGACTTGCTTCTCAGGCGACTCCAAAACCTTTCCATGGAAGAAAATGAAAAGGTAAGTGAACTCCATGGACGGTTCAAAGAGATCCTCAATGGTCTACATTCCATCAGTGAGAAGGTAGAAAACTGAGATCTTGTGAGGTATGTTCTCAAAGCCTTCCCTAAGAATGCCTTGTGGTCATCCATGGTGGATGCTTACAAGGTTTCCAAGGACTTATCCTTTGTTAAGTTAGAAGATATATTTTGTGAAATGGAATTACATGAGATCTCTAACCAAAGCCCAAAGGAGAAGGGTGTTGCTTTTGTGGCAGGCGACAGGAAGAAGAAGAAGGAGAAGAAGAAAGAAAAGGAGGACGAGAAGAATACCCATCACTTTGCTTTCATGGCAGTAGATGACTCAAATGAAGGAAGTGATAATGAATCGAGTGACTCCTCAACCACGCCTTCATCATCTTCGGATGATGAAGAGGTAATCTCTCCCGAATTAGTTAAATGCTATAGAACAATAGCTTGCTTGACAAACATGCTCAAGAAATCTAAGGTCAAAGTAAAATCATTAAAATTGGAAGTAGAAAAATTGAAAACCTCTAAGGATGAGGTAATTAATGATTTGCATGTTAAGACCCTTGAGGATGAAAACACGACTTTGAGGGGTGAGGTTGAGAAACTCAAGAATTTTCTTGAGAAATTCTCAATTAGCTCCAAAACCTTGGACTTGATCCTAAACTCACAAAAAGCGGTTTACAACAAGGTTGGTTTAGGTTACCAACCTAAAGAACCTAGTATCATGTCATTAATGTCTAGAACACACTTTGGATCACCAAATAATTCTAGAATTCAAAAAGTTAGAAAGAAAATGACTAAGGCATGGGTTCCAAAGTCTTTCATTGATGGTTCTTTAGGTTCCAAAATTTGGGTACCTAAAACCTCTATATTTAGAATTGTATAGCATTGGTTGAGGGGGAGCATCTATCAACATGGGTGGTTGATAAGTGGGTGCTTCAAACAAATGATCGAGGAGCATTAGTTTTGGATACAAATTTAATATGTAATCTTGCTTTGGGTTGATGATACAAATTTGAATTAGAACTATGAATTGCCTAGAATGTTTAGCTTCATTATTGCATGTTTGAGGTTACTGCAATCTGAGGTCTAAGTTAGAATAACAGCTTATTTTTGCAATATCCTATGATATATCTTAGGCTTAAGTTTTCCTCAATATTTTTGGAGATAAGCCTAGTTGAGTATGTCATGATTTTACCGTATGTGTTATTAACATTAATCAATGACATGTAAATTTTGTTTAAGAACAAGATGAACACATAGCTTGTGCTAATCATTACAAAAATCTCACAAGGACTCACTGCATAAGTTCCATGACCTAGTGTTTTCTTTGTATCAATCTAAATCAAGGTTCTAGGACTTAACATATATATATATATATATATATATAGCTCATCACATTCAAGCTTACCATGTTTTTTTCCGGAATCATGCTTTAAACTTTGTATTTATGGGCTTTACTCTCAAGTTATATTGGAGATGTTGTATGATATGAAAATATACATTTTGGTTAAGAAACCCCTTAGAATCAAAGTAATTAAATCTGATTGCATTAGAGTTTGAAAGGTGTGGTTGAAACGCAGAGTTTCTAAAATGTTTCAGAAACTCTCCTGATCAGAAATCTGATCGGTCCATAGACCGATAAGGAATCCTACTGATCCGTCACCAGACCGATCAGGGGTCCTTCTGATCAGTCCGGTGACCGACAGATCAATTTTGATAGATCAGACTCATTATCAAGGTACTTTGATATGATCAATCAGGATCCAGGAACATGAACATACTTTATCATAATGATACAAACAAATCTGATACAAACCGATTACAATTGGAACATACTCATCATACTTCGGACAAACCTACTACTGATTCGATACAAACCCGTGTTGGAATTTTCAAAATTTATAAGAAAGGGTTGGTTGAATCATGACTCTAGTTCCTTGATGAGTCATTACTTTTAGTCAAGAAACTCATGTCGTGTTTTAGAAATTTTTCTGAAATACTGATTGTCTACACCCCTGTTGTGGAATGCCAATTGTTAATGCAGTTTGATCAGGAATGTATCAGAGTTTCAGAAAGATTTCTTAAATCTAATCGCTCCCCAGACTAATCAGAAGTATTTTTGTATCGAATAATCAACGAATCGGATCGGTCACGGAGACCAA
This sequence comes from Boesenbergia rotunda, assembly GCA_024364735.1. Classification (NCBI taxonomy): domain Eukaryota; kingdom Viridiplantae; phylum Streptophyta; class Magnoliopsida; order Zingiberales; family Zingiberaceae; genus Boesenbergia; species Boesenbergia rotunda. The sequence goes on along the minus strand of JAGFNQ010006737.1, from coordinate 296,955 downwards.
TCAGGATTGTGTGTCGGATACAGCTGCGTTCCTTACTTGTCATATGAAACATATACATGTTTGACCATGCTATAATTCTGTATATGTTTTCATGTGCAATTCACACTTACCTTTGATTATTTTGGGTTTGGGGAGAGACCCTTGTTTGAGGGGGAGGTATGTTAAAACTTAATAACTATACCCTTTTCGATGTTTGACAAAGGGGGAGAGAATGGTTAATTAAGTTTAGGGGTTGTTATTGTAGGGGGAGGATTTTGATTCCCTTACGATAATTGAATTGACTTTGATTGATCATTAATACCTAAACTTAAATCGGGTTGTCAAACAACAAAAAGGAGGAGATTGTTGATGTAGTCTAGCCCGATTGTTGTTTTGGTGTTGACAACGATTTAAGTTTGGTTGAGTGAATTCGGCATAAGTCCTGGTTGGGGACTGGGCACGAATCCCCGGTGAGTGAAGCGGGGTCCTGGTGAGTGAAGCAAGGTGACTGAAATCCCAGTGAGTGAAGCCGGGTCCTGGTCAGTGAAGCTAGGTGACGGAAATCCCGGTGAGTGAAGACGGGTCCTAGTGAGTGAAGCCAGGTGACGGAAATCCTGGTGAGTGAAGCCAGGTCCTGGTGAGTGATGCCAGGTGACTGAAATCCCGGTGAGTGAAGCCGGGTCCTGGTGAGTGAAGCCGGGTGATGGAAATCCCGGTGAGTGAAGCCGGGTATTGGTGGGTGAATCCAGGTGACTGAAATCCCGGTGAGTGAAGCCGGGTCTTGGTGAGTGAAGCCAGGTGACTAAAATCCCGGTGAGTGAAGCCGGGTCCTGGTGAGTGAAGCCAGGTTTCTGGTGACTGATCAGGGAGAGAACAGAAAAGTTTCTGTTTAACTTCTGATCGTTGTGGTGAACGATTAGAGGAGAGGCCAGTAGGTTTCGTGAGAAACATGGATCGGACGCATGACCGATCAAATGTCGTGACTTTCCTCATCCCGACCGATCAGGATGGCTCCTGATCGGTCAGGGAGTGACCTGATCAGTCACCAGACCGATCAGGGCACAACCTGATCGGTCAGGTGACCGATCAGGGGCTTTGGCCTGCTGAAGCTAGAGAAAATCTCAGCAAAGGGATGGATCGGTCAGGTGACTGATCCACGATCCCTGATCGGTTTGGTGACCGATCACAAGAAGTTCGCGATCCCAGTTTTCTCACTGTGGACTGATCAGGCTGGAGCCTGATCGTTCAGGGCTTATCCTAATCAGTCTGGTGACCGATCAGGGTCATCTCTGATCGGTCTGGTGACCGATCAGTAGCTGTTACTTTTATTTGAAATTGCTGTCAGACGTTCTGATCGCGTCTGTTTTTCTCTGTGTTTTCTCTGCTACCTTGCTGATTCCTTTGAGATATGCTTTGCGAAGCTTCTGATGAGTATGCAGGTTAGACAGGGATGATCCAAACCAAAGAGAAGAGTCAATGACGACTTTCACCGTGGCAGGTTTGTATGTATTATGTTTTCAGGTTTCAATGGCTTCCTAGCGCGGTTGGCGACTGACGGAGGCTCAGCTGAAGAGGTCTTCAGTGGACTGAGTGCTCAGAGGAGTCAGTGGGTCAGGCTGTGGCTCAGTGGGTGCTGATGGAGCCTGGCGATGGAAGCAGGAGCTTAAGAGGAAGCTGAGATGCAGAGGAGCGAAAAAAAAACAGGAAAACAAGCAAGTGTTGTGGTTGTGGGTTTCGCTGTTGTGTTGTGCTCCTTGTGTAGCTTCTCTCTTGAGCGTTTCTGTTAGATCTTTGAGAGTTTCCTTCTTGTTGTCTCGTGCACTTAACGACTATCCTACAGACGCGATTGTGGAGAGCTTTCTCCACCGAGAAGGAGGCTATTACTATTCAGGGTTCACCGGGGCTTGATCTGCTGACGGTCAAGGGATCACCCACCTCACGGGCACGCCAAGGAGTAAGGGCAAGTTATCCCCAAACCTTGTACATCTCCGTCTTAGCAATTGGTTTGTGTGTTCTCCATTTCTGCATTACTGTTAAGGTTGCCTTTCACTATATGTTTTGTTTCCGCTGCTGCTATCCCTGATCGCGGAAGACTTTAAAGAGGCGCTTATGTAAGTGTCTGGCTACATTCACCCCCCCCCCCTCTATAGCCATTCAAGCACCATCAACTTTGACATTGTTGCCAATTAACAAAATGTCATCTACATAAAGTACAAGAAACACCACTATATTTCCGTCATATCTCTTATAGACACATGATTCATCCGGACTTTGAATAAAGCCATATGACTGGATTACTTCATCATAGCAGATGTTCCATGATCACGAAGCTTGCTTCAATCCATAAATAGATCGATTAAGCTTTCACACTAGATGCTCTTTGTCATTTGCAATCAACCCTTCTGGTTGCTTCATGTAGATGTTCTCCTCAAGACATCTGTTAAGGAAAGCTGTCTTGATGTCCATCTGCCATACCTCATAATCCATATGAGCGGCAATAGATAAGAGAATTCGGATAGACTTAAGCATGACTATCAGCGAAAAGGTCTCCTCATAATCGATACCCTCTTTCTGAGTATACCCTTTCGCAACAAGCTTAGCTTTGAAGGTCTCAACCGTCCCGTCTGATCCTCCCTTTCTCTTGTAGATCCACTTGCATCCAATGGCTTTTACACGATTGGGTGGTTCTACTAGCTCCTAGACATGATTAGAATCCATAGATTCTATCTCAGAATTCATTGCCCTTTGCCAAGAATCTGCATCCCTATCTTGGAGGGCCTCGTCATATGTCCAGGGATCTGGTTCATGTTCACCAGGGACCAAGTCTGAAGACTCTCTGAAAAACATGAACCACTAAGGTTGTCTAACAACCCTCCCACTACGACAAGGTACCACATGTGTATCTTCTGTGACACATAGTGCAGTCACTTCTGGTGTATCCTCTTGTACAGTTGGCCCTAAGGTCGGAACACCCCCTCTTAATTCTTCAAGCACAAGTCTACTTCTGGGTTTATGGTTCATCACATAGTCTTCTTCTAATAATCTGGCATTCACACTAATGATTACCTTATGATCCTTAGGACTATAGAACAAACCACCTTTCATCCCTCTAGGATAGCCTACGAACAGATGTACTTCCGTACAAGATTCCAACTTATCAGCATCTCTCTTCAGCACATGTGCTGGACTACCCCAAATCCGAACATGTCCTAGACTAGGCTTTCGTCCAGTCCACAGTTCTGTGGGAGTAGAAGGGACTGACTTAGATGGTTCCAAGTTCAGTATGTACGCTGTCGTTTCTAGAGCATATCCCAAGAACGAATCTAGCAACTCAGAGTAGCTCATCATTGACCTAACCATCTCCATAAGAGTCTTATTCCTTCTTTCTGCCACACCGTTCTGTTGGGGCATGCCTAGTGCAGTCATCTGGGATTGAATCCCAGCCTCTGATAAGTTGGTCCTAAACTCTCCCAAGAGGTATTCGCCACCATGATCTGATCGCAGTGCCTTGATACTTTTACCACAATGTTTCTCTACATTAGCCTTTAATTCTTTGAACTTATCAAAGCACCCAGACTTGGAGTACATCAGGTAAATGTATCCATACCTTGAATAATCATCAATAAAAGTGATGAAGTATTCAAAGCCACCTCTAGCCTGGATGGACATAGGTCCACACAAATCAGAATGAACTAGTTCTAACACATCTTTGGCTCTATACCCCTTAGCCTTGAACGACCTCTTGGTCATCTTACATTCCAAGCAAGACTCACAGGTTGGGAAGTTTTCCACCACCAATGAACCCAGGGGTCCATCGTCTATCAACATCTGAATCCTACTATGGTTAATATGACCAAGCCTAAGGTGCCAAAGATATGTCTGGTTCATTTTAGAAGGTTCCTTTCTCTTATTTAGGTTAGATGATGAGCTATTGGCCTCTTGCATTATGGGAGTTTTTGGTTCTAGAGTGTATAGATTGTCAACCATACTACCCAATCAGATAATCTCTCTATTTCTCTTTATAACAAGTCCATTATTAAAAGCAATAGAATATCCATCCTTTATTAATTTAGAAACTGACACTAAGTTCTTTCTAAAAGAGGGTATATATAAGCAATCTCTCAAAACCAAAATTTTATTCCTCTCAAAAGATAAATAAAAGTCTCCCACTGCAACTACTGCCACCTCCGTAGCATTGCCCATGTAGACGATGATTTCCCCATCAGCTAGCCATGGGGTTTCCTGGAACCCCTGCAGAGTATTGCCGACATGATCAGTGGCTCCCGTATCTATGAACCAGGTACCGGTAGATAGCACCGCTAAACATGTTTGAACGACTAAGCACGAAGAAAAACCTTTGTCTTTACGACGGGGACAGTTCGCCTTCTAGTGTCTAGTTTGCTTACACGTGAAGCACTTGCCTCTCGGCTTCTTCATGCCAGTCCTTGGTCCTTGTGATCCAGCTGCCTTCTTGTACCCACATTGTTTCTTCTTCTTCCTGCCTTTCGCACAGAAGTAGAAACCTTCTGAGTGACTAAGGCCAATGAACTCTAACGAAAGAGCCCCTCTGCCGCCTGGAGTTCTCCTAGCAGTTCTCCCAATGTATACTAATGCTTGTTCATGTTATAATTAAGCCGGAACTGCTCAAAACTCCTAGACAGAGTCTGAAGTATAATATCGACCTGGGTTTGCCCATCGAATTTTGCTCCCAGTACCTCAATCTCATTGAGGTAAGCCATCATTTTCAGGACATGATCCCTAACGAGTGTCCCTTCGATCATAGTAGTCGTCATCAGGTTCTTCATCGCAACCTGCCTAACGGCCCGACCCCGGTGCCCAAAGAGCTCCTTGAGATTTATCATCATGTGACTAGCAGTGGGCATGACCTCATGCTGATGTTACAATACATTCGACATACATGCCAGAATGTAGCACCGCACCATCTCATCTGCCTTGATCCACTTCTTGTAACGCTCCCTTTGCCCTTCACCAGAGTTCTCGCTGGCTTTTCAGGACAATCCTCAAAGAGCACATATTTGTACTCTTTAGCAGTAAGGACAATGTCTAGGTTCCGTTGCTCGTCTATATTGTTGGGGCCAGTAAGCTTATTTTCCTTATGTATGGTTGCTAGTGGGTTAAAGGCCATTTTGAAACTACCTGAGCATCACAACAATCACAACTTTAGATTTCTAAAATAAATTGATTCCTCAAACAATAAATTTTTGAAATCAACCGACACCTCTAAACATCGAGAAATTTGCATGCCACGATGGTGTGGACATATACGAATTTCTACATTCATAAGAAAAGGTTTTACCCATTAATCTTACTATCTTGTCAACCTAGCTTTTTGACAAATATGATTAATAGTTGGTTCACTTCGCCCCTGTAAATAATAGCAGTGACTCCGATGGGGAGGATACTATTATTCGCATTTAAGTGATTACCATTACACGACACTAATAAAATTATTTTTGATTATGTACCTTCCGATGGGGAAGTACACACGCTCTTCAATAATTTTCTATAGTCTTTTCTGACCCAGTGATCTGCAGAACAAGCCCATCCGATGGGGAGGAAGGCACTCAGAGCCGACGCGCAGACTTGTTCACATCACTTATCAGATTGTAATGAAGGTCGCGGGACTCTTAGGGTCCCTCTCCCACTTAGTTATTTAATTTGAGGAATTTTACATGCACAGACACAACAAGCACATAAACCAACATAATGAACATGAAAAATCCTAGATTTTCCAACTATCATGACCTTCGTCTCCAATGTGCCTCGAGTCGTGTCGCCACCTCGCTCGCTCCTCCCTACAACAAGTGCAAGCCTTCCATGAAGGGGTCTTCGAGCTGAGATGACTAGCTAATTATTTACATCCATCGATCCTATACTCCACGAAGGAGTGTACAAAAAATCTAGATCGAAAGTAAACAAAAAGCTCGGTTAAATGCGTCGTATTTAATTACAAAAATTAAATACTATCTAGTCTCGTCAACCTTAAGGATTTAATTAATTACAATAATTTGCACAATCAATAACACAACTATATTTTAGCCATGATAAGTTGGAATCTAGTGCCCGCAACAAAGAGTTAGCCTACGCACATCCACATATCATCCAGCAAAAATAATTTACATGATAAAGTACAAGTAATTAACTGAATCCTAATCACACAAAACCGAAAACCTCGCTCTGATACCAATTGATGGGTATGGCTTGACGGGCTTCCTAAAAGAATACTTGGTCATCCTTGAGAGACCTCTCCATGTCCATGGATTAAAAAATTAATCCGAATGGAGACCCATCTCCCAACGACCATCTCGTCATCGTATCGATCGGTCCAAATTACAACTTGGCCAATCTTAATGATCGAGCCTTCTAATTTGCCTAACTGTTCAACCGCGGAAAAGACGATGAGTGGATTGTCAGTTTCTATATTTATAATCAGGGTCCAATAATTAATTATCTACCATTAAATAACACATAATTAAGCATGATAATTAAATAAACATTGCCACATGAAATGATAGAACTATAAGGAGCCAACGAAGAAAATTATACCTTCCTTTACCTCGTAGCCATCTACCTTATGTCCCTTCCCTCCCAGATGTCATGTGGGCGATGAGCTACCAAGAACCGGAATCACCAAGGATCACCAATGAAACACCACTTCTTGCACCTAGCCAAAAACCCTAGACACTAGGGATTAGAATCGCCGGCCACCTTCCCTCCTTCTTCCTTGTTCCGCCAGCCACCAAGAGCTTCCCGACCTCACCAACAACAAGGAAGCTCCAAGGAGAAAGATGAAGAAGAATAAGGAGAGAAACAATCTTCTCTCCATCACAAAACCGTCCAAACTCTCCTCCTCCTCCAAGCTTGCAGCGCCGCCGCCGAACCCCCTTGCGCCAGCTCCCACCGGACGCCGGCCACTCCTAGCTCACCGCCGAGCACCACAAAAGGAAGAGGATGACTCCTCCTTGTCTATATGAAGCTTGGCCAAGTGGTGGTAAAGAAGGGAGGAAAAAAAGAAGAGGAGAACCTCCCCTCTTCCTTGCGCCAGCCAGATGCCCTAGGAGAGAGAAGGGAGAGAGGAGAGTGTTAGTAGGAGCCCTAGAGCCAATTATGTGATGATTGACTGGGGACATTTTTGTATCATATTCTATCATTAATAAAGGCATGTTTGGTTATTATACTTACTTTGTATTTGTGCCAAATAACTAAGTATAATAATGTCCTTGGATAGTAGGTTCTTATCTACATTATATCGATTGGTTGAATCGATAGTGAGATAATGTAGAGAACACTACTCTAAATCATTCCTAGTCAAGTATTAATATTCAAGGACAATATTAATACATGGAGACTAGCATGTAGGTCAATTGATGACTTAAGCTCACAAGTCATGGATACGTGATATCAAGTTGACACATGAGTATACATTGGAGAATGTGTACTGAATGACCCACCATGAGAAAGTTTCATAGATTGTCATATGAGTGTCATAAACTTTCTCATGTGACTATTGGTATGAATAGTCCTTAGACCTGAATTCACTACGGTTCCCTACATAAGGAGTTATGTACTTTGGTATCGTCAAACGTCACCCGTAATAGGGTGGACTATAAAGGTGATCACTGGGTATGTAATAAATTATGCGGAGGGATGTGAGTGATGTAGATGGGATCTATCCCTCCCATATGACGGGAGTGATATCTGTGGGCCCCTTGATCGAGTAGGACTGCTAAAACGCATGGTCATGCTCAAATGAGTCAATATGAGATATTGAGCTCATTTGTATGAGTGAGTCTACTCAGGGATCAAGAAACACAAGATTAATTGAGGATGACACGGTCTATGCCTCATTGGTCAATCTAGATATCAAGGATAGAAGGACAAGGTCATACATTGCCATAGTCACAGAGGTTAAGTCGGATCTCGACTTTCTTGTTACTTGGGTAGCATTGATGCATTGCTAGATGCCGCTCATTGCTTTTGTGTCTAAATTGGTTTAGACACATTGACAACGTTACGAGAGCCTATTGGGTCACACACTAAGGACACGATGCTTCGGAGATTAATTGATCTTGATTTGGCTAAGATTTAATTGGAATTGGATTAATTGAGTTAAACTCAAGTGAATCCAATTGGATTATGGATTGAGATCTAATTTGAGTTAAACTCATTTAGATTAGACTCAACCATATTTGGATGAAATATTAATTCATTAAAATGTTTAATGAATTAATAAGAGAGGAAGATGGAGAGTTTCTCACCATTAGAGTGTTACATGAAAAGTTAGAGAGTTACATTAAAATGTTTAATGAAGGAAAGTTTAAAAGGCAAAAACTCCTCATGATATGAGTATAAAAGAGTTTTTCCCTTGTCATTTGGATGACAACTTGTGATTTTCGTTCCCCTCTTCCTTCTCTTCTCCATCTTGGCCGAAACCCACATCTTGGATTCTTGGTATTTTGTGAACTACCTCAAGTTGCTAGCACAACTAAGGTAGTTCTTCTCGTGTTCGTGTGGATACTGTAATGACCCGGAAAATTCTCTTAATATTTTCTTAAAATATTAAGCATGTCTAGACAATTTTCTGAGGAACCTAGAAATATTAATGTGAACTTTGGCCTAGAAAATCCATGTTTTCTCATTTAAATTGGGAAAAAGGGCACTAATGGGCTTTATATGGGTTTTTTTAGTACCATAATTATTGGTAGATTTTAGATAAAAATTCATAGAAATATAAAGGGATTTTAATAGGAAATATTAAAATAATTATGGGAGAATTTTTAGAGGATTTTCGGAATTTTGGGGAAATAAAAAGAGAAATAAAATAAAAATAAGGTGCATGAGCCAAGGATTGAACCTTGGACCTCTTGTACAACCATGCATGCTATAACCAACTCATCTAGTGAGGTAATGTTATGAGGGAATGAAGTGGATATTGGTTAAAGCATAGAAGAAGATGAAGGGTCATGGAGAGACTCTTCATTTACCTCCTTAATGGGCTATAAAGAGGGGGTTTTGGGAGTTACCTCTTCTTCCCATTACTTTGCAATTTATTCCTTCTCCTCCCCTCATCCTAGCTGAACACCAAAGGTGGGATTTCCCTTGGAAAAACTCCACAAGAAGGTCTCCTCCCCAAGATCTAAGGGGTCTTCCAAGGATACAAGGACAAGGGGGTTCAAGGGTCTAAAGATCTTACCATTTCCTTCTCTTTCAAGGTTCGAAAAATCAAGAAACCCAAGGTAAGACTCCCTCACCTGTGGTATAATAGTTCCTTATGATTTTCATGATTTTTAGCATGATATATTGGTTGGTTTTGGATTTGATGTTGAAAGGGGAGAAAACCAAGGAACTTAGTCCTTAATAGGTTTCGGCCACCATGATTTTAGGGTCTATAATTATGCCAAAAATTCTTATAATATTGTTTAATGTTCTCCCATGATGTTTAGAGGTTAATTATAATTTTTGGGAATTTTTGGGGTACCCTAGGATACCCTAGGGTTTCGGCCAACATTAAGAACCCTTGTGTAGGGTTGGGTCTCAAACTTCAAGTGTATGTTTTATGTTTTATCATGATATAAGGGAGATGGAGGGTGTTTATGTGAATGTTTCACATGGCCTAGAGACCCTATAGGTTTCGGCCAAGTACCCTAATAAGGTAGAATGTTAGGACTTATTTCAAGTAAGGGCCCTAATGGCCCTATGGTAAGGTATGGTTGGTGTTTAAGAAATTTATTTGGGGTTTTAATGGAATTTCTCCATGGCCCCATGGCCTTGAAGTTTCAGCCAAGAGTAAGATTAGGGCTAAAGAATTAGGGTAGGCCTTAAGTATGGACTCAAAGGGGTCCTATGGCCTAGTATATGGGTATGAGATGTTGTTTGGGAAGTTATGTGAAGGTTTATGGACCTAGGGTTCCTTGAGGACTTTCGGCCAAGGACCTAACCTAGGGCTAGGGTTGGGTTAAACCTACCAAGATGCTGGGGTGTAGGTTACTAAGATGAATGTTAAGTAAGGTAGAAGAATTCTATGTTAACCAAACCCTTAGTTTATATGACATGAAATATATGTTAGGTCATAAAATGTTTAGACATGTGCCATGATTTATGAATGATATGTATGTATGCCATGTCTTATGAATGATATGTATGTATGCCATGAATAATTTGTATGTATGCCATGCTATATGAATGATGTGTACCTATGCCATGTCTAAGAATGAAAATGATGAATGAAGTTTAAGTATGATGAAGGAATGAATATGCTATGAATGATGATGCCTTTAAGGCATAAAGATGATGTTAAGTATGATGAATGAATGAATATGCTATGAATGATGATGAATGAGAAAGCATATGAAAGCATTTTATTTTATTTTATGGGCTTGTACCGGACCTAAGTAAGGTCTACGGTTCTGGACTACCGATGAAGCTGTCCACGGTTCGGGACTACCGATGATGCTGTCCTTACGGTTTGGGACTACCGATGAAGCTATCCTTACCCTAGTAGGTCAAGATTAGCTACCTCGTATTTACTTAGGGATGCACACATATGATGAATGAATGTGGTACAAGCCAGGGCCCAATGCATGTTATGATTATGTTAAAAACATGTTTTTAAAGATTAAGCATCCTTATATATATATATGCAATTGCCACATGCATCCATCCATGTTATGCATTATATGTATGATAAGAATATTATGCAAAGCAAGTTTATGAAAGTAGGTTTATGCCATGATTTATTTATGTTTATGCCATGATTTAATTGTGTTCATGCAAATATATGATGCCATGATTTAATTGTGTTCATGCAAATATATGATGCCATGATTTAATTGTGTTCATGCTAATATATGATGCCATGATTTAATTATGTTTATGCTAATTTAGGATGCCATGATTTTATTTATGTTCATGCTAGTTTAGGATGCCATGATTTATTTATGTCTATGCTAATTTAGAATGCCATGATTTTATTTATGTTCATGCTAGTTTAGGATGCCATGATTTATTTATGTTTATGCTGATTTGGAATGCCATGATTTTATTTATGTTCATGTTAGTTTAGGAAGCCATGATTTATTTATGTTTATGCTGAGTTAGAATGTCATGATTTTATTTATGTTCATGCTAGTTTAGATTGCCATGATTTAATTATGTTTATGCTAAGTTGGAATGCCATGAGTTTATTGAGGTTATGTTGATTATGTTTATGTCTACGTCAAGTATTATGTCATGCTATGAATGTTTATGGGTATGGTTATGCCATGCTATGAATGTGATGAAGCTATGGCCATGACATGATGAATGTATGCTATGTGATGATAAGGCTTATGTTCTAAGTAAAGCACTAAGTATTCTAATGTTTCATATGCTCATGATAATTGATGAATGGTTTTAGTGAGTAGGAAAAGGTCTTACTAAGCCTGTGTGCTTATAGTCTTATTTTCTTATACCGCAGATCACGCAAGGGGACAGTAAGGAAGCAGCAGGAGGGCATCAAAGAATGTGTGTGATAGTGACTTGGCTAAGGAGCAATATGGTTGCTCGTCTTATTATAGAACTCTACCTTTACTATTAAGTACCTGAATGTGACTCTATGACATGATGCTAAAGTATGACATGATATGATGCTAAGTATGACATGATGCTAAGTATGACATGATATGATGCTAAGTATAAAGTTAATATGCCAAGTTCCCATGTTATAATGCTAGGAATGGTAGTAAGTGCATGTAGGTGTAAGTTTAAAGGTTTCCGCTGCATTAGGATGTCTACATGCCTAAGTATGTTAACGTAACGCCGTTTTATGAAAAGAAAAAAAAACGGGCGTTACAGATATGAATAGAGGCACGGACACTTGAACGTACAAGAGCTCCGGCGGCGCTTGGACGAGCGGGATAAACGTAAGGGCACGCTCCAAAGGTATACGCTTTAGATAGATCTATTAGATAGATGATTTCGTACGAGTTTTTTTTCACATGGATCGCTCGAGGGATCTTGTTTCCACTGCGTTTTTGTGTTTATGTCGCCTGAAGATCCCAACAGTGGTATCAGAGCCACTTGCGAATGATCGTATGAAGTTTTATGCACTTTTATATGTGATATAGAAGTAGGACAATTTTTTTTTATGTGTTGCATATAATAGTGTGAATATTTTGTCATTACGCAAAAGTTTGTGTTGATTAAACTAAAAGGCTATAACATCATCATTCATATGATAGCGTGCTATAGTCTGATCGCTCTTGACAAAATATTATAACCTTTGGTGTTAATGTTGATGAAGTTGCGTCAATCTGTTGTGAACAGATTGTGCATTTTTGTCGCAAGAATGTACCAATGAAGTTTCTACTCTTGAGCGATTTTTATATTGCACTCATAATGAAATTGGTGTCCTAGATCTATTGTGTATGATTGATGACATGGTGAATGGTTATGGCCTCAATCCCAATGTGATTGGATGAATGTGTGAGTGCATGTTGTAATTTATAATACGGCATGCATGTCGTGCCTTGTATCTATTTTTCTTAATTGTAAAATTAGATTTAGACTCGAATGTAACTCGAGTTTTCTTACATTGTAATGTACAAAAGAGGAATGGAGTGTCCATTGAAGAATGAAGTTACAAGGAGGATGCCAACCACACATGATGACTGGAGGATGCTCTTGGAGAAGAAGTTATCCTTAGGTTGACCATTGATCTTCTCATTGGCTTGAGAAGATCATAGTAAATTGGCCATAACCATGTCACATTTTCTTTCTTATATATATTGATATATGCTATGTGTGTGTATGTGATGCATGCTTAGACGTTAATCTTAATTAAGTCAACTCAATATGCCTACCAAGGTTCGGTACTCATAAACTACCTCGATCATTTGTTGTTGGGTTTGCCAAAGCAAAGCAACGCATTTTATCTTGGTAGAGTGCGAGAGGACAATTGTGATGTCCCGTTATCGAACCTTGGGTGAGACTTAACTAAGTCACCTCAATCGGCTTGAGAAACTTAGAGGCATATCCCAAAAGTTGGGAAAATTGGGTAAGAGGAAAATTATACTAAGTCTTGGGCGATTAGCCAAAGCTAACTCAAGATGATGTGTAATGTGAATCATAACCCTTTTCAAGAGTTGCATACGATGTAATTGGTAAAATGTTACCTACCTAATTGTACCAAGTCTTGGGTGATTAGCCAAAGCTAACTCAAGATTAAGTATAATTTGGATCTTGTCCCACATAAATGTAGTCGTTGTTTGGTTTGGAGCTAGTAGTGTGGGCAAATTGAGTTTGCCTACATCCATGACTAGCCCCTACAAAAGATCTACGATTTATTGGGAGCATCATTTAATTAAAGGCCTAATTAAATGATCTAGATATGATACTTATTTATGCATGTTGTGTTGTTGTAGATCACCATGTCGTCTAATACGTCGAATACTCTCTCTCTGCGATCTGTCCTTGAGAAGGACAAGCTCAACGGAGATAATTTCCTGGACTAGTACAGGAACTTGAGGATAGTCCTCAAACAAAAACGTAAAATGTATGTTCTAGAGCAACCCCTTCCAGAAGCACCCATTGCTACCGCCACCCGTGTTGAGAAGGATGCTTACAAGAAGCATCAAGATGATGAACTTGATGTATCATGCCTTATGCTTGCCACCATGAACTCTGAGCTTCAAAAGCAACATGAGAACATGAATGCACATGATATGGTTGAGCATCTGAAACAACTATATCAAGGGCAAGCTAGGCATGAGCGGTTTGAGGTGTCCAAAGCCCTATTTGCATGCAAGATGCAAGAAGGAACTCTTGTAGGGACTCACGTACTCAAGATGATTGGGTATGTGGAGAACCTTGAAAGACTAGGATTCCCACTGGGCCAAGAATTGGCAACAATCCTTATCCTGCAATCATTGTCGAAGGGTTATAATCAATTTGTCATGAACTATAACATGAATGAAATTGATAAACCTTTGCCTGAGATGCTCAGCATGTTGAGAACTGCTGAGCCCAATCTCAA
>JAGFNQ010006737.1:189509-280426 GCA_024364735.1 Boesenbergia rotunda | reverse complement strand
CTCCATGAAGTCCTCGAAGTGCTTGTTGGTAACCTTCATGTGGAAAAATTCCTCATAGAACTCGTGCTCAAAATCTGCCCAGCTCATCTGGTTGACTATCTTCTTACTCTTGACTCGCTCCCACCACATACGAGCATCTCCAGTTAGGCAGAAGGAGGCACATTTGACCTTCTCAACCTCTGGCCAATCAAGAAGCTCCATTGTGCTCTCTAAAGTCTTGAACCAAGCCTGGGCATCCCAGGGCTCAGTCGTGCCTGAGAAGCTTTCGGGTTTCAGCCTCTGCCACTGGACGAGATATGCTTCTTGTCTTCTGATCACGGCAGGGGTCTCCTGTGTGACTGGTGGAACCTCAGCTACCACTGGAGTTCCCACTCCTGCTGTGGGTGGTGTAGGGGGCACTGGGTGCTGATTCGCCATCAGTGTGGCGATGGTCTTCTGTTGTTCTGTAATCTGAGCTTGCATTTGAGCAATGACTGCCATCAGGTTTGACTGTTCTGTGCCAGGCTCACTGTTATCTTGAACTGGAGTTCTGTTATTAGCATTAGGAGCTCGGCCTCTTCTTGCCATCTAATAATGCATAAAGGAACAAGAAATCACTACAACATCTCTAGGTATAAACTTGTCTTCTTACTTAGAAATCTGATATCCATTCTAGGGATTAAACATGATTCCGTGATACTAAGGGATTAAACATGCTTCCTTGTTCTATGCACATGTGAGTAATACCTAAGCATTTCTCTGTACTGCAATTAAATAAAGGAGCAATTTAAAAACTGAAACTTAAAGCTTTCTTACTTGAAGACGGCAAGGTTGATGCTGATGTGTGTGTGATGCTGGAGAATGGGAACTGCTCTGATACCACCTGTAGCAACCCGCCTTCTCTGCTTCAGACGGATCGTTACTTCTCTCTACTTCTCTACTTTTGATACATGACTAAAAATGCGGAAATCTTTTTTTTTTAAACTTTTAAATTCACCTAACAATCATATTCTAACTCAAGCAATCATACATATTAACATATCACACTTACCATCCTGAAAACTCGCAATTGGTACACTTGTTGCTTGCCTCGCCCAACTCAAACTGCAGGTATCAGTCGACTGATACTGCATCAGTCGACTGATAGGCCTGTGATCTGAATTACAGGTTTCGACACTTGCTTCAAAGGTCCACCAATCATGTATTTTCGAGCCATATAATACTATGATGCCATTTCTATACTCTATGTCAGTTTTCTAAACAATTTAGCCAATCAAAATGAATCCATAAACTTGGAATTTTAGACTTTTGCGGAAGGAAATAAACTATAAAAGTTATATGAACTTTAACGCTAAAGTTTATACCAATCTTGACTTCTATACATCCATAAAACCAAATACATGCTCTATGACCTTTCTAAAGCATCATGAAATGTGAATGCAACTTTTCTAAATATATTTAAGCAATAAAACTTAATTCAAAGAGAATTTGATACTATCTTGGCACATGCGTCTATTTTCTAACAAAGTATCAATATCTCCATCTACTCACATTTCTACTCATCCAATGCAAACATAAAAATATATAAGCTAAATGAAATGACATGGAATCTTTACTCTAAGCAATTGAGCATGTAAAACTATCCGAAACTTAAATGTTCGCTAAACTCCATAAAGCAAGAACTTGAAATTCAAATGAACTATAACATTGTGAATTAAATAACTAAATAGTCTTGTGCCAAAGATCTCTCCATAATCAGCCACCACACACACTCTACTCAGCACCGCCTCGTCGTCTCCCTTCAGAATTGCTTGCCTTTACCTTTATCTGCAATAAGAGGAAATGCAACTAGTAAGCAAAAAGCTTAGTAAGTACTATCTAGCTCACAAAAACTCGAAATATGCAAACATGCTTCTAGATCAAACTGAACATCATATGAGATACTAATATTCTTGAAAGAAAACTAAGGACATGTATAGCTCAAAACATGCATACTCAAGCAATAATAAATCTCAATTTACTTTTCTTGGCTCAACTTGAAACTTTAGCTATTCTTTAACTTTTGAAAACTTTCTTAAATTTTCGAAACTTTGCTAAAGCATATACTTGAAAATAATAATCACTTGGATCCACTGAAGACGTAAGTACCATCTCATATGCGCATTCCCTAAAAGGTTGGGGTAGCGAGCCACCAATCCTAATAGAGCAGACCTTGGTCTACCAGGGCCAAGACCTTGGAATTGGACACCTGGATTTCTTTAACGACGCCCTTGGACGCCGGGTACTGGCCTTATAAAATAAAATAACTTTTCGTTCTTTTCTGTAAATGCCTTGGCATTTTCTGGAGCACCTTGCGTGCTAAAATCCCTAAGTCTTGACTTTTGGGGATTTCTTAAGGCCTTGGCCTTTTCTTTTCTTATCTTTATCTTCTCTTTTCTTTTCTCATAGCTTTTCTTGGTCCCTAATCTCATATAGGACACTCAATAAAATATATAAGCATATAATGAACTAAGATCACATGCAAAAACAAAAAACTAAAAGAAATATCTCTTTTAAGAACTTTTAAAGGAAATTCTCGCGGAAAAACCGCCTCTTACTGCAGGTGAGCAGTACTTACATTGATATCTTGGACTTACAACCAAGATTGACGTCTAGAACTTGAGAGAAACTTGAGATCTCGGAGAATTCTTCACGTCTACGCGTTCCTCTCGTCGCGAGGATCCCGAATATAGGAATATCTCTTGGAGGAGAGCTTTGGCCGGCCCTCTAGGGCTTGGTGTTGGTCGGCGTCGCCCAAGAGAGGAGAGGGGGTCGGCGTGAGGGTTTGGAGAGGAGAGAAATAAAACTTCTCTCTTTAATTACCTATTTATACTCATGGGGCGGATTGACCTAACTACCACTTAAATACATGTCTCTCCATCCTTTTCTGTGCTTGATACCCCTAGCCCAGCTGGTCGCGCGCGTTTCTGGTTTCCTGCTGGTCGCGGGTTCGATCTCCGGCTGCCCCTTTGTGGTTTTTTCCCTTTTTGGCTTTCTTTCCTTTTTTTTCCAAAAATACCAAACGGACTCGGAAAATTCCATAAAAATACTCTAAAAATTCCTAAAAATATCTAGAATATTTCTAAACCATTTCTAAATAATTCTAAGGACTTTAAGAACTAAAAATGGAAATTTTGGGGCGTTACAGAAGGGATCGACTTGGTGACCACGGGTCTTGGTAGATCGTTGCTCACATGACGTCCAAGAGGGAAGGGTCATA
Source organism: Boesenbergia rotunda (assembly GCA_024364735.1). NCBI lineage: Eukaryota > Viridiplantae > Streptophyta > Magnoliopsida > Zingiberales > Zingiberaceae > Boesenbergia > Boesenbergia rotunda. The sequence continues at coordinate 277,188 of JAGFNQ010006737.1, read as the reverse complement.
CGGTAGAAGATCGCAAGCTAATAGGGAAGGTATAATCTCTCCCTAAGCTCCTTATGTTCTTATTGTGCAATGTTAATTAGTCTCATCATTTCATGTGATTTAATTAATTATTTTGATTGTATATCATAACCAATAATTAACTAACTAGACCCTGACCATAAACACAAAAGCCGGCAATCCACTCATCGCCTTTTCCCACGGTCGTTCGGTAAGGAGAATTACAAGGCTCGATCTTTGTGATTGGCTGAGTTGTAATTCGTACCGAACGATACGACGACGAGATGGTCGTTGGGAGACGGGTCTCTATTCTAATTAATTTTTAATCCGTAGACATGGAGAGGTCTCTCAAGGATGACCATGTTTTCGCTAAGGAAACACGCCTGGCCATACGCAACAATTGGTATCAGAGCTGAAGTTTCCGATTTTGTATGTTTAGGATTGGTTAATTTTTTGCATTTTTCATACATTATATTTTTCTAGATGATATGTGGATGTGCGTAGGCTAACATTGTCTTGCAGGCACTGAATTCCAACTTATCATGGCCAAATATTTGACGTGTGTAAATGTTTATGCAATTTTTGTAAATTTGTTAATCCTCGGGGTTGACGAGCTAGGTACTATTTAATTTTTGAAATTAAATACGGCACTTGTTTAGCTGAGCTTATTATTTTACTTTCGATCTAGTTTTCTTGTACACTCCTTCGTGGAGTATAGGATCGATGATATAAATAATTAGCTAGTCATTTCAGCTCGGAGATCCCTCAAGGTGGCTTGCGCAAAAGGAAGGGAGGAGCGGACGAAGTGACGACACGACTGGAGGCTCATTGGAGACCAAGGCCATGAAAGTTGGAAAATCTAGGATTTCCTATTTTTTTCATTATGTTGGTTATGTGCTTGTTGTGTGTGTGCTAGTTAAAATTCCTCGTAATAAATTACTATGTGAGAGAGGGACCCCAAGGGTCCCATGGCCTCCATTACAATCCGATAAGTGATGCAAACAAGTTTGCGCATCGACTCTGAGTGCCTTCCTCCCCATCGGATGGACTTATTCTGCGGATCACTGGGTCGGAAAAGACTATAGAAAATTATTAAAGAGTGTGCGTACTTCCCCATCAGAAGGCACATAATCGGAAATGATTTTCTTAGTGTTGTGTAATGATAAACACTTAGATACGAATAATAGTATCCTTCCCATTGGAGTCACTGCTATTATTTTGCAGGGCCGAAGTTAACCAACTATTAATCTTACTTGTCAAAAAGTTAGGTTGACAAGATAGTAAGATTAATGGGTAAAACCTCCTCTTACAAATGTAGAAATTCGTATGCGCCCACACCATCGTGCCATGCGAATTTCTCGGTGTAGGGGTGTTGGTTATTTCGAAAATTTATTGTTTTGAGGAATCAATTTATTTTTGAATTCTAAAGTAGTGTATGTTGTGATTCTTAGGATTTTCAAAATAGCCTTTAACCCACTAGCGACTATACTTAAGGAAAATAAACTTACTGGCCCCAATTACATAGGCTGGAAAAGAAACCTAGGCATTGTCCTTACTGCTGAAGAGTATAAATATGTGCTCTTCAAAGGGTGTCCTAAAAATGATGGCCCACCTCAATGAGATTGAGGATCTTGGAGGATAAATCGACGGGGAAACCTCAGTCAATATAATACTCCAATCTCTGCCTAGAAGTTTTGAGCAGTTCTGGCTCAACTATAACATGAATAAACATGAGTATACGTTGGGGAACTACTAGGAGAACTCCAGGTGGCAGAGGGGTTTTTTCGTCAGAGTTCGCAGGCCTTGGTCACTTAGAAGGTTTCTACTTCTGTGCCGAAAGACAGGAAGAAGAAGAAACAAGGTGGGTAAAAGAAGGTGGCTGGATCGCAGGGACCATGGGTTGATGTGAAGAAGCCGAAAGGTAAGTGCTTCACGAGCCAGCAGGCTGGACATTGGAAGGTGAACTGTCTCCGTCATCAAGAGAAAGGTATATCATTTTCTTTTGTCGTTGTAACATGTTTAGCGGTGTTATCTACCGGTACCTGGTGTGTAGATACGAATGCGACTAATCATGTCTGCAATTCTTTGCAGGGGTTCCAGGAAGCCCAACGACTAGCTGAGGAAGAGATTACTGTCTATAAGGGATATGCTACGGAGGTGGCGACTATTGCAGTGGGAGTTATTTATTTGTCTTTAGATAGGAAAATAAAGTTTTGGTTTTAAGAAGATTGCTTTTATGTACCTAATTTTTTAGCAAGAACTCTAGTTCAGTTTCTGAAATAAAAGATATGTTATTGCTTTTATGGAAAGTGGAATAGATAGATTATCGATTTAGGTACATTGATAGGCAATTGGTACACTTTAGAACCAAAAGCTCCCACGATGCAAATAGTTGTTAATAGCTCATCATCTAACCAAAATAAGAGAAAGGTTCCTTCCAAGATGAACCAAACAGGTCTTTGGCATCTAAGGCTTAGTCATATTTACCTTTGTAGGATTCAAAGAATGATAGCCAATGGGCCCTCGAGTTCATTGGTGGTGGGAGACTTCCCAATCTTTGAATCTTGCTTGGAAGGTAAGACGACCAAGAGGCCTTTCAAGGCCAAGGGGTATAGGGCTAAAGATATATTAGAATTGGTTCATTCTGATTTGTGTGGTTCTATGCCTATCCAGGATAGAGGTAGCTTTGAATACTTCATGAGATGAATATTTAAAGTTATAGATACGTTTACTTGATGACCACATGTCTGAATACTTTGATCTGTTCAAAGAATTTTAGGCTGATGTGGAGAAACATGAAAGTAAAAGTATCAAAACACTACGATCTGATCGTAGTGATGAGTACCTCTTGGGAGAATATAGGACTTACTCATCAGAGGGTTGGAATCCAATCCCAATTGACTGCACCCGGTATGCCCCAATGGAACGGTGCAACAGAGTGAAGAAAAAGGGCTCTTATGGAAATGTTAGGATAATGATGAGCTGCTCCGAGTTGCCGGATTCATTCTGGGGATATGCTCTGGATGCGATAGCGTACATACCTGATACCATCTAGGTCAGTGTCTTCTACTCCCATAGAAGTGTGGACTGGGTGAAAGCCAATTCTAAGTCATATTCAGACATGGGATAGCTCAGCACATGTGTTGAGAGGGGATACTGATAAGATTGGAATCTCGTGCGCTTGTTCATAGGATATCCTAGAGGAACGAAAAGTGGTTCTATAGTGCTAAGGATTAGAGGGTAATCGTTGGCACGAATACCAGATTCTTAGAAGAAGACTATGTGATGAACCACAAACCCGTGAGTAGACTAGTTCTTGAAGAATTAAGAGGGGGTGTTCTGACCTTAGTACCAACTGTACAAGAAGATATACCACAAGTCACTGCACCACGTGCCACAGAAGATACACAGGTGGTGCCTCGTCGTAGTGGGAGGGTTGTTAGTCAACCTGAAGGATTCATGTTCTTGGGAGAGTCTTCGGACTTAATCGCTGGCGACCATGAATCAAGATCCCTAAACCTATGACAAGGAACATCCGCTTTAAAGAGATAATCCAGTCATATGGATTTGTTCAAAGGACGGATGAGATTTGTGTATGTAAAAAATGTGACAGAAACGTAGTGGTATTCTTGTACTATACGTAGATAATATTTTGTTAGTTGGCAACAATGACAAAGTATTATCAGACATAAGGGTATGGTTGTCCAAACAGTTGATATGAAGGACTAAGGAGAAGCAGGACACATCCTTGGCGATCAAAGTTCTAAGGGATCACCAGAGAAGGATGTTGTGCTTATCCCAAGCTTCATACAGAGACAGTGTCTTAACTCGTTTTAGCATGGAAACTTCCTAGAAAAGTTTTGAACTTTTCAGCTGTAGAGCTACTCTATCTAAGGAAATATGTTTAGATTATCAAAGGAGATAGAGTAGGTAATGGCGGTTCCTTTAGCGTTGGCTATAGGAAGCCTCATGTATGCTAAAATCGAGACCAGATAACTGTAGTGCCGTGGTCATGGTTAGCAGATATCAAAGTAACCCAGGTTAAGGAAATTGGATTGCGGTAAAAGCATATATTAGTGCCTGAGAATGACTATGGACTATATGATGGTTTACCGGACAGACCGACCTCCTGAAGGTTACATGGATACAGAATTCCAGTCAGATAGGGGCAAAATATAAGTATTCCTTGGGGTTTTGTGTTTACTTTAGGAGGTGGAACCATAGTTTGGAGGAGTGTTGCGCAGCGGCTGCTTGGCGGACTCCACCATGGAAGCTAAGGATGTGCCAGCCTTTATAGCAGCCAAAAGGAAGCTATATGGTTCAGGAACCTCAAGATGAGTTTCGACGTGACTCCTAGTTTGCTGAAAGCTATCACATTTTATTGTGGTAAACAATGATGTAGTTGTAAACCGAAGGAATCACGAGTCCATAAGGCAAGTAAACACATAGAACGCAAGTACCACCCAAGAGACGAAAAGCAGTTGTTGCCTAGATTACATCAGTGGACAACCTGGGAGATCTTTTCACTAAGGCCTTAATAGCGAGAGCTTTAGGCATGTGGAGGATCAGGGAGTCAGATGTATGACATTTTGAGAATAGCAAAGTCTTTGAGTATAAGTGGGAGATTGTTAGGATGTATACTAAAAGCCTTGCCTTTTATGTATGGTCATCCACATTTTGAAAAGAGAATCACAACAATAATAGATGCGTATTTATATTAGTATATACATAAAAGTCCATTACTTTGCATTGTAGATAACATGGTGTGTGGTGACACACGGAAGATCATGTTATCAGTTCCTTGCCTAGTAAAAGTAGAGGCTCACAGCCGAGATGGAATTGGACAAACCATAGGGATGGTTGTAAAGTAATTAGGTGTGGTTGGTCTTGACCATAGAATTACACTAGTGTGCTTTAAGTACATTGAGCAAGATCAAAACTATAGGTTATCCAATTTGTACTAGCTTGATAATTGGATAGGACCTCGGATTTTATTATGGAGTACGATTTCTAAATCCCGATATAATAACGGGCACATATTATTAATAATTATTTCTTTGATTTATAAATGGGCGAGATCTATTCTGTTAGGTCGATAGGCCCGGTAAGTTGGGAAATAATATTAATTATATGGTGTGTCATTGATTATTGACTGAATCTGTGTCCTGGTGAGTCAGGATGATGATGCCCCCATGATGAGCTCAAAAGGTTCTTCATGTTAAACCCTGTAGGTGGATTTGATCCAACATGATGATAAGGTTGAGTGGTACTAATCAAGGATCCAGAAGTTAATTAATTTAAATTGTCGGTAATTTAAATTAATTGATGGGCATTCGATATCTTAAACATGGGAGGAGGGATGACTCATAATAGGTGGAGCCCATATGTAAATATGGGGTTGGTGAGGTAATTCAATGAGGATCCTTTAGTTGAATGGATCGGGTTTGGATCCATTAGCAGGCCAACATCCAACTCCTCCTCATGGTCCCTATCGTAGCCCTATATATACCCCATGGTGGCATGAAACCAGGTGATCTAGTTAATCCAAGGAAAACACAAGAAAACCTTACTCTCTTCCCTCCCCCCTCCCTCTCTTCCTCTCTCTCTTTCTCACATCGTGCGGCGTTGACCTCTGCATGGAGAAATGTTTTTTCTCCATGCAGAGTTGCCACGGCAACTTGGTTGCCTTTTCTCCAACCAATGCAACTCTGGTTGCAAGGTTGGCTACGACAATTGGAGAAGTGAAAGAGCCGACATGGAGCCATCAATTCTCCCTGCATGCTGCACCAGCCTCTGCGTGTGGAAGAACGACGCTGGTTTCTCCGCATGGAGAAGGCCTTCCATTTCTATGCGTGGAGGGGCGCTGGCTTCAGAGAGTGGAGGGGCTCTGGCTTCAGAGCATGGAGGGGCGCCGGCCTCTGCTTCTTTGCGTGGAGGGGCATCGGCTTCAGTGCATGAAGGGGTGTCGGCTTTTGCACATGGAGAAGACCGATTGGTCGCTGGCTTCTGTGAGAGGAGAGAAGACCTAGTGCACCGGCTACGGACTGTGGAGGAGTTGCTCTTCAAGGAGCAAAGTCGCTTGTGATTTTGTCTTGAAGCAACTCACAGTTCGGACGCCGACGATAGAGGAGAAGAGTAGTAGGGTTTGTGTTTTGGATTATCTTCTTCCTTGTAGTGGTTGGCGGCATCCTTTTGGTTAGGGATTGATTGGAGCAAGGAGAAGGGATCGACTTGGTGACCACGGGTCTTGGTTGATTGTCGCCCACACGACGTCCAAGAGGGGAGGGTCATGCGGTAGAAGATCGCGAGATAATAGGGATGGTATAATCTCTCCCTAAGCTCCTTATGTTCTTATTGTGCCATATTAATTAGTCTCGTCATTTCATGTGATTTAATTAATTATTTTGATTGTATATCATAGCCAATAATTAATTAACTAGACCCCGACCATAAACACAAAAGCCGGCGATCCACTCGTCACCTTTTCCGCGATTGTTTAGTAAGGAGAATTACAAGCCTCGATCTTTGTGATTGGTCGAGTTGTAATTCGTACCGAACGATACGACGATGAGATGGTCGTTGGGAGACGGGTCTCCATTCGGACTAATTTTTAATCCATAGACATGGAGAGGTCTCTCAAGAACGACCATGTTTTCGTTAAGGAAACTCGCCAAGCCATACCCAACAGTGCGTAGGCTAACTTTTTGGTTACAAGCATAAGATCCAACTATTATGGCTAATGTGATTATATGTGATTGTGTGTGTGTGATTGTAATAATTTATTTGAATCAGTGGGGTTGACGAGGCTAATTAATATATAATTTTTGTAATTAAATATGCATTGTTTAGCCGCTTATTTTAATTTATTTCGATCTAGATTTCATGTACACTCCTTTGTGGAGTATAGGATCGATGGATGTAAATTAAAATAATTTTTTATCTCAGCTGGGGGCTTCTCCTTGCTTGCGCATGGTGGTGGAGAAGATGGAGACGAGGTGGTAACACGATTGAAGGCATATTAGAGAATAAAAGCCATAATAGTTGGAAATTTAATTTTTCATGTTTATTGCTTGTGTATTATATGCTTGTTGTGATTGCATGTGAAAATTCCTCAATTTTAAATTACTAAGTGGGAGAGGGAATTTTTGAGTCCCGTGGCCTCCATTACCAATTTGATATGTGATGCGAACAAACTTGTGCATTGGCTTTGAGTGCCTTCCTCTATATCGGATGAGTTTGTTTCGCGGATCACTAGTTCAAATATGATTATAGGAAATTATTTAGGAGCATGTGATATTTCCCATTGGAAGGGACATAATCCTACATAATTGCCTTAGTATCGTGTAATGGTGTACACTTAGATGCAAATAATAGTATCCTCCCCATCGGAGTCACTACTATTATTTGTAGGGTCGAAGAGAAACCAACTATTGTGGGATCAGTTTGAATTGATAGAGGGGGGGGGGGTGAATATCGATCGATAATTTTTTGAAAAACTTAGAGTAATTACGCAGCGGAAAAGAAACAAATCAATGCTAACACGTTTGTTTTACTTGGTTCGGAGTTGCGGTCGGCTCCTACTCCAAGGACCATGGTCCTTGACCGTTTATGATGGGAAATTCTATATTGCATAAAATTATTACAACTTGAAGTTCGAATATAGAATTAAAATACAACACTTAAAAAAAATGATTATACCGATGACGTGAGAAATTTGAATGTCGGAGCCGCGAGTCGTCGTTGGCGCTTGAGTCTTGAGCACAAAGCGCTTGGAGCAGAGTGCTTGTATGAATGCATAGAAAGAAGTTGTATATGAAGCCAAGGGGGTGAACCCCTTTATATAGCAGTCACTGGGGCACATGTGTGGAAGGGGGCTCCTGACACGTGGCCTTCTCTACGAGAAACTCCATCCGCAGACTTGGCCAGCGCTTATCCCTTCAACTCGGGTGCCTGAAATGACTGGGGTGCCTGTATGAACTCAGGGGCCTCAATTGATGATGTGGCAGCTTGCTTCGATTAACTTGGAAACACCCTTGTCTGGGGCGCCTGTCTCAACACACCATTGAGGCGCTTGAGAGCAGAAAACTTTCACCCTTACCAGGGTTAGTTCCAAAACATAAATAATAAACAATATAATATAATTTAAGGATGATTAACAACCTGAGCTATCTTGGTTCTGACTTTGGGCTTCCGAAATGGAACCCTAGGTCGAACCTTATAGTAATTTTTCGACAATTTTTCAGGAATTGTCGAAATTGCGCAGCGGAAAAGAAACAAATCAATGCTAACACGTTTGTTCTACTTGGTTCAGAGTCGCGGTCAGCTCCTACTCCAAGGCCCATGGTCCTTGACCGTTTACGATAGGCAATTCCATATTGCGTAAAATTATTGCAACTTGAGGTTTGAATATAGAATTAAAATATATCACTTTAAAAAAATGATTATGCAGATGACCGGAGAAATTTGAATGTCGGAGCCGCGAGTCGTCGTTGGCGCTTGAGTCTTGAGCACGGAGCGTTTGGAGCAAAGCACTTGTAAGAATGCATAAAAAGAAGTTGTATTTGAAGCCAAGGGGGTGAACCCCATTATATATCAGTCACTGGGGCGCCTGTGTTGAAGGGGGCGCCTGACACGTGGCCTTCTCTGCGAGAAACTCCATCCACAGACTTGGCCAGTGCTTATCCCTTCAACTGGGGTGCTTGAGCTGACTGGGGCGCCTGTATGAACACAGACGCCTCAATTGATGATGTGGCAGCTTGCTTCGATTATCTTGGAAACACCCTTATCTGGGGCACCTGTCTCAACATCGGTGCCTGGTCAAACAGGCGCCTCACACCATTGAGGCGTCTGGGAGCAGAAAACATTCACCCTTCGTTCCTGCAACCAGGGTTAGTTCCAAAACACAAATAATAAACAATATAATATAATTTAAGCATGATTAACATCCTGAGTTGTCTTGGTTCTGACTTTGGGCTTCCGAAATGGAACTCTAGGTCGAACCAACGCCTAATGTTCCCTCCTACGGGGAATGCGTCCTCACCTACTCCTCTCAGGAGAGTTTACCTTTTTGCCAACTGGCTCCTCCGGTTGGACTTTTGCCCAATCCCCAGGATCAGGTCTTCGTGCCCAGTCCACGACCAGGACTTATTGCCTATAGGGCGCCTGATTCCATTCAGGCACCCAGGAAAGTCTTCCCAGCAACCTATTTTCTTGCGTTTGCTCGCCTGCTTTGCCTCCAACTCTAGATACCTGCAAGTTACACAATCACAAGACAAACAAATATATAATCTTAGCCTTAATGATTGGTTCTGACTTTGGATTTCTCGTGAAACCCTAGGTCGAACCAACGCCTAATGTTCCCTTCCCAGGGAACGCACCCTAGCCTACTCCTCTCAGTAGAAGTTTGCCAACCGGCTCCTCCAGTTGGACTTTTGCCCGATCTTCCAGATCAGGACTTCGGTGCCCAGTCCATGACCAGGACTTATTGCCCAATTTCGCGAACCAGGACTTCGTGCCCAACCCTCAGTTAGGTCTTAGGTGCCCAGCCCTCGACCAGGGCTTATTGCCCAATTCCACAAACCAGGACTTCATGCCCAACCCTCGGTCAGGTCTTAGGTGCTCAGCCCTCGGCCAAGACTTAGTGTCCAATTCCTCGAACCAGGACTTATTGCCTAGGTTAACTAGGATTTTTCTTTACCTTGATAAAGATTTCTTTTGCTAGTCATATTAATACTGACTAGACTTCTCTTCTGCCAAATATCAAGTCTTGTTTAGCTTACTCCTTAGTCTAACTGACCGGCCCTGGATTTTCTTCTAAACATCAGATCCTGTTTAGCTAACTAATCAAACCTCAGTATATTAACCAGATTTAATCTAGGTTTGATCACCCTGCCAAACATCAGGTCCTGTTTGGCTAGCCCTTGGTTACCTTAACCATCCCTGGGTTCTGGTTGACTCTGCCAAACATCTTTGTCTAAACCTTTGTCAACCTGATCAATCCTGGGTTACCAACATCAGGTCCTGTTTGGTTTAACCATTTATCACTTTAACTAACCCTCACTTTGTCTAACACATATTGTTACTAACTTAAGCAAATTGTTAAACATCGAAACACATAGAGAAGGGCATCATTGACGCATCTTGCACCAATAGTGCCCAGTCCATGACCAAGACTTATTGCCTAACCCTCAGTTAGGTCTTCGGTGCCCAGCCCTCGGCCAGGTCTTATTGCCCTATTCCTCGAATCAGGACTTCGTGCCTAGTCCATGACCAGGACTTATTGCTCAACCCTCAGCCAGGTCTTCGGTGCCCAGCCCTTGGCCAGGACTTATTGCCCAATTCTATGAACTAGGACTTCGTGCTTAGCTTACCTAGGAGTTTTCTTGCAAACTTAAACAAATTCATTAGATCACAATGTAACCTTAACTTATGAACCCTTTGCCATTATCAAAACGTAGGTTCGATCTTGGTGCTTCCGGCACCAACAGACATAGAAAAAGATTATTCAATTAAGGATTGTGAAAAAAGTTAGTGCAATTATTTACAAAAAAAAATCCTCTAAAATTTTGTAGAATAAAGTAACAACTCTCGGTAATAATTAGATAATATTTTGCATGATAAATTAGATCAATTTTTTAATAATTTGTAATTTTGAAATTAATTTAATTAATAAAAATATTAAATTGAACAATTCAAATTTGATTAATTTAGATAATTTAAAATTAAATTTAACTAATAAAAATGTTAATTTAATGAATTCAAAAAATCTAAATTTAAATTAATTAATTAAATTAGCATTTTTATTAAATAGTTTTGTTGGATTAAGAAAGCGATAGAGCTAGGTGACTATTACATGAAAATCATCCAAACTTAAAGCCGTGGCAATAGAAAACTAAAACACAATAGATAGAGACACAATAGTTTTTACTTGGTTCACAACCCGATGACTATTACTCCAAAATCCACAATTAGTTTAACCGCTTCCTTGGGCAATCACTATCAACCTTATTCTCAAAAGAGAAGAAGGCTCTTTCCTTTACAAGTATCGGGTTTTGTATCAAGCCTACCGATCCTTGGAATATGAAAGCACAGAAAGAACAAGAGCAATAAAAATCAGCAAACTAAGTGTTACCAAAAGTTAGGCTCGTTTAAGCTCATTGCGTCATTACGTCATTGTTGGGTCATTAAGGCGTGAGTGTAGTAGAGTTTCTACATGTTGAAAACATAGAGGAGCAATTGAAATGAATGTGGAAGTTCTGTATGAGGTTGTTGTTTGAGATTTCTTCTATGGACTGATTTGGGTACGTGGACTAGCTCCAGGCTCTTGGACTCGCCCTCATCTGATCTGATGTAGGAACATTTTATCTTTTCATTATAAGCCTCTTGTTTCAGGCACCTGGAAGATTTTAGGGAGCTTGGACCTTCTAGGTGCTTGGAACAAATCCAAGCGTCGGGAAACATTTCCAGGCATCTGGAACTTCGTCTAGGCCATTTGATTTGGTTCCAGGTGTCTGGAACTTCATCTAGGCCATTTTCATTGGATACCACTGGTTTATGTGTCTGCATCATAGAGTTAGCACGAACATAATACAAGTATGATTTATAGCTTTCCATTTGTTCAGTCTCAACTTTGATTTCTCATGAAATCTTATGTTGGATCGACATCTATTGCTCTCTTTCTGAGAGCATGTCCTCATCACTCTAGATAGTTTACATGATGTCAAACCTTAGTCTACCCAACTTGTTTGGACTCATGCTTAGTTGCTCTTGACCCTCAGGACTTTTCACTAGATCTTCGACTCTCAACTCGTCTAGACTTTCCACCTGTGTCCATGACTCCCAAGACTTCCCGCCCGATGTCCTCGATCCGCCAAGACTTCTTTCTTAGTCTAGTCGACCAAGACTTCCTTGCCTAGTCTCGATGACCAGGACTTCTTTGTCTAGTCCCACCAACCAAGACTTCATTACCTAGTCCCACTGACCAAAACTTCCTTCCCTAACATCAACTAGAACTTTTCTTACATATTCTCGACTATGATTTTCCTACTAGCTTGAACAATATGTCACAACCTCAAACACACTTAACATTTAACTCTACCAACATCAAACATAGGTTTGATCGTATGGTACATCTTGTACCAATAAATTTTAATTTGAAATTATCTAAATTAACCAAATTTAAATGGTTCAATTTAATAGTTTTATTAATTTAATTTAATTTTAAAATATGAGAATTATTCAAAAACTTCAAATCTAATTTATCATGTAAAATATTATCTAAAGGATGGCAAAGGTGAGATAGTTCGAAACAAAGCCAGATTAGTAGCCAAATGATATAGTCATGTAGAAGGATTAGACTATGACAAAACCTATGCTCCAGATGTTAGACTTAAGCCCATTAGGATGTTGATAGGTTATGCTACAAATAAAGATTTTAAGTTATGTCAAATCGATGTCATGTTTATCTTTCTAAATGGGTTTATAAAAGAAGTGTTAGGATGCATACTAAAAGCTTAGCTTTTGTATGAACATCTATATTTTGGAATGATAATCACATTATCATTGTTTGCATTTTATATTTGATATATACATGTTATTGTCTAATACTTAACATTGTAGATAAGATAGTGTGTGGTGTCACACAAAAAATTATGTTATCAGTCCCTTGTAGAGTATAAGTAGAGGCTCACAACCAAGATGGTTTTGGACAAACCATTGGCATGGTTGTAGTGTAATTTGGTATTGGTTTATCTAGACCATAGAATTATACTAGTACACTTTGTGTGTATTGAGCATGACCGATATAGAGATGATTCGATTTATACTAACTAAATAATTGAATCAGACCTCAGATATTATGGTGTACATGCTCTTAATCCTGATATAATAACAGGCACATATACTTAATAACTATTTTTTTGATTTACAAATGGGCGAGATTTATTTGTTAAATCGATAGACCTGGTAAGTTGGGAAATAATATTATTTACATGATGTGTTGTTGATTATAAAAGGAAATCGTGTCCTGATGCATCAGGTTGATGATGTTTCCTTGAGGAGCTCATAAAGTTTATCATGGAAATCCTGTATGTGGACTTGGTCCTACATGATGATAAGGTTGAGTGGTACTACTCATAGAGTTAGATATTAATTAATTAAATTGTCAATAATTTAATTAATTAATGGGCATTCGAGATCTTAAACACGAGGAGATTTTGTACACGTAATATGTGGAGCCCATATTTAATTATGGAGGTTGGTGAGGTAGATCAATGATGATCCTTTAGTAGATTAGATCATCATTAATGGATCGAACTTTGATCCATTAGGTGGCCAAGACCCAACTCCTCCTCATGGTCCCTATTGTAGCCAATAAATATCTCATGTGTCATGAGACCATGGCATCCCATCCATATCTTAACCTAATTCTCTCCCTCTCAACTTTTCTCTCTCCTATGGCAAGCTTGTGGCGCCAGCGCAAGGTGGAAGAAGGAGATCAGTTCAAGTTGAGAAAGGGTCCTTGTTCCTTTCTCTTCCCTTTGTTCTCTTCTCCTCTTCTCCCCTAAGGGCATGCGCAAGCTAGGCGGCGAAAGGTGGTGGCCGATGGCACTTCTTTGAGATCAAAGTGGTCGGCGCAAGTTGGAGCAAGAGAACAAGAGAGTTCATCTTCTTTTTCCTCTTCCATCCTTCTCATCCCTTCTTGGTGGCGTGCTCAGCTACCTTCCTTGGTGGCCGATGGCACTAGGTGAAGGGAGAAAGGAGGTGGTAGGCGCATAGAAGAAAGAAGAAGTTATCTTCTTCTTCCTTTGTGGTCGCCGCAAGGAAGAAAGGTGAAGAAGAGATGATCGGTTAGGGTTGGTTGATGGAGAAGAACCCTTTTATCTTCTTCCTCTTCCTCTTCCTCTTCTTCTCTTGGTGGTGGCACAAGCAAGGGAAGGAGGTTTTCATCTCTTAGTGCCCGGCGGCAACTCTACCTTGGAGCTTAGGGTTTTTGACGGAAGCAAAGGTGAAGGAAGAAGGTGCCTTGGTGACGTTGTTTCTTGGATGATCGTGGCCCACTCGACATCCAAGAAGAGGTTGGGTCATACAATAGAAGATCGCGAGGTAAACAAGAAGGTATATTTCTTATTTTGGTTTCCTCTTGTTGTTTAATTATTGTATGATTAATTATTGACATGGATGATGGACCCAAAAGAGGCTGTGCCACGAATATGAGTCTCAAATTTAGATATTTGTAAAGCTGAAAACTCTTTTTGCTAACAAGAATAAAAATGTAGTAAAGGGGCCACAGGTCGTATTTTTCCTAGGGCTAGTTAAGGTTGTTTGATTCAAGCTTGAGTTTATGTGTCCTCAAATATTTTTGGGTTTCAAGTAAAAATTGGGTTTGGTTTCAATTGAAAATGAAAACACACAATAAAAAGTAAAGAAACATAACTAAACGAATTTAAACTAGGTAGTTTAAACTAAGGAACTCAACTAATGGAAACTTAATTAACTAATGCAACTTAGCCGAATTTGGAAAACAAGTTTGAACTCAAAAGCAAGAGTACACTACAAATTGAACTAAACTTCAGAAATTACCACTCAAAGCCGAAACTGTTGGATCGAGAACACCGATAGAGGGGGGGTGAATATCGGAATTCATTTTTCTTCGAAAAATTAAGAGCAAGTGCACAGCGGAAATAATAAAAATAATAACACAGAGACGCTGTCGTTTTTACTTGGTTCGGAGCCTGTGTCGACTCCTACTCCAAGGCCCACGGTCGTTGACCATTTACTTTGGGCAATTCTATATTTGCGCAAAATGGTTTACAATAATTTGATAAAGAAAAATTAAGTGCAGTAAACAAAACACGCTCTTCTTTACCGACGTCCGGAGTAGATCGAATTTCTCGGAGCAGCAGGACGTCGTCGGCTCATGTTGGAAGGTTTCCGGAGCAAGGCGCGAGAGCAGAAGAGCTTTCAGGCGTTGAATTGAAGTCTTGTTCAAGCTTGGGGTCGAGGGGTGCTATTTATAGCACCTAGGGGCGCCCTGGACGTCGGGGGCGCCCTCCCACGTGTCAGCCGATCCGCACTTCGCTCGGTCAAGCTTTATCCCACCCGAATAGGGATGAGGTTTGACCCCTGGGGCGCCCTGGTCGCCGAGGGCGCCTTGCTTGACTTTATCCGCGCGGTCTTCTAGGCTGGATAGAGTTAATCGGCTTCGCTGGCATAGGCGCGGAGCGCCTTGGCTGTTGAGGGTGCCCTGGGCGCTGAGGGCGCCCTGGCTGCTGAGGGTGCCTTGGCTGCTGAGGGCGCCCCGGCCAGTAGTTAGCCGAACTCCTTTTTGCTTTACTTGTTTCTTGTTCACCTTAGGGGCGCCCTAGACACTCAGGGCGCCCTACTCAGCTGCTGCCTCACTCCTTTGAGGCTCTCTGAGCTGCAGACACACGTTCCTTTGGTCCTGCATCCAGGGTTAGTCCAAAAACAAAATAAAGCATTTATTTGTTAGTTTATACAGCCTTAGCTATCTTGGTTCTGACTTTGGTCTCCAAAATAGAGCCCTAGGTCGAACCGACGCCTACTGTTCCCTCGACGGGGAACGCGTCCTCACCTACTCCTCTCGGGAGAATTTACCTGATGCCAACCGTTCCTCTGGTTGGACTTTTGCCTGACGGTCCTTTGTCAGGTCTTGGATGCCGAGCTGCCCTTCGCTCGGTGCCTAGCATTCCTTCGCTAGGGCTTCAATCCCAGGCTGTCCTTCGCCTGGCGCCTAGCAGTCCTTCGCTAGGTCTTTTGACCCTGGCATTCCTTCGCCAGTGCCTAGCAGTCCTTCGCTAGGTCTTTTTACCCTGGCATTCCTTCGCCAGTGCCTAGCAGTCCTTCACTAGGGCTTTTCCTGCACACTAGAGTAACTTGTTAGAAAACAAGTAAGACTTAACTTTTGACCTAGGTTGCCATTATCAAAACACAGGTTTGACTTAGGTGCAATCTGCACCAACAATCTCCCCCTATTTGATTTATGGCAACCCTAGTTCAAAAAGTTAAGTTTAAGCAAACATGAAAAATGTTAATTTTGTTCCCTCCCCTGGAAGGAATCTCCCCTAGATTTTTCAAAAATTCGTGGGGTTAAAAAAACTTAAGTTTTAGGTACTTAGAAATCTTTCAATAACTTTACTTAAGTTAAAAGCATGATTAGAGTACTTAACAAGTTTGAAAGTGTTAGCTCAAGTACTTAGTAGGCTTTGAAATACTTTAGTAGATTTGGAAAACTTAAGTGCTTAATAACGTACATTCGGAAAACTTTAAGTACTTAATGAAGTGCATTTGGAAAACTTTAAGTACTTAATAACTTTGAAAAACCTAAGTACTTTGTTACATTGTACAGTTTTGACAACCTTATGCTTTAAAGTACTTATAAAAATTTTGACAAGCTTAAGAAAAAAATTTGAAAGGTTAGAGTACTTAGCAAAATTTTGAAAGCTTGAGTAAAAATTTTTTACAAACTTTTTGAATGAGTAAGAAAAAAATTCTGAAAGCTTGAGTAAAAATTTTGAAAGCTTGAGTAAAAATTTTGAAAGCTTTAAGTAAAAATTTTGAAAGCTTTAAGAACAGCTTAAGTAAAAAATTATTTTTCAAACTTTTTGAATGAGTAAAATTAAATTTTTGAAAACTTTTTGAATAACGAAAATTAATTTTACTCTCTCTTTTCTATCTCTCCCCCTTTGCCATATATCAAAACAGATAAGTATAGCAAAAATAAGATTGCATAAAAGAAATAAGTAAGATTTTGCTGTACTGAATCAATTCCTAATTTAGACATAAATTAACTCAGTCAATTTTCTCTGTAGGGACCTGTCTAACCCAATTAGCTACTTACTAACTGTTAGAAACAGTAGTTTTTGCTAGGGTTAGTCAAGTTAAGTGCTTCTGTTCAAGTTAGATTTTCTAAGCTTGACACTTAACTTGATTGCTGTGTAAGTTGTATTTAGTGCCCCAATTACTGCAGATGCACTGACTTAAAGCATCTTGAATTAAGGCAAAGACCTAAGCATCTCAACCCTTTCTAGGTTATCAATCAAAAGTACCCTAAGGTGCTTGTGAGATGCTGGCTTTTAAGTCTATAGGTGCATGCAGTTCTAGGGTTAGGGCCTAGGCTAAGTCCATTTTTGAAAAAGCCTTAGTTTTGAAAGGGGGTAGTTTTGAAAAAATAAAACTAAGTCGAAAATGAAAACTAATTTTGAAATTAAGTAAAGCAGTTTTTTAAATTCTATTTTTAGAAAAATTTTAAATCAGGAAAAAAATTAATCTATTCTACCGAGCACAATCCTAACTGCTGAATAGACAAGAAATCATAAGATAGTCAATATAGAATAGTCAACACAGTTATATAGTCAAACACAAGTCAACCCTACTGAGTAGGGGCAGTCAAATAGGTACTGGTACAATACTAAGTAAATCTAGGATGAGGGACCGGAGGGACCAGGATGCCATGAATCGAATCGTGCCATCATCTCAGCGAATCGTGCATCAGCCACTTCTCGATCGGCTCGACAAGCGTCCATCTGCTCTATATGATAGGCTTCGACCTCCTCTCGGAGATTCTGAACCTGTGTCTCTAAATGTGTCACTCTCTGGTAGAGTGTCGGTGGAGCGGGCTCGTCTATGTGCGCTCGGGCTGCTGCCGCCAGATCCCCAACGTCGACCTCAACCTCCTCGTCTGAATCAATCGGGGGAGCTGCTCTCTGACGTCTCCAGGACAAGACCCCGGTACCGGACACCTCTATACCAGCTAGGGCAAAGTTTCTATAGCCTATTTCATCGTAATCAGTCAAGGCGGCCATCTCTCCCTCGGTAATGTTTCTACCGTGGTGATGTAATATGGACGTGATGATGTGGCAGTAAGGTGTGCGTACCTGCCCTTGTGTGGTAACACTGGATGCGTGTAGGATAGTCTGAAATATGTGAAGTCCTATGTCGATATCAAGCTGGTGAATCAAGGCATACAGTAGAAAGGCGTGGAATGGTCGCATAGTGGTGACGTCCCTGGTGGACAATGGCAGGATACATCGGACTATGACTCTATATAGAGCGTAGTCCTGTACTTCTAATTCGACAGACTGAAATCGTCTGGCCACGGGTCGCCTAAAGAAATATGAGTGCAATGTATCTAAGGTAATCTGAGAGTAGGGAGCATCAAAGGGAGGCTCCCTAGGAGGGTAACAACAGAAGGTGGACTGCGAGAGTCGTAGTCCTAGAAATCGGTTGAGTAAAGTTGGTGTGATAGTTAGGGGGATTCCTTGAACAGTGGTGGAGAACATGAGATTATCCTGTCTAATTATGTTATTGTAAAATTCTGCACATAAGGAAGTATTGATCGGGTGGGTGCAGAATACAAGATTGTCAAGTTGGTAAAAGTTTATGGCGTTCATTGCTAAGGGACAGATTGGGTGAAAAATTATCTATTCAAGTAACTTGTTTTGATAGGTTTATAGGTGGTGCGAGCGAACTTATTACATAACTCTAAATTTGGAAACCTAGGGTCAGGACTAGGTTGGGTACCGGGTTCTGCCTGGTTTGGTCGGCGTCTTCTAAGAGAAAGAATGTACACTTAAAGAAAGTATGCATTTAATGAAAAACTTAAAAAGAAATTAACTTAATTAAAAGTTATACCGGGTTGCTCGGGGAGGCATTGTTGAAGATGAGAGCTTGAGAGGGTTGCAAGGTCTCTAGAGAGTTGAAGAGAAGGAGTGGTTTGGGTGTGAAGAGAAGAAGGGGAATGGAGTCCCTTTTATAGGCAGATTCGGGCGCCCTTTATCGGGAGGGCGCCCTGTCTGCCGAGGGTGCCCTGCCTGGGGAGGGCGCCCTACCCAGGCCTGCATGTACCTTTCGGCAGCTTTCTGCCATTGAAGGACTGTGGGTGGGCGCCCTGCCTGACGAGGGCGCCTTGACCGGACCTGCAGCTGCCTTTTGGCAGCTTTCTGTGTTTAAAGGACTGTGGGAGGGCGCCCTGCCTGACGAGGGCGCCTTACGCAGGTCTGCAGCGGCCTTTTGGCAGCTTTTGACCAACCTCGGGGCGCCCTCAAGTGATTGGGCGCCCTATGGACTGTTTTGACCCTAAAGGAGTGTTTTTGACCGGATTTGACCTAATTTAAGTGTTTTGACCAAGGTTTGTCTACATTGTCCGAGGTTTGACTGCTTTGACTGTAGTTTGACTTTTTGACCATAGTTTGACTATGTTGATCATGGTTTAAGATTAGGATTTAAATACAGGTATTAATGGAATCATAATTGAGTTTTAATTTTACTGTCTCACCCAATCTAGGGTTTTCAATCACGTTAGCCTTATGGGTTTTGTGAGACAGGTTTTAAGATTATTTTGAAAATTTTGATTAATTTTGAAAACAATTAACAAAACTTAATTAATTTTGAAAACAATTAAATTTTGAAAACTTAATTAATTTTGAAAGCAATTAAATTTTGAAAACTTAATTAATTTTGAAATTTTGAAAAGATGTTCAAATCTATAAATAACTGAAATTTTGTGTTAGATTCGAATTTGACAAAAAATAATTTGAATTTGAATTTCAAAAATTGGCTTCCAGGTCTTGGCGAGGCACTAGGCTTTCTTTGGCCGTAGCCTTATGGGATCATCCACCCTTTCCTTGACAAAGCCTTTTAATGAAATTTCATTTTCAAAAATTCTTTGAAAAATTTCTGGTCTAACTAGTTTCGGTCTTGGATTGGTAGCTTCGGCTAGTTCCGCCAAATTGGCTTCCCTAACGTACTATCATCTCACCTCCACCCAATACTATGTTGTCAAGTTTCAGTTAAGTTTGTTCAGTCCTTAAACTAGCCTAAGTCTAAGCATGGTAATATTGCAGTAATTAAATAAGCATGCAAACAATCATATTGCAAGCAAAAAATTAACTTCTTATCTAATAATGAAGATTGTTTTCAATTTGGCTCCCCCTGGACTAAAGCCACGGTGATGGTTAGGCAAGATGTGAATCTTGTCCTTGGGGATCCAATACTGATTTGATTCAGTCGGTTTGTTCAGGTATAGTTTGGGTACCCATGCCTGAATTTTACCTCTGGACTGATTCAGTACAGCAAAGTAAGATCTTTGCCGGGATTTGGTTCTATAGCCCAGTCCGGATCGATTTAGAACTGATTTATGTTTTCCAAGGATCATGTCAAGACCCTTGGAACCAGATGTAAATCGTTTTAATGCTGATCTAAGATCCTTAACCTGAGTTTTCAGGGAGGAGTTCTCCTTTTGAAGTTTTTCAACTTGAGTAGGAGTTCCTTCCTGAACCTTCTCGGTTAAGGGTTTAGAGTCAGCTTCCTCTTTCAGGAGTTTTACTTCCTGTCGGAGGGATTCGACTCGGAGATTGGCTTTTGCCAAATCTCGAGAAAGAAATGAAATTAATTCACTTAATTGAGATCTATTAAAACCAGTTACCTTAATTTCGCCGTCCTCTATGAAGGTCAGCTTGCCGTCGTCCTCTTCTGTTTCTGATTCGGTTCCGACTTCTTCGGAGGCAGTCAGAGCTAGGAGGTTGGACTGGGGTGCCTCTTCTTCTTCTGAGGAGGAGGATTCGTCCCAGGTTGCTTGCAGTGCTTTCTTTCTTCTCGTCGTTTTAGTCTCCTTTAGGTTAGGACACTCTGACTTGTAGTGGGCCTTTTTCTTGCACTCGTAGCAGGTCACATTGGGCTTGTTTGCGGGTTCAGCTGGTTCGTCCTTTCTTCGGCCGGTTTTTCGTTTGTTGGTTCGGTTCTTCAGCTCCTTGTAGTAGCTTCGAGCGAGCCGGACCAGCTTAGTTTGATCTCCATCTTCATCTTCTGAGTCTGAGTCTGAGTTAGACTCAGGTTCGGGTTCAGGCTTCTTCTTTGTTGTCCTTCCAGTTTTACCTGCAACGAAAGCAATACCTTTCTCGACCATATTGGTGTTAGTTTGTTCGTGCATTTCTAGTTCGGAAAACAATTCATCTAATTTTATTTTTGAAAGATCCCTGGAGACCTTGTATGCATCTACCATAGATGCCCACAAGGTGTTTCTAGGGAAAGCGTTTAAGGCATACCTTATTAAGTCACGGTTTTCAACCTTGTGACCTATTGTGTGAAGACCGTTCATCAACTCTTGGATTCGTGCGTGGAGCTGGGCTGCTGTTTCGTTGTCGGCCATCTTGATGGTGTAGAGTTTGTTCAGAAGCAGATCCCTCTTACTGATCCGAGTATCTGATGTACCTTCGTGCAGCTCGATCAGTTTTGCCCACAGCTCCTTCGCACTGTTGAAGGGGCCCACGCGGTTCAGCTCCTCTTTCGTCAATCCGCATTGAAGAGTCTGAGTAGCTTTTGCGTTGGCTTCTATCTTGCGCTTTAGGGCGTTGTCCCATTCAGAGTAGCTTTGAGGAAGTCCTTCGGCGTTTCTGGGGATCTCCAGACCGGACTGGATAATGATCCACATGTCCACCTGAGTTTTCAGGTGGACCTCCATACGGCTTTTCCAATAGGAAAAGTCTTCTCCACTGAAGAGTGGAGGTCTGGTGGTGCTAAATCCCTCTTGCATAGCCATTTAATCTGAAATAGAAAACTTACAAAAAAACAAAATTTCCAAGACTATGTCTTGGATTAGTAGTGCTGGATGAATAAAATAACGAGGGGTGTTGCACCAACCTCGCCAAAAAAAATTGAACGAAATATTTAACGAAAAATTCGTAAGAAAAATAAAAAATTAAAGATCCGAAAAAAAATTTCAAACTGGTGGTTGCACCAGGTTTGAACTTCCCCGCTCTGATACCACTTGTTGGATCGAGAACACCGATAGAGGGGGGGGGTGAATATCGGAATTCGTTTTTCTTCAGAAAATTAAGAGCAAGTGCACAGCGGAAATAATAAAAAACAATAACACAGAGACGCAGTCGTTTTTACTTGGTTCGGAGCCTGTGTCGACTCCTACTCCAAGGCCCACGGTCGTTGACCGTTTACTTTGGGCAATTCTATATTATGCGCAAAATGGTTTACAATAATTTGATAAAGAAAAATTAAGTGCAGTAAACAAAACACGCTCTTCTTTACCGACGTCCGGAGTAGATCGAATTTCTCGGAGCAGCAGGACGTCGTCGGCTCGTGTTGGAAGGTTTCCGGAGCAAGGCGCGAGAGCAGAAGAGCTTTGAGGCGTTGAATTGAAGTGTTGTTCAAGCTTGGGGTCGAGGGGTGCTATTTATAGCACCTAGGGGCGCCCTGGACGTCGGGGGCGCCCTCTCACGTGTCAGCCGATCCGCACTTCGCTCGGTCAAGCTTTATCCCACCCGAATAGGGATGAGGTTTGACCCCTGGGGCGCCCTGGTCGCTGAGGGCGCCTTGCTTGACTTTTTCCGCGCGGTCTTCTCGGTTGGATAGAGTTGATCGGCTTCGCTGGCATAGGTGCGGAGCGCCTTGGCTGCTGAGGGCGCCTTGGCTGCAGAGGGCGCCCCGGCCAGTAGTTAGCCGAACTCCTTTTTGCTTTACTTGTTTCTTGTTCACCTTGGGGGTGCCCTAGACACTCAGGGTTCCCTACTCAGCTGCTGCCTCACTCCTTTGAGGCTCTTTGAGCTGCAGACACATGTTCCTTTGGTCCTGTATCCAGGGTTAGTCCGAAAACAAAATAAAGCATTTATTTGTTAGTTTATACAGCCTTAGCTGTCTTGGTTCTGACTTTGGTCTCCAAAATGGAGCCCTAGGTCGAACCGACGCCTACTGTTCCCTCGACGGGGAACGCGTCCTCACCTACTCCTCTCGGGAGAATTTACCTGATGCCAACCGTTCCTCTGGTTGGACTTTTGCCTGACGGTCCTTTGTCAGGTCTTGGATGCCGAGCTGCCCTTCGCTCGGTGCCTAGCATTCCTTCGCTAGGGCTTCAATCCCAGGCTGTCCTTCACCTGGCGCCTAGCAGTCCTTCGCTAGGTCTTTTGACCCTGGCATTCCTTCGCCAGTGCCTAGCAGTCCTTCACTAGGTCTTTTTACCCTGGCATTCCTTCGCCAGTGCCAGCAGTCCTTCGCTAGGGCGTTTCCTGCACACTAGAGTAACTTTTTAGAAAACAAGTAAGACTTAACTTTTGACCTAGGTTGCCATTATCAAAGCACAGGTTTGACTTAGGTGCAATCTGCACCAACATATTTAACCTTTCATTGATCATACATAATGCATAGCATCATGATGCTTTAAAGGCATGAGCATTATCTTCATTCATAAAACATGACATGCATCTTCATTCATAAAACATGACATGCTTACATAAAACATCATTCTTGTTCATTGTGCTTGCATGATCATGGCATATAAGGTAAGAATTGCATTATATTCATTAAACATGACATGTTTACATAGACCATTATCCTAATCCATAGAGCATGCATGATCATGATACATAAGGTAAACATTGCATTTCATACAGAAGCATGGTATCCATCACAAGCATGCATAGGTAGGACTTCTCTAACATGCTACATACTATCTAAGTGCATGGCATAGAACATAAGACATTCATGAATAAATCCTATTAAGCATGCCATCTAACATGAACTACCTACTATCTAAGTGCATGGCATAGAACATAAGATATTCATGAATAAACCCTATTAAGCATGGCATCTAACATGAACATACAACATGAAACATAGTACTTAAGGTTAGGGTTATAGGTAACATAATTTCTACCACATGCTTAAACCTTTATATATACATTATAATGAGCCATAAACCATCATTCTTCAAACCCTAACTCCACCTAAACCCCATTTACATGGCTTGGCGAAACATGTAAGGGAGGGTTCCATCCTTTAAATGACATGTAAGGTAGCATAAGGAAACGAAACAACCATACATTACCCATAAGACCATAGGAAGCCATTAGGGCTCATGATTAGGGTTCACCCTAACTTTTAGCCCTACTTTCTAGGGTTGGCCGAAACCTTACAAGGCCATGGGTACATGGAAAACATTTCATAATGTTCTCAATTAACCATTAAACACCAACCATACCACACCATAGGGGCCTTTGGAACCCATACATGAAGTAAACCCTAACTTCTAGCCCAACTTCTCATCTTGGCCGAAACCCTACAAGGGTATTAGGGTACACCAAAAATTCTCCATATCCTATTTTATTCTTTATACATCATAAGAGAACATGAGAAAGCATAAGTGAGATTTTTAACATCATCTTGGACCCAAAACCCATGGTGGCCGAAACCCTAGGATTAGGGTTCATGACCTTTTTTTTTCCAACATAAGATCCCAAATAAACTTCATATTATGATAACTTCAAGGAAAGCTATTATACCACAGGTGAGGGAGTCTTACCTTAGATTATCTTGGTTTTAGACCTTAGATTTGGGAGAAGGATGAAGACCTTGTTGCCTTTTGACCACCTCTAGCCTTTGTAACCTTGAACAAGAACCTTGGATCTTGAAGGAGAGGACTTCTTGTAAACTTTTTCCACGAAAAACCCCTCCTATGGGGTTCGGCTAGAAGGAGGAAGAAGGAGAAGAGAAAGGGCTTGGTGGATGAAGAGAAGAGGAATAACTCTTAGGTGTTAAGTTATCTCTCATTTATACACAATGAAGAGGGGCAAGTGAAGAGACATGGTGCCTCCTCTCATGGCGACTCTTCACTTCCTTAAGCCTTAACAAAAATCCACTTCATTCCCTCATAGCACTCCCTTGTTAGGTGAATTGGTTAGTGCATGCATGGTGGTAGAAGAGGTCCAAGGTTCAATCCTTGGTGCATCCACCTATTTATTTTATTTTATTTTTATTTTATTTCGAATATTCCCCTAAAACTCACCCATAATCATGCTAATATTCCTAGTTAAAATCCATTTATTTTTATATTAAATTCTACCTAAAATCCACCAATAATCATGATACTAGGAAGCCCCTATAAGGCCAATTAGTACTTAGTTTCTCAATTTAAATGAGAAAATCATGGATTTCTAGGCTAAGGTTCTTACTAATATTTTTAGGTCCCTTGGAAAATTATCTACACGTGCTCATTATTTTAAAGAAAATGTTTAAGAAAATTTTCCGGGTCGTTACAATCCCCCATACCTTTTGAAAGTTCGTCCTCGAACTTAAAATAGCTCCGGGTACTTGCGCCTCATTTCGTCCTCGCGTTCCCAGGTAGCTTCCTCGAACCGTTGACTTTGCCAAAAGACCTTGACTAAGGGTACCTCCTTACTCCTTAGCTTTTTGACTTCCCGATCCAAGATCTGGATCGGTCTGCTTTCATAACTTAGGTCCTCTTGAACTTGTACTACCTGTGGCTCGATCACTTGATCCATATTTGGGATACACTTTTTAAGCATTGACACGTGGAACACGTTATGGATAGCCGACATCTCTGGAGGCAGCTCTAGCTCATATGCCACCTTATCGACTCTTTTCAGAATTAGGTACGACCCCACATAACGCGGACTTAGTTTTCCTTTCCTCCCAAATCTCGTCACCCCTTTCATAGGAGCCACTTTGAAGAACACTAAATCTCCAACATTAAATTCCAGTGGTCTACGCCGGACATCTGCATAACTCTTCTGCCGGCTCTGAGCAGCTTCTATCCGTTGTCGAACATTCTGTATAGCTCGGGTGGTGCTGTCGATGACATCCGTTGTGAGCCCCATTTCCTTCTTTTCACCACCTTCGTACCAACAGATCGGAGACCTACATCTCCTCCCATATAAGGCTTCATAAGGTGCCATTCTGATAGTAGCTTGGTAGCTATTATTGTAAGCGAATTCCGCTAAACATAGATATCGGCACCAGCTCCCTTTGAAATCCAAGGCACAAGCCCGCAACATGTCCTCTAGTACTTGATTCACTCGTTCGGTTTGCCCATCAGTCTGAGGGTGAAAAGCTGTACTGAATCGTAATTTAGTGCCAAGAGACTTCTGAACACATTCCCAAAAATGCGAAGTAAAGCGACCATCCCTATCTGAGATGATGGTCTTGGGAACTCCATGAAGTGTGATTATCTCCTTAACATATAATTGAGCCAGTTGCTCCATTGAATCAGTCATCTTAATTGCCAGGAAGTGAGCAGACTTCGTCAGCCTGTCCACAATTACCCAAATCGCATCATATCCATTCGTAGTCCTGGGAAGTCCTGAAATAAAGTCCATAGAGATGTCTTCCCACTTCCACTCCGGAATCGCGAGTGGCTGCAAAACTCCTCCGGGTCGCTGGTGTTCTGCTTTTACTTGCTGGCAAGTCATGCAAGCATTAACATGCTGCACCACATCCCTCTTCATACCGGACCACCAAAACTTCTTCTTCAGATCTTGATACATTTTGGTAGATCCTGGATGCATCGAATAAGGGGTTCCGTGAGCTTCTGCTAGTATTTCTCATCGAAGCTCCGGATCATTAGGAATACATAGACGGTCCCTAAGGTAGAGTACTCCCCCGTTGGCGATATGAAAACCATCACCCTTTCCTTCTAGGATCTCCTGTTTTATTTTCTAAAGACTCAGATCACCATTTTGTTTTTCCAATATGTCCTCAAATAGCGTGGGGGATATTTGTTGGGACCGATTGGAGAGCTAGAGGGGGGGGGGTGATTAGCTCCGATTTGCTTGTAGATAATTTGTCGCGGTGGAAGACTTCAAGCAATCGCTAACACAAGGATTTACTTGGTATCTACCCCGGTCGGGTGACTAATCCAAGGATCCACTCTCCTCACATTCTCATGCACTATGATAGTCTCCTTCTTGAGGTGGAGAAACCTCTTACAAGCTTACAACAAGATACAACAAGGATCTAAGCAAATACAAAAAGAAATCATACAAGATTTACAATGAATAAACTCTCTTTGCTTTCCTTGCTATCTTCAAGGTTGTGATTGCCTCTAGAATCTTGGAAATGCAGCAGCAAAGTCCTCCAAGGCTTCCCTTGAAATGGCAATGAAGTTGGAGAAGGAGAGGAGAAGAGCTACCGCCAAAAACCTGCGCAAAAAGCCTTATACCCGTCGCCTAGGGTTTGGTAATAGATTACCCAATCGATTACCACATAGGATTTAGCCGTTCAACGGCTAGTTTTCGAACCGTAATCGATTAGCCAATAGATTACGGGTGGTCTGAATCGATTACCCAATCGATTCAGAGCCTCACTGTCTTCTCGCGCAAACCCCGGTAATCGATTACCCCAATCGATCAAGAGGCACCTTAATCGATTGACCAATCGATTAAGGAAGGTCTGAATCGATTACTCAATCGATTCAGCCACCTTCTGGACTAGCCACAAACTACCCTAATCGATCAGCCGATCGATTCACCCAATCGATTACCCAATCGATTGAGTCCAACCTAACTTGTTTCCACAAGTCTAGGATCCCCTACCAAGTGTCCGGTCAACCCCGTGTTAGTGATATGAGAGAAGTGTCCTAAGGCAATCGCCTTATGATTGTAAAATATTTATTTTAATAAATGATAATTCACTATTTGAGTATACATGCTTGTGTATTTGATTGGGATCTTAAACTCATATACTGAATGTCCGCAATACAACTCACAACATAAGAGAATTTGTGATGGGATCACAACTAGTGATTATCTCTAAATGTGCAAATGTGAAGTATTGAAAACATCTCTAGTCGATGAATTGATAAATACGGACACTATCAATTCTGTTGAGACTAGCATGGGTTATTCTTTAATCAGTTGATTCTCACTGGCTGGTGACATTGGGATGTCCGGAGATAAACATGGATGCTAGTTAAGGGAACTAGTTCATTGGAGTGACTAGCTGTAAGACTTCATATGGTTATCTATCTAGATATGTCAATGAAGTTCTTACTGAGGCTTAAGTGCGATGTTCCTTTGACTTGCGGTGTTCAAGTCATCTTGGTCATGGAGACTTATACTTTAACATCTTAAGCAAGCATCTCCAAGGAGGTGTGGACCCAGGATGATTGGGTATAAGCCGAAGTGCCCGAAGATGTTTGAACAGCCTACAAAGGATTCACCACTCCTTGCGAGGAGAAGTATACCCAGGCCTATCGTCGGATTGTTACTCAAAACCTCTGGCCAGAGTATATCATGTTTAGAGTGCGAGTCTCTAAAATACATGAGAGTAATTAGAAATCCAAAGGACGAGAAAGACATTACTTGGGCTAGGTGTGACGTAGTCAGCCTAGTGGGGACTGACACAACTAAACCGTGTCCTGAACCAAGTGGGTATAAGATGGTGAAGGGAATGGGGCACGATTCATTAGAGCTGCTGAAGCGTTTCAGAATAATTTCTTCTGAGGTCAAACCGTTGATCTTTCGATTAATTGGGGATCATGATGTACTACTAGGTGCCACTCATGATCGTTCTATAATTGATCAATTATAGACGGCCAACATAAATCGAAAGCCTATTTAGTCACACGCACTACGAGTAATCCGAGGGATTTAAAACGAGTTGAAAATTGGATTTTCCGATCAAGAGAAATAAGTCGAATCTGAGTTAATCAGAGGCGCAATGGAAGCTAAAAATGGCTAAGTCTTTTGAAGGCTTTTTGGGCGAATTAAATGAGTTTAATTCGCGTTGGTTCGGCTCGGTTTGGGCCGGCTAAAGAGGGTGCCAACCCTCCTTGGTTGGCCGGCCACCTAAAGGGAGAAAAACCAATTAATTTTGGTTTAATTAATAAAATAAATCTAGCGCGATTTATTTTATAAATTATGGATAAATAAATTTGTATAAAGAAATTTATATAAATAAATTTATAGAAATTTATTCTTTTTATGGAAGTTAAAATAATCCATGAATTGGTTTATTTTAATTTTATAAAATCAATTATGAATTGATTTTTCCATAATAAGAAAGTTTATAAATTTCTTATAAAATTTATTCCATAATAAATGAAGAGATTAATTAGTTTTATTATAAAGTTAGTTATAATAAAATTCATAAGAGAATTTATAGGATAAATTTCTTATGATAACTAATTAGTTTTATTATAAAGTTAGTTATAATAAAACTTGGTTTAAACGGAATAATTCATAAGAGAATTTATAGGATAAATTTCTTATGATAACTAATTAGTTTTATTATAAAGTTAGTTATAATAAAACTTGGTTAAACGGAATAATTCATAAGAGAATTTATAGGATAAATTTCTTATGATAACTAATTCCGTTAATTCCGTTAAGAGGGAGACTTGGCAAGGGAGATGCTACTATATAAAGGAACCAAAGGCAAGCCCTTAGTTCTAATCAAGTGATCAAGAGATTAGAAGCATCCTCTCCCTCTCTCTCTTATTCTCTCTTCTCTCTTCCCCTTAGGGCCGGCGCCCTCTTCACCATCCCTAGGGCCGGTGCACACCAACCCTAGGGCCGGCGCCTCCCTCTCCCAAGTGGGTTGCCGTGAGCTTCAAGAAGAAGGAGAAACGACACAAGAAGAAGAAGAAGCGGATAGCGACTCCTCTCTTCTCGGAATTCGATTCCGTTTCTTTGTTGGTTAGTTTCCATTCTTTCCTCTCTCGATCTTCTTTGTTGTGCTTTAGAGAATCTAGTAGTTCTCGTCGGCACAAAACTCGTGACTTTGCGAAGTCATCCCGAAGAGAACTCGGCGTGGACGCGAATAGAGGCGGAGCTTCTAAGGGGCGCTACGGTTGGATCTCGTCCCTTTCTTCGAGTTACGAAAGGTATAAAGTAAATTAGTTTATTTTTCCACAAAATTTTATTTTATGATTATGTCAACACACCATAAGATTGCATGCTAGATACGAAGTTAAAATAATTTAGGAAATTATTTTATGCAAATTCTTCCGCTGCACGTAAAAATTTAAAATTTTACGAACTCGTATCCTTGTCGACATGCACCCGGTCCCAACACTCCGTTGACCAACTTGGGTTTCTCCTGCCTAGCTCCCAGCTCAGACTTACCCTGGTTCCCAACCAGATTCGCCTAACCCTCGAGTTAGGTCTAGTCTCTCGGTAGACTTCCACCTTGCCAGCATGCGATCTCCCCGATCCATCTGGACTTCACCTAGTCCCACTAGGTGTGCCTAGTCCCACTAGGTCTTTTCCCATGCCAGCGTACGATCTCCCCGATCTACCTGGACTTCACCTAGTCCCACTAGGTGTGCCTAGTCCCACTAGGTCTTTTCCCATGCCAGCGTACGATCTCCCCGATCTACCTAGACTTCACCTAGTCCCACTAGGTGTGCCTAGTCCCACTGGGTCTTTTCCTATGCCAGCGTACGATCTCCCCGATCTACCTGAACTTCACCTAGTCCCACTAGGTGTGCTTAGTCCCACTAGGTCTTTTCCCAGTCAAGCCTCCAGTCAACCTTGACCCACTTGACATCATACGATATTCAAACATCATTATCAAACATCGAAACATACGCCCATACCATAAGCTTACCAAGCTTATCAGACCTAAGCTCACCCAAGCTTAGTCAAACTAGGTCAACCCTGACCTAACCAAGATTGTACCAACAATCTCCCCCTTTTTGATGTTTGACAATATGTTTGAGAAAGACTAATCCCTATTAGCCTTTCATACCATTTCTCCCCCTTTGACACACATCAAACACTCTCCCTGAGAGTCTATATGGTCAAAGGTATACCCAATGAAAAAAAACCATACTTTTCATTGAACCTATGCTCAACCTTGAGCACTCATGAAGATTCCCAATCTTCATTCTTTCACGAAAAAAAATAAAAATTCAACCACATGTTGTTAAGGAAGACCTCCCCCTCAAAACTTGCTCTAAACCTCTATCATTGCACCAACAATGATTTTTGAGTTTCTAAACCTTTAGGAAAACTCAACTTGAGGTGATTGAGATTTTGGGATTCAAAACTTGAACCAAAACCTCTCCTTAACCCTTAAATGTTCACCGAACCGTTTCCCTTTTTGATTTCACAATGAAATTTACCCAAATATACTTATAAAAGTATTCCAAGGGGTTAGGGATTGGTAGGTTATTCAAAAATGGGTTAATGGACTGAAAACTGACAGTTTCAGTCTCACCAATCGATTGGTGTTGGGAACCAATCGATTAAACTAGCCTTAATCGATCAACGGATCGATTACGGCTGACTGTAATCGATCAAATGATCGATTATGCGAGCTTCTGTGCTCGCAAAAAGATCCACCAATCGATTGGCTACGGTCCCAATCGATCACCTGATCGATTGGGAGTTTCTGAAATCTGAAAACAATTTCAGATCCGAAATTCAGAAACCCCTAAATAATTCTACAAAATTCGAAAAATTCTAAAATTTTGTGTAGACATTATTTATACCATATACTATCAAGGAAAAATAATTTTCCATGAAAATAACCTCCTTTTTCAAAGATTGACACAAAATTGGAAACCATTGAAATACTTCAATGTTTTTCATGTTTTGTATCCATTTTATCAATGATGAGTGCTATCAAAAGATAGTCTTCACCAAGGTTTTCAAGATAGTTTTAAAATGTTTTTTTTTCAAAAACAATATCCAACCATGTTCCTTGGGCTTAATGCACATGACTTGTACATTAGCTTTTCCAATGATTGGAGTTCATTTAAATTCTTGTTTTGATGAATCTAAAACTCAATTTGATGCACTTTATCAACACCTTGAGTTTTGTTCATCACTCTAACATCTCACTTGTTTCTAATGTGTCTCAAAAACACATACAAGTCACCTTATAGTCTTGGTGAGATGTGAAAGTCATGTTCTCCCTAATCTAAGGGTTCATGCATTTCCATCTAGGCATCATAAACTTTGATCATCCACCTAGGATGTCAATTAATGCCAATGTCCTTAATTTTAATAAAAATCAAATTTATGCATGATTATGACTATGACATGCATCATATTAGATTTTTCAAAAGAAATTATAGCTAAATGATGCATGTATGACATGATATGTAATATTTTCATAATAAATATGAATGATGAAACATGATGTCATGGCATGTGATAGGGCATACAAAACATGGCATAATAGCACAAAAGAAAATACCTAGATTTCCTATCTAAGTATCAATAACTCATCGCTAAGCCATTGATAATCCTAAATTTTCCCTAATTTCCAAGATAATGCCAAAACTCCCCAACTTGGCCTATCTTTGGACTCTAACCTAGTTGTGCCAACTTTATCAAGTTTAGTCCTCCAAAAATATAGTTTGGCACAAATTTACTCCTCCTAGAGTAAATAAATGAATCCTATATTTTCAAGGGTAGTAATTCCTTGAAAATGTCCCAAAGTGCCAACTTCATCAAGGTTGGGTTACCTACCCTTCCAATTTGAGTTGACACTCCCTAGACCTATCTAGGGTGTGGTGAACACACTCTTAGGAACCCAAAACCTATTGGTGCTCCTTGGGTGTTCTAGGTATTCACTAGGGATGACTTCCCTTGATACCTTCCTAAAGACTTTCTTAGGCTTCTCCGAAGCCTTAGTCACCTTTGTCTTGTCTTGGTCAACTTTAGGGATGGCTTCCCTTGCAACCTTGACTTGACTCCCAGACCTAGATTTAGTTCCATATTTATATGGAACTCTATGATAGGATGGACCATCATCCTTAGTCTTAGGTTTGTACCCCAAACCTTTCTTGCTCCTAGAGGGTCCTTGATTTCCTAAATCTAGGTTTTGATCCTTAGATCCCTTAAATAGATTTTCTATTCTTTTGAGGGATTTTTCTAATTTATCAAGTTTTGACCTCAAAACTTGATTTTCGATCATTACCTCCTCAAGGCTTGGTTTTCTAATATAGCCTTGGTAATTTTTCTTTTTGGCCTTGGATTGGGTAGGTCTATCCTTAGATGATCTAAAATCTTCCCTATCCTTGGTTGTGGTAGACCTAGCATGAAAGGCTCTATATTTTTCCTTTGGTCTCTCATACCTCCTATTTTCATGATAAATAGCATTGAAATGATAATAATTATTTCTAGCATGCATATTATCATGATTTAAATAAATATCATTACCTAATGGTACCTTAGTGTTATTCTTGGAGGCTCCCCCTTGACTTGAGCTCCTCCTTTTAGCCTTGGTCGGATTCTTCCCCTTTGGACATTGATTTCGATAATGTCCCTTTTCTTTGCATGAGAAGCACACAATGTGCTTCTTATCCTTCTTTGCCACGGGGCCGACCTCCTTTTGCTTCTCTTTGGTCTTGGGTGCCACTAGCACCTTCTTCTTGACCAATTTGGGATACTTACTCTTATAGTGTCCTCTTTCCCTACACTCAAAGCAAATAATATGATCTTTATTTTTACAAATTGAAATTTTTATACCTTTGCTTGTAGGGGTGTGGCATGACTCTTCACTTGATCCGGAAGTAGATACTTCTTCTTCCGGAGTCAATGACCTTCGCTCCCCCTCAATCCTAGAGGTGGAGACTTCTTCTTTCTCTTCATTGACCTCGGATGATGATGTTGACACTTTTCTTTGATCCGATGCCAATGGAACATCTTGCTCCTCTTCAACCCTTGAAGTGGAGGCTTCTTGAGCTTCATCTTCAGATGTTGAGCACCTCTCAATTTCCGAATCTTCACTTGATGAATCTCCCTCATCGGATTTGTCTTGATTTTGTAGAGTGGAGGGATCTTCATGAAGCTTTGCCAATTTGCTCCAAAGCTCTTTGGCATCTTGAAATTCTCCAATTTTTCTCAAGATGATGCTTGGCAATAGATTGACCAATAATTTGGTCACTTTGTCATTGGCCTCGCATCTAATGATTTGCTCCTCACTCCATTTGCTTTTCTTGAGAGGCTTTCCTTTTGAGCTTGTTGGAGCTTGAAAACCCTCCATTAGAGCAAACCATTGCTCTATCTCCATCATGAAATAATTTTCGATCTTTGACTTCCAAAGACCAAAATTCGCCTTGTCGAATGGTGGAGGTGCTCTTGTGTCATAGCCAAACTCCATCTTTGAAGTTGAAACCCCTTGATGATGACTTCTTGAAATTAGGGTTTCTTCCAACTTCTTCTTCTTCCTCTAGCTCTTGCCCTCTTGGCGATGAGTCCAAATAAGAGCAACCTTGCTCTGATACCACTTGTTGGGACCGATTGGCGAGCTAGAGGGGGGGGGTGATTAGCTCCGATTTGCTTGTAGACAATTTGTCGCGGCAGAAGACTTCAAGCAATCGCTAACACAAGGATTTACTTGGTATCCACCCCGGTCGGGTGACTAATCCAAGGATCCACTCTCCTCACATTCTCATGCACTATGAAAGTCTCCTTCTTGAGGTGGAGAAACCTCTTACAAGCTTACAACAAGATACAAAAAGGATCTAAGCAAATACAAAAAGAAATCTTACAAGATTTACAATGAATAAACTCTCTTTGCTTTCCTTGCTATCTTCAAGCTTGTGATTGCCTCTAGAACCTTGGAAATGCAGCAGCAAAGTCCTTCAAGGCTTCCCTTAAAATGGCAATGAAGTTGGAGAAGGAGAGGAGAAGAGCTACCGCCAAAAACCTGCGCAAAAACCCTTATACCCGACGCCTAGGGTTTGGTAATCGATTACCAATCGATTACCACGTAGGATTTAGCCGTTCAACGGCTAGTTTTCGAACGTAATCGATTAGCCAATCGATTACGTGCCCTGAATCGATTACCCAATCGATTCAGAGCTTCTCTGTTCTCTCGCGCAAACTCCCGTGATCGATTACCCCAATCGATCAAGACACCTTAATCGATTGACCAATCGATTAAGGAAGGCTGAATCGATTACCCATCGATTCAGCACCTTCTGGACCTAGCCACAAACTTCCCTAATCGTCAATCGATTCTCACTGATCGATTCACCCAATCGATTACCCAATCGATTGAGTCCAACCTAACTTGTTTTCCACAAGTCTAGGATCCCCTACCAAGTGTCCGGTCAACCCCGTTGACCAACTTGGATTTCTCCTGCCTAGCTCCCAGCTCGGACTTACCCTGGTTCCCAACCAGATTCGCCTAACCCTCGAGTTAGGTCTAGTCTCTCGGTAGATTTCCACCTTGCCAGCATGCGATCTCCCCGATCCATCTGGACTTCACCTAGTCCCACTAGGTGTGCCTAGTCCCACTAGGTCTTTTCCCATGCCAGCTACGATCTCCCCGATCTACCTGGACTTCACCTAGTCCCACTAGGTTGCCTAGTCCCACTAGGTCTTTTCCATGCCAGCGTACGATCTCCCCGATCTCCCTGGACTTCACCTAGTCCCACTAGGTGTGCCTAGTNTTATAGAAGTAGGACAATTTTTTTTTCTTTATGGGTTACACATAATAGTGTGAATATTTTGTCATTACGCAAAAGTTTGTGTTGATCAAACTAAAAGGCTATAACATCATCATTCATATGACAGCGTGTTATAGTCTGATCGCTCTTGACAAAATATTATAACCTTTGGTGTTAATGTTGATGAAGTTGCGTCAATCTGTTGTGAACAGATTGCGCATTTTTTGTCGCAAGAATGCACCAACGGAGTTTCTACTCTTGAGCGATTTTTATATTGTACTCATAATGAAATTGATGTCCTAGATCTATTGTGTATCATTGATGACATGGTGAATGGTTATGGCCTCAACCACAATGTGATTGGATGAATGTGTGTGTGCATGTTGTAATTCATAATATGGCATGTGTGTCGTGCCTTGTATCTATTTTTCTTAATTGTAAAATTAGATTTAGAATCGAATGTAACTCGAGTTTTCCTACATTGTAATGTACAAAAGAGGAATGGAGTGTCTATTGAAGAATGAAGTTACAAGGAGGATGTCAACCACACATGATGACCGGAGGATGCTCTTGGAGAAGAAGTTATCCTTAGGTTGACCATTAATCTTCTCATTGGCTTGAGAAGATCATAGTAAATTGGCCATAACCATGTCACATTTTCTTGCTTATATATATTGATATATGCTATGTGTGTGTATGTGATGCATGCTTAGACGTTAATCTTAATTAAGCCAACTAAATATGCCTACCAAGGTTCGGTACTCATAAACTACCTCGATCATTTGTTGTTGGGCTTGCCAAAGCAAAGCAACGCATTTTATCTTGGTAGAGTACGAGAGGACAATTGTGATGTCCCGCTATCGAACCTTGGGTGAGACTTAAATAAGTCACCTCAATCGGATTGAGAAACTTAGAGGCATATCCCAAAAATTGGGAAAATTGGGTAAGAGAAAAATTATACTAGGTCTTGGGCGATTAGCCAAAGCTAACTCAAGATGATGTGTAATGTGAATCTTAACCCTTTTCAAGAGTTGCATACGATGTAATTGGTAAAAGTTACCTACCTAATTGTACCGAGTCTTGGGCGATTAGCCAAAGCTAACTCAAGATGAAGTATAATTTGGATCTTGTCCCACATAAATGTAATCGCTATTTGATTTGGAGCTAGTAGTGTGAGCAAATTGAGTTTGCCTACATCCATGACTAGCCCCTACAAAAGCTCTACAATTTAGTGGGAGTATTATTTAATTAAAGGCCTAATTAAGTGATATA
This sequence comes from Boesenbergia rotunda, assembly GCA_024364735.1. Lineage (NCBI taxonomy): Eukaryota > Viridiplantae > Streptophyta > Magnoliopsida > Zingiberales > Zingiberaceae > Boesenbergia > Boesenbergia rotunda. The sequence goes on along the minus strand of JAGFNQ010006737.1, from coordinate 240,749 downwards.
GATATGATACTTATTTTTGCATGTTGTATTGTTATAGATCACCATGTCGTCTAATACGTCGAACACTCTTTCTCTGCGATCTGTCCTTGAGAAGGACAAGCTCAACGGAGCTAATTTCCTGGACTGGTACAGGAACTTGAGGATAGTCCTCAAACAAGAATGTAAACTGTACGTTCTAGAGCAACCCCTTCCAGAAGTACTCATTGGTACCGCCACCCGTGCTGAGAAGGATGCTTACAAGAAGCATCAAGATGATGCACTTGATGTATCATGCCTTATGCTTGCCACCATGAACTCTGAGCTTCAGAAGCAACATGAGAACATGAATGCACATGATATGGTTGAGCATCTGAAACAACTATATCAAGGGCAAGCTAGGCACGAGCGGTTTGAGGTGTCAAAAGCCCTATTTGCATACAAGATGCAAGAAGGAACTCCTATAGGGACTCACGTACTCAAGATGATTGGGTATGTGGAGAACCTTGAAAGACTAGGATTCCCACTGGTCCAAGAACTGGCAACAAACCTTATCGTGCAATCGTTGCCGGAGGGTTATAATCAATTTGTCATGAACTACAACATGAATGAAATTGATAAACTTTTGCCTGAGATGCTCAGCATGTTGAGAACTGTTGAGCCCAATCTCAAGAAAGCCAAGACCAGTAATGTACTGATGGTTAACAAGGGCAAAGGTAAATGAAAGCCTAAAGGCAAGGGTAAGACCCAAGCCAAAGGCAAGACCAATTCTACTACATCCAAGGGCAAAGGCAAAGTGCCTAAGGAAGGGACCTACTTCCATTGTGGTGAGACCGGACATTGGAAGAGGAATTGCAAACTCTACCTGGAGGAAGCAAAGAAGAAAAGAAGTGAGACTTCTGCATCAGGTATTTTTGTTATAGAAGTCAATCTATCTATCTCTTCTTCTTGGTTATTAGATACCGGATGTGCTTCTCATATTTGTACTAATGTGAAGGGCCTTCAAAGAGCTAGCTCATTGACCAAGGGCGAAGTGGACCTACGAGTAGGCAACGGAGCAAGAGTTGCTGCTATTGCTGTAGGAATATATTCCTTGTTTTTGCCCACTGGGCTTATCCTAGAACTAGAAGAGTGCTTTTATGTACCTGCATTAACCAAGAACATTATTTCAGTATCTTGTTTGGACAAGAAAGGTTTTTCATTTATCATAAAGGACAAGTGTTGTTCTATAATGTTAAATGATATGTTCTATTGTAATGCACCACTGATAAATGGACTCTATCTTCTAGATCTAGAGAACCCAATCTATAACATAAATACCAAACGGTTCAAACCAAATGATTTGAACCAAGAATATCTCTGGCATTGTCGCTTAGGACATATAAATGAGAGTCGCATATCTCAGCTCTATAAGGATGGATTACTGGACTCATTTGATTTTAAATCATATGAGACATGTGAATCTTGTCTTTTAGGCAAGATGACCAAGACTCCATTTAGTGGACACGGCGAAAGAGCGACAGAGTTGTTAGGGCTCATACATACTGATGTATGTAGCCCTTTCAATGTCGCAGCTAGAGGAGGCTATCAGTACTTCATCACTTTCACTGATGATATCAGTAGATATGACTATGTGTATCTTATGAGACACAAGTCAGCCGCCTTTGAAAAGTTCAAAGAATTCAAGAGTGAAGTACAAAATCAACTTGGCAAAAGTATTAAGATACTTCGATCAGATCGAGATGGTGAATACCTTAGCCAAGAGTTTCGTGACCATCTAGCAGAGTGTGGGATCATATCCCAACTCACTCCACCTGGAACACCACAGTGGAATGGTGTGTCCGAGCGGAGAAATCGTACTCTATTAGATATGGTACGATCGATGATGAGTCAGACGGATCTTCCTACTTCCTTCTGGGGGTTCGCTCTAGAGACATCTCTTTGCACACTTAACCGAGCTCTATCAAAAGCTGTTATAAAGACACCATATAGGATATATACTGGGAGGAGTCCCACGATATCTTTTATGAAGATTTGGGATTGTGAGGCTTACGTTCGACGTCAAGTCTTAGATAAACTAGGACCCAAATCTGACAAGTGCTATTTTGTAGGATATCCCAAGGAAACGAAGGGATATTACTCCTACAATCCCACACTAGGCAAAGTGTTTGTCGCTAGAAATGACGTTTTTCTAGAAAGAGAGTTTATTTATAGAAGAATTAGTGGGAGTAAAATCCATCTTGAAGAAGTTCAAGATGCAAATGGGGCTGAGGTCTTTATGGACATTGAACATGCACCACAAGGTGTTGTGGATCATGAGATTGTTGCACAAGAAGTTATGGAACAACAAGCTGTTCAAGTAGACCAACCTCTTCGCAGATCTGATAGGATACGTCGTCAGCCTGAGAGATACTCATTTCTCTTGTCTGACCATGATGACGTTACGTTTCTTGAGTTAAACAAGCCTACATCCTATCAAGAAGCTGTGATGAGCCCAGATTATGAGAAATGGCTAGAAGCCATGATGTCCGAAATGGAATCCATGTACACTAACCAAGTATGGACTTTGATTGAACCACCTGAGGGGATTAAACCCATTGGGTGTTAGTGAGTCTTTAAAAGAAAGACTGACATGGAAGGTCTTATGCATACCTATAAAGGGCGATTGGTAGCTAAATGTTTCAAGCAGAGTCATGGTATCGACTATGATGAAACCTTTTCACCAGTGGCGATGTTTAAGTTTATTCGGATCATGCTTGCTATTGCAGCTTACCATGATTACGAGATCTAGCAGATGGATGTCAAAATCACATTCCTAAATGGGAATCTACTCGAGGATGTGTACATGACACAACCTGAGGGTTTTATAGATCCAGAGCATGCTGGAAAGGTATGTAAGTTGCAAAGGTCCATTTATGGGCTAAAGGAAGCTTCTCGAAGTTGGAATCTTCGATTCGATGATGCAATCAAAGTGTTTGGTTTCATCAAGAACGAAGATGAACCTTGTGTCTACAAGAGGGTTAGTGGGAGCACAGTTATCTTCCTAATCTTATATGTAGATGACATACTCCTCATTGGGAATGATATCCCTTCACTACAGTCTGTGAAGATGTGGCTTGGGGATTGCTTCTCAATGAAGGACTTAGGTGAAGCAGCCTATATCCTAGGCATTAAGATCTATAGAGATAGATCTAAGAGATTGCTTGGCTTGAGTCAGAGTACATATATTGACAAGGTGCTTAATCGTTTTGCCATGTAGAATTCCAAGAAGGGATTTCTGCCGATGTCACATGGTGTGAGTCTTTCAAAGACTCAATGCCCCTCTTCTAAGGAGGAGAGAGACCGTATGGATCAGATCCCTTATGCATCCTCTATAGGGTCTATCATGTACGCCATGCTTTGTACTCGTCCAGATGTCTCGTATGCTTTGAGCATGACGAACAGGTACCAGTCAGATCCAGGTGAAAGTCACTGGACTGCTATCAAGAATATTCTTAAGTACTTGAGAAGGACGAAGGAATATTTCTTGATATTTGGAGGTGATGAGGAGCTAGCTGTAAAGGGTTACAGTGACGCAAGCTTCCAAACAAATAGGGATGACTATAGATCGCAGTCAGGGAATGTATTTTGCCTGAATGGTGGTGCTGTGAGCTGGAAGAGTTCGAAGCAGGACACAGTCGCAGATTCTACAACAGAGGCCGAGTATATTGTCGCGTCTGAGGCAGCAAAAGAGGTTGTTTGGATCCTGAAGTTCATTACAGAGCTTGGTGTGATTCCTAGCATAGCAGACCCAATAGACCTTTATTGTGACAACAATGGGGCTATTGCGCAGGCTAAGGAACCTCGTTCTCATTAGCGGACCAAACACATACTACGGCGCTTCCATCTCTTTCGAGAGATCATCGATAGAGGAGATGTGAGGATATGCAGAGTACACACTGATTCTAACATCGCAGATCCTTTGACCAAGGCTTTGGCACAAAAGAAGCATGATGGTCATACCAGGTCACTGGGTATTAGATACTACAGTGATTGACACTAGTGCTAGTGGGAGATTGTTAGTAGGAGCCCTAGAGTCAATTATGTTATGATTGATTAGGGACAATATATATCATGTTCTATCATAAATAAAGGCATTTTTGGTTATTACACTTACTTTGTATTCTGTGCCGAATAACTAAGTATAATAATGTTTTTGGGTAGTAGGTTCTTATCTACATTATATCGATTGGTTGAATCGATAGTGAGATAATGTAGAGAATACTACTCTAAACCATTCCTAGTTAAGTATTAATATTCAAGGACAATATTAATACATGGAGACTAGCATGTAGGTCAACTGATGACTTGAGCTCACAAGTCATGGATATGTGATATCAAGTTGACGCATGGGTATACATTAGAGAATGTGTACTGAATTGACCCGCCATGAGAAAGTTTCATAGATTGTCATATGAGTGTCATAAACTTTCTCATGTGACTATTGGTATGAATAGTCCTCAGACCTGAAGTCACTACGGTTCCCTACATAAGGAGTTATGTACTTTGGTATCGTCAAACGTCACTCGTAACAGGGTGGACTATAAAGGCGATCACTGGGTATATAATGAATTATGAAGAGGGATGTGAGTGATGTAAATGGGATCTATCCCTCCCATATGACGGGAGTGATATCTGTGGGCCCCTTGATCGAGTAGGACTGCTAAAACGCATGGCCATGCTCGAATGAGTCAATATGAGATATTGAGCTCATTTGTTTGAGTGAGTCTACTCGAGGATCAAGAAATACAAGATTGACTGAGGATGATACGGTCTATGCCTCATTGGTCAATCTAGATATCAAGGATAGAAGGGCAAGGTCATACACTATCATAGTCACGGAGGTTTAGTCGGATCTCGACTTTTCTTGTTACTTGGGTAGCAATAATGCATTCCTAGATGCCACTCATTATTTTTGTGTCTAAATTGGTTTAGACACATTGCCAACATTACGAGAGCCTATTGGGTCACACACTAAGGACACGATGCTTCGGAGATTAATTGATCTTGATTTAACTATGATTTAATTGGAATTGGATTAATTGAGTTAGACTCAAGTGAATCCAATTGGATTATGGATTGAGATCTAATTTGAGTTAAACTCATTTAGATTAGACTCAACCACATTTGGATGAAATATTAATTCATTAAAATGTTTAATGAATTAATAAGAGAGGAAGATGGAGAGTTTCTCACCAATAGAGTGTTACATGAAAAGTTAGAGAGTTACATTAAAATATTTAATGAAGGGAAGTTTAAAAGGCAAAAACTCCTCATGATATGAGTATAAAAGAGTTTTTCCCTTGTCATTTAGAATATAACTTCTCATTTTCTTTCCCCTCTTCCTTCTCTTCTCCATCTTGGCCGAAACCCACATCTTGGGTTCTTGGTGTTTTGTGAACTACCTCAAGTTGCTAGCACAACTAAGGTAGTTCTTCTCCGAAGTAGAGATATCGTGTTCGTGTGGATACGAATAGAGGCACGAACACTTGAACGTGCAAGAGATCCGATGGCGCTTGGATGAGCGGGATAAACGTAAGGGCACGCTCCAAAGGTATACTCTTTAGATAGATCTATTAGATAGATGATTTCGTACGAGTTTTTCTTTCGCATGGATCGCTCGAGGGATCTTGTTTCCACTGTGTTTTTGTGTTTATGTCGCCTGAAGATCCCAACAATATCTACATCATATCGATTGGTTGAATCAATAGTGAGATTATGTAGAGAAAATTACACTAAACCATTCCTAGTCAAGCATTAATATTCAGGAACAATATTAATGCATAAGGACTAGCATGTAGGTCAATTGATGACTTGAGCTCACAAGTCATGGATGTGTGATATCAAGTTGACACATGGGTATACATTAGAGAATGTGTACTGAATTGACCCACCGTAAGAAAGTTCCATAGATTGTCATATGAGTGTCATAAACTTTCTCATGTGATTATTAATATGAATAGTCTTTAGACCTAAAGTCACTGCGGTTCCTTACATAAGGAGTTGTGTACTTTGGTATCGTCAAACACCACTCATAACAGAGTGGACTATAAAGGCGATCACTGGGTATGTAATGAATTATGTAGAGGGATGTGAGTGATGTAGATGGGATCTATCTCTCCCATATGACGGGAGTGATATCTGTGAGCCCCTTTATCGAGTAGGACTACTAAAATGCATGACTATGCTCAAATGAGTCAATATGAATGATAACCATCATTTTGTTGATTATTTTCGGCTCTAAAATCCATGTTTGATCAACATTTTATATGCTTAAGTTTGTAATTTTATTAGGTTTCATGTATTCCCTTCATTTTGGCATTTAATTCTAATCTTTGTATATTTGGGATATTTTTGGCACTAAATTTGAATATCATTTTGTAGGCTTCAATTGATCATGGACCTAGATCAAATTGGGTCACACTTGAGTCAGGATTGGATCCAGATCAAAAAGATCAAGCATCGGATTAATAGGAGTCGTTCATTCCAGAGAACGGCTAGATCTGAGCCATCGGTCAACTTCTGATCGATCCGAATCCAAGATAGAATCAATTATGGCCATAGATCAAGATCTGAATATTTCAGCCAGATCGGAAGAGATCTGACCGTTGGATCAAGCTCAAGATGTTCTAGACCATCCATTCAAGAAAAGGGAAGATCTGGACCATCCGCCACTGATTTGGTTAATTCGAGCTGGGGATAGATAGATCAGGACCATTGATTGGGATCTGTGGAGTTTAGTTCAGATCTGAAGAGATCCGACCGTTGGATGAAGTCAGATTGATCTTAGCCGTCCGTGCTAAGTATTCAAGTTCTTCTTCCCCAAAGCTGGCTGAACTCGAGTTGATTGAATTGAACCGCTGGGCTTGACTGACTGGACCGAACCACCTTCTGAACTGTTGGGCTGAAGAACTGAACCCAAGCCAAGCTCAAGCGCAAGCCAAACTCGAGTGCTTGGCTGAACCAAAGAACTGAACCCTGGGCTGAACCATTGACTGAACCAGGGCCGAACTCAAGTGGCTTGGCTACTAGACTGAACCCAAGCTGGGTGAATCGAACTCGAGCTGTGGCTTGGCTGAATCAAACACGAGCTGTGGCTTGGCTGACCGAACCCACGCGCAGCTAGGGATCAAAAAAGGGCAAAATCGCGAGAGCTAGGGCATCCTCTCGGCACTTCATCTCCTCCACAGGCGAGAGCGATCGGGGAGAGGGGTTGCAAACGAGGGGTTCCCGTCTCAATCCACCTTCTCTACCTCCACCAAGGGCCGGCCGGAGCTTCGATCGATCGCCATTTGAGGGGTTCCCGACTCGATCCGATCAACTCCATCCGCTTTCCATCACCATCACCGACGACCACAGCTAGGTTTCAGGGGTTCCGAACCCTAGCTGGCGTTCATCAACTCATCCACTCTCCACTCCATCACAGCTAGGGCTCAGGGGTTCCGAGCCCTAGTCGACTCCACCGCCGCAGCTCTTCTTCTTCATCGGTAGCTTAGTTTCCAGATAGCAGTTCTTCAATTTAGTTCTTCACAGCAATTTCATTACCGGCAACATGTTTTTACTTCCCAGCAGTTTTAATTTTTCCTTCACGGCTTTGAATCCATTTCTTTGCAGTTTCTTCTTCACAGGGTATCAATTCCGGCAGTAGCTTCCTCCTTCACAGTTCATCATTTTCTTCAGCAGTTCTTTCACAGCAGTAGCCAGCAGTTCTTTAATTCCAGTAGTTTCCCATCAGATTTCCATTTCCAGCACACTTCTTCCAGCTTCAATTTTCTGTCCAGCGGGTTTACTTCCCAGCAAGCATTTCCTTTATGGCAATTCGAAGAAATTCTTTCACAGAAGTACTTCACAGCTGATTTCTTCCTCTCAGTTTTCCTTCCAGCAGTTCATCACAGATTCGGCAGTTCCTTCCATTAGATTCTTAATCAATGTTTGAATTGGTTATGTTTGATTGTTAAATGTTAGGTGTTTGATCTTTTGAATGCTTGTATTGATGGATCTTCCACAATTCAAATGGCACGAACTTTTGTCATTTTAATTCATGTATATGAGGTATTTGGTTAAATGTCTGTTAGAACAATTTCTTTCAATTGTGATGTTTCCTAGTTGCTTAACTCTTGTTTTTTTTGTTGTTCCTATTGCTTTAAGTTTTACGTCTTCGTTTACATGCAATTAAGCTAGGTTGGGTTAGATTTCTTTAATGCTGTAAGTTTTGTTCTATGTTAGTTTTGTTGATGCTTAATTTCTAGTTGTCTTTTTCCTTACTGCACTTGTAATTAGGCTAAATTAGATTTCCTTACCTGTACTGTCTTTCCTTAATTAGACTAGATTTCATACTTGCTTGCTATTTCTTTTCATAGTCGTAACATTCAAAACCAAACCCCAGTTCATATCCAAAAGCCAAAAGCAATAAAATACAATCCTGAGATTTATCTTGCACCAACTACATTCGTTGGGAGACGACTCGAGTTACTCTATGCTACATTAGTTTAGAGGAATTCGGTACTTTAATTGTATTTGAAACCGTGACACGACAAAAACGGTTATCAAATTTGGCGCCGTTGCCGAGGAGTGTAGTGGTGCTTGATAATTATATCTTTTGATTCTATTTTTGATTGCTTTATCTTTCGTATACGATTGTTGTCGTTTTTCTTGTTTGTTGTGTGACAGGGTTGTAAGATCAAAATGTTTTCACCAGAGGACTATACAGAGATAAAAGAGGCATTGATGGAGTTGAAATGTTGGTGTAAGGTGTTGGAATTACAACAAAAACATAAAGCTCATTCATCTAGTTACCAGCAGCAGATTCAGCCTACATTTCAGCCACCTCAACTTCAATTTCAGAATTTCTAGCCACAATTTCAGCCTATTCAGCAATTTCAGCAACAAAATCAAGATTTCCAACAGCCCTATTCGAATTTCCACAACCAAATCAGTTTTTTCAACCATAAGTTCAACCATCATTCCAAAATTTTCAGCCAAGTCAGAATTTTCAGAATGGGCAGCCACTATTCCAGAGTTTTCAGCCCCAATTTCAGCAATTTCAGCCCAATTTTCAGCAACCTTATCATCAAGATCAATCACCTTTTCAAGGAATTCAGCAAGGGTACCAAGATAATTTGAACTTCCAGCAACCATATCAATTTCCACAGAAATTTCAGCCTTGCAACCTGAATTTCCAGCCACAATTTCAGAGCTCACAGCCCACTCAATTTCAGTGTTCACCACCACAATTTCAACTTCAGATCCAAGAATTCCAGAATCAGAATTTTCAGCCATCTCCACCAACTTGTGGACCAAATTTTCAGCAGTTTAAGCAGCCTGTTCAACCATTTGATCAGCCCCCACAGTCTCCATTTCAGAATGCACAGCCTACTATTGGTCTTCAGCAGCCTTATGTTACATTTCAAGACCAACAAGAGTTCCACACTAACCAAGGAGGCTTTGAGAATCCTGATTGGAGTGAGGCTCAACAACAAAGGATGATGGAGATGTGTCAACAAGTCCTACAACAACAGCAAAATTTTCAACAACAACAACAACAAGTTTTACAACAACAAATGCTTTACGACATCGGACGCCTTGGAAAGTTGCAAGATCAATTAAATAAGATAAAAGCCCAAAGATCAGGACAATTATCTTCTCAAGCTGCTCTTGATTCTGAGGGCCCCAGAGTTGAGTTTATATCAGTTCAAGGTGACCTTAGTGCATGGCCAAGTCCTTCTTCAAGTGATCTTAGAATTTTGGTGGAAGAAGAAGAAGAAATCATTAAAATCAGGGCACCTACAACATGCATCCCTCCAAAGATTCCTATTCAAAATTCATTTCCAAATTTTTCAGCTCCAGAAGAAGAAACTGAAGCTTCACAGGACCATTCTCATCTTTTATTTTGTGATGATAGTATTAGTGATGGTCCTAATTTTTCTAATGTTGTTGTTGCAGATATTGCAGAAGAAGAATGCATGGGAGATGATATTCCAGGTGTAGGGGATTGCACTAAGCCCCAGGAACCACCACAAGATTTAGAGGATGGACCAGAAAGTGTAGGGACTTGCATGGTGGAAGCAAGAACCCAAGGATCACCTATTCCAGTTGAGTGTCCACCAGAGCTTGAGACTGATGAGGAGCATGTACTTGATCAGGAGGAGGCCATGGATACATATACTCTATAGAACCTCCAGGTATTCTTCAGCACGTTCAGGTAAGTATTTCTCCTCTTTGTTCAGAAAAATTCAGCGAGGTACCTAGTGTTGACTTTATTGGTTATGATGAGTTTATTGATATACCTTGTGTAGAAACTGCTTGTGCAAATCCAATAGAGGTACCAAAAATTGATTTCCTTGGTTGTAATGCATTACTTGATACATCTCTTGCAGATATGGATTGCGAAATAATTTTAGAGGCACCTATAATTGATGTTATTTGTTATGATAAATCTCTTGATACATCTTTTGTGGATATGGATTGTGAAAAATTTTTAGAAGTGCCTGAAATTGATGTTATTTATTGTGATGAATCTCTTGCTATATCTTATGCTGAGGTTGAATGTGAAAAACTTATGGAGGTATCTGAGATTGATTTTATTGGCTGTGACACATTGCTTGATACATCCTTGATGGAACATAATTGTGGTATTTCTATTGAAGTGCCAAAAATTGATTTCTTTGTTTGTGATGAGTTCCTGAATGCAAATTTTGTAGGAAATAATTGTGAAAAATTTATTGAGGCGCCAAGAATTGATTTCATTGGATATGATACAGTTTTGGATACATTTCATGCAGAGACTGATATTATTTTATTTCTTTCTTACCCTGCACGCTTGAGAGAGGTATTACATGATTTTGCAGGGTCCAGAAGACTACTGGAGTGGGTGCTCCATCTGAACAGACTCCAACCTCCTAGAAGAACTTTCAAAAGGCATTAAGAAGGAGGAGTTGATTTTACTCTAATTCAAAGCACTCCACCTCTGACATGGGTCTTGAACCTTAATCATCTCCGACCACCGGAAGATGCTTGTGCAAAATTAATAAGGGAGAAGCCTGTCCACTACGAGATTGATCAGATGAGGATAATTCTCCCAAGATGGATGCTACGTGCTCTTTACCTTATTTGAAGGGGAGTTTGTTCCTTTACTTTCCTTTTCTTGTTTTTCTTTATGTTTATACTCGCATGTTTGTTTACTTTTATACTTTGCATTTATACTTTGTTTTCTCATTCTGCATTTTGTTTGGTTTTGAATAAACCTTGTTTGACTTCGAGTTGTATCTCCTTACATGTTCCTTTATTATGCTTTGAGAATCATAAAAGATAGTTAAGTCTGATTATCGAGTTTTGGTTTCCTTGGTATGCTTGGGGATATTAATTGCATTTAGTCATTTGTTGTGGTGATAGACTCTATCTTGTTGGATTAAGAATGACATTTTATTGATCACCTAGTGAGGATATTGCCATGCCTATCCTTAATCCTCTTATGTGTGATAGCATTTGTGATACTTGACACTCTAGAACTTGCATTGATTCTTTTTGAAATTACATTAACATAAGCTTACATGAATATGATAGAGGCAACCTTTCTTGTTGAACTCTTAATTTTCCCTCTACCTTGCTATTGTTACTAGAGAGCGTTTCACCTATTACTTTCCTGTTTCATCGTCTTTCTCATTGTCACTATATTCTCATTGTCATATCCTTGTTAGCTTGATCTTTCCTTGAGCATGCGATGAAAGCATGGGGTGATTGCATGATGAGTACATTTTTATTAGCCTCTGTTATTGTAAGTTTGAGATGTATCATGCCTTGTTACATACTTAGTAGTTTCGCGAGACGCTCAAGTTTTAAGTGTGGGGGAGTGGGAGACAAGTGTGTATGGACGAATGCTTGTGTGAAAAAAAAAATCTCTCTTTGTGAAAAAAAAGAAGAAAATCTCTCTATGTAAAAAAAAGAAAGAAAGAGAGATAGAAAAAATAAAGATGGAAAAAAAGAGAAAAAAAAGAGAGAAAAGAATGGAAAAAAAATCTCCCTATATGAAAAAAAAAATCCTCAAGCATTCGAGATTTTGTTAGTGATGAAAAAAATATATTTTCTTGATGTATACTCATTTGATATCTTTATTAGAGAATCTCAAGAGTGAAGTTGTTGATACATGTATGCATTTTGAGAGATGTTGTAAGTGGTTGATATGTAGTGCATTGAGAATGTGAAAGGATAATTTTGAGTGTTTGATGTTTCATGTTTGAGTTAATTTTGAGTGTTTGAGTGTTTTATTAGAGAATCTCAAGAGTGTTTGATGTTTGAGTTATTTATTTTGGCCTATTGTTTGATTGTATACATCATGTTAATTACCCCAATGCTCTCATATTCTCTTTATCTTCTTTCATGCTCTCTATGATCTTCTTTGTTATCTACCATTCTTGTTTTCTTGTCAGCACTTGATTTCATTATTATTCATTGAAAAGTCCTCTTGATTTGTGTACTTAATGTTATAGTAGTGGAGAAGTAGAAGATAAGCAAGCATATGGTAGTGCAATGTCATGAATGTTTTGAGAGAACTCCACTTCCATATTTGTTATTTTTGTGAGCATCAGTGCATATATCCATCTTGTGAGGTTTTTGTCATGCTTAGTTTATTCAAGTTGATGAAATTATCATGTTTTTGACTTATGTGAGATTTGGAACCATAACTACATGGATGCTTGAGACTTGATGATCCTAAGTAACTTTCTTTTATTATTTCTTTAAGTATTGATAGGGGATGTAATGTTTGGGAGATATGTTGTTTTCTTTTAGTTTTGTTTACTTGCCCGAGACGTGCAAGAATAAGTGTGGGGGAGTTGATAACCATCATTTTTTTGATTATTTTCGGCTCTAAAATCCATGTTTGATCCACATTTTATATGCTTAAGTTTGCAATTTTATTAGGTTTCATGTATTCCCTTCATTTTGGCATTTAATTCTAATCTTTGTATATTTGGGATATTTTTGGCACTAAATTTGAATATCATTTTGTAGGCTTCAATTATCATGGACCTAGATCAAATTGGGTCAGACTTGAGTCAGGATTGGATCCAGATCAAAAAGATCAAACATCGGATTAATAGGAGTCGTTCATTTCAGAGAACGGCTAGATCTAAGCCATTGGTCAACTTTTGATCGATCCGAATACAAGATAGAATCAATTATGGCCATAGATCAAGATCTGAAAATTTCAGCCAGATCGGAAGAGATCTGACCGTTGGATCAAGCTCAAGATGTTCTAGACCATCCATTCAAGAAAAGGGAAGATCTGGACCATCCGCCACTGATTTGGTTAATCCGAGCTGGGGATAGATTGATCCGGACCATTGATTGGGATCTGTGGAGTTTGGTTCAGATCTGAAGAGATCCGACCGTTGGATGAAGTCAGATTGATCTCAGCCGTCCGTGCTAAGTATTCAAGTTCTTCTTCCCCAAAGCTGGCTGAACTCGAGTTGATTGAATCGAACCGCTGGGCTTGACTGACTGGACCGAACCACCTTCTGAACTGTTGGGCTGAAGAACTGAACCCAAGCCAAGCTCAAGCGCAAGGCGAACTCAAGTGCTTGGCTGAACCAAAGAACTGAACCCTGGGCTGAACCATTGACTGAACCAGGGCCGAATTTGGCTGAACCCATTTATTGAAGCTGATTCAACTCAAGCTGCTGGACCAAACCAACTGTTGGATTGAATCATTGTCTGGCCGAACTCAAGTGGCTTGGCTACTAGACTGAACCCAAGCTGGGTGAATCGAACTCGAGCTGTGGCTTGGCTGAATCAAACACGAGCTGTGACTTGGCTGACCGAACCCACGCGCAGCTAGGGATCAAAAAGGGCAGAATCGCGAGAGCTAGGGCATCCTCTCGGCACTTCATCTCCTCCACAGGCGAGAGCGATCGGGGAGAGGGGTTGCAGACGAGGGGTTCCCGTCTCAATCCACCTTCTCTACCTCCACCAAGGGCCGGCCGGAGCTTCGATCGATCGCCATTTGAGGGGTTCCCGACTCGATCCGATCAACTCCATCCGCTTTCCATCACCATCGCCGACGACCACAGCTAGGTTTCAGGGGTTCCGAACCCTAGCTGGCGTTCTTCAACTCATCCACTCTCCACTCCATCACAGCTAGGGCTCAGGGGTTCCGAGCCCTAGTCGACTCCACCGCTGCAGCTCTTCTTCTTCATCGGTAGCTTAGTTTCCAGATAGCAGTTCTTCAATTTAGTTCTTCACAGCAATTTCATTACCGGCAGCATGTTTTTACTTCCCAGCAGTTTTAATTTTTCCTTCACGGCTTTGAATCCATTTCTTTGCAGTTTCTTCTTCACAGGGTATAAATTCTGGCAGTAGCTTCCTCCTTCACAGTTCATCATTTTCTTCAGCAGTTCTTTCACAGCAGTAGCCAGCAGTTCTTTAATTCCAGTAGTTTCCCATCAGATTTCCATTTCCAGCACACTTCTTCCATCTTCAATTTTCTGTCCAGCGGGTTTACTTCCCAGCAAGCATTTCCTTTACGACAATTCGAAGAAATTCTTTCACAGAAGTACTTCACAGCAGATTTCTTCCTCTCAGTTTTCCTTCCAGCAGTTCATCACAGATTCGGCAGTTCCTTCCATTAGCTTCTTAATCAATGTTTGAATTGGTTGTGTTTGATTGTTAAATGTTAGGTGTTTGATCTTTTGAATGCTTGTATTGATGGATCTTCCACAATTCAAATGGCACGAACTTTTGTCATTTTAATTCATGTATATGAGGTATTTGGTTAAATGTCTGTTAGAACAATTTCTTTCAATTGTGATATTTCCTAGTTGCTTAACTCTTGTTTTTTTTTTGTTGTTCTTCCTATTGCTTTAAGTTTTACGTCTTCGTTTACATGCAATTAAGCTAGGTTGGGTTAGATTTCTTTAATGCTGTAAGTTTTGTTCTATGTTAGTTTTGTTGATGCTTAATTTCTAGTTGTCTTTTTCCTTACTGCACTTGTAATTAGGCTAAATTAGATTTCCTTACCTGTACTGTCTTTCCTTAATTAGACTAGATTTCATACCTGCTTGTTATTTCTTTTCGTAGTCGTAACATTCAAAACCAAACCCCAGTTCATATCCAAAAGCCAAAAGCAATAAAATACAATCCTGAGATTTATCTTGCACCAACTACATTCGTTGGGAGACGACTCGAGTTACTCTATGCTACATTAGTTTAGAGGAATTCGGTACTTTAATTGTATTTGAAACCGTGACACGACAAAAACGGTTATCAATGAGATATTAAGCTCATTTGTTTGAGTGAGTCTACTCGGGGATCAAGAAACACAAAGATTGATCGAGGATGACACAATCTATGCCTCATTGTTTAATCTAGATATCAAGGATAGAAGGACAAGGTCATACATTGTCATAATCAAGAAGGTTAAGTCAGATCTTGACTTTCTCATCACTTAGGTAACGATGATGCATTGCTAGATACCGCTCATTGCTTATGTGTCTAAAATAGTTTAAACACATTGCCAATATTACGAGAACCTAGTGGGTCACACTAAGGACACGATGCTTCAGAGCTTAATTTATCTTAGTTTGACTAAGATTTGATCCAAATGGATTAATTGAGTTATACTCAAGTGAATCCAATTGGATTATAGGATTGAGATCTAATTTGAGTTAGACTCATTTAGATTAGACTCAACCACATTTGAATAAGATATTAATTCAATAAAATGGTTAATTAATTAATAATAGAGGAAGATGAAAAGTTTCTCTTCATTGGATGTAGAGAAGTTAAAGAGTCACATGAGAAACATCTGCTCTAATTGGATTTTTATTGGCTTTAATGGAGGGAAGATAAAGTGACAAAAACTCTTCATATTCATGGGATGAGTATAAAAGAGTTTTTCTTATCATTTGGATTAGCTTCTTGTCATTTTCTTCTCCTTCTTCCCTTTGGCTGAAACCCCTTATCCTCCTCTCCTTCTTACTTTGTAAATCTCCTCTTGTGGCTATCACCCCAAAGGCGATTCTTCTCTGAAGCTTGAGAGATCGTATTCGTGTGGATACACATAGAGGCACGGACATTTGACGTGCAAGAAATCCAACGTACCTTGAACGAGCGAGATAAGCGAAGGGCACGCATCAAAGGCATACCTATAAGATAGAAAGTTGTAGATCTAACTTTGTATGAGTTTTCTTTTACATGGATTAGTCGTGGGATCTATTATTTCTTCTGCGATTTTTAAATATTTGTGTCTATAGATCCCTACAGTGATATCAGAGTCACTTACGAAAGATCATATAAAATTTTATATACTTTTATATGTGATATAAAAGTAGAATAAGTTTTTGTTATGGGTTGCACATAATTGTATGAGTATTTTGTCTTTATGCAAAAGTTTATGTTAATCAAACTAAAAGGCTATAGCATCATCATTCATATGATAGCGTGCTATAGTCTGATTACTTTTGACAAAATATTATAACCTTTGGTGTTCATGATCATGAAGTTGCGTCAGTCTATTATGAACAAATTGTGCATTTTTATCGTAAGGATGCATCAATGGAACAAGAAGGGTCTCAAATTCATTTTGATGGATCTAGGGAAGCGACTCATTCAAGGAGTCAACAAAAGAAATTTATTTCGGGGGTGCTGCCCCTTGACCTCACCCGCTAACCGACTAGCGGGACTGCCGTGAGGTTTCTGCTCATGAGTGATTTTTACACTCATAATAAAATTAATGTTATAAATCTATTATGTGTGATTAATGATGGTGCATGATTATGGCCTTAATCCCAATGTGATTGGATGTGTGTGTGTGCATGTTGTAATGTAATTCATAAAACGACCTGCATATCATGCCTTATCTCTATTTTTCTAGTTGTAAAATAGATTTAGACTCGAATGTAACTCGAGTTTTTCTAATTTGTAATGTACAAAATGAGGAGTGGAATGTCCATTGAAGGATAAAATTACAAGAAGGATGCCAATGACACATGACGACCGAAGAATGCACTTGGAGAAGATGATATCCCTAGGTTGACCATCGATTTTTTCATTGGCTTGAGAATATCATAGTATACGAGTCATAATCATGTCATGTTTTACTATTTATATATTGATATATGCAATGTGTGTATGTGATGAATGATTAGATAAACACTTATCTTAATTAAGTCAACTCGATATGCCTACCAAAGTTTGATACTCATAAACTACCTCGATCATTTGTTGTTGGGTTTGCCAAAGCAAAGTGACACATTTTATCTTGGTAGAGTGCGAGAAGATAATGGTGATATCCTGCTAACAAACTTTGTGTGAGACATAACTAAGTCACCTCAATTAGATTGCGAAACCTAGAGGCATATACCAAAAGTTAGGAAAGTTGGGTAAGAGAATAATTATACTAAGTCTTGGGCGATTAATCAATGCTAACTCAAGATGATGTATAATGTGGATATTGACCCTTTGTTTCCAAAGAGTTGCATAAGATGTAATTAGTAAAATATTATCTATCTATTATACTAAGTCTTAGGTAATTAGCCAAAGCTAACTCAAGATGAGGTATATATGGATCTTGTCCCACATGAATGTGGTCACTATTTGGTTTGGAGATAGTAGTGTGGGAAAATTGAGTTTGCCTACAACCATGACTAGCCCCTACCAAAGCTCTACGATTCAGTGGGATTATCATTTAATTGAAGGCTTAATTAAATGATTTAGATATTGTACTTATTTCTGCATGTTTTACTGTTGTAGACCACCATGTCATCTAACACATCAAATACTCTCTCTCTACGATCTGTCCTTGAGAAGGACAAGCTCAACGGAGCTAATTTCCTGAACTGGTACAGAAACTTAAGGATCGTCCTCAAGCAAGAACGAAAACTGTATATCCTAGAGCAACCTCATCCAAAAGCATCCACCACTACCGCCTCTCACGCAGAAAAAGATGCTTACAAGAAGCATCAGGATGATGCACTCGATGTATCATGCCTCATGCTTGCCACCATGAACTCTGAGCTTCAGAAGCAATATGAGAACATGGATGCAGATGATATGGTTGAGCACCTAAAATAAATATATCAAGGGCAAGCTAGGCACGAGCGGTATAAGGTGTCTAAGGCCCTATTTGCATGCAAGATGCAAGAAGGAACTCCTATAAGAACTCATGTACTCAAGATGATTGGGTATGTTGAGAACCTTGAAAGACTAGAATTTTCACTGGACCAAGAATTGGCCTGGACCTTATCTTGCAGTCGTTGTCGGAAGGGTACAATCAATTTGTCATGAACTATAACATGAACGAAATTAACAAACCTTTAGCTGAGATGCTCAACATATTGATAACTACTGAACCCAATCTCAAGAAAACCAAGACCAGTAATGTACTGATGGTACAGAAGGGCAAAGGTAAATGAAAGCCTAAGGGCAAGGGTAAGACGCAAGCCAAAGGCAATGACAACTCTACTTCACTAAAGACCAAAGGCGGGGTGCCTAAGAAAGAGACCTGCTTCCACTATGGTGAGATCGGGCATTGGAAGAGGAACTGCGAACTCTACCTGGAGGAAGTAAAGAAGTGAGACTTCAGCCTCAGGTATTTTTGTTATCGAAGTTAATCTATCTATTTCTTTTTCTTAGGTATTAAATATCGGTTGCGTATCTCACATTTGTACTAATGTGCAGGGCCTTTGAAGAGCATGATCGTTGACAAAGGGTGAAGTGGACCTATGAGTAGGCAATGGCGCAAGAGTTATTGCTATAGCTGTAGGAACATATTCCTTGTCTTTGTCCACTGGGCTTATCTTAGAACTAGAGGAGTGTTTTTATATACCTGCACTAACTATAAACATAATTTCTATAACTTGTTTAGACAAGAAAGCCCATTTATCATAAGGACAAATATTGTTCTATAATGTTAAATGATATGTTCTATTGTAGTGCACCACTTATGAATTGACTCTATGTTCTAGATTTAGAGAACCCAATCTATAACATAAATATCAAACGGTTCCAACCAAATGATTCGAACCAAACATATCTCTGGCATTATCGCTTGGGTCATATAAATGAGAGTCGCATATCCCAACTCCATAAGGATGGATTTCTGGACTCATTTGATTTTGAATCATATGAGACATGTGAATTTTGTCTTCTAGGCAAGATGACCAAGACTCCATTTAGTAGACACGGCAAAAGAGCAACAGAATTGTTAGGATCCATACATACTGATGTATGTGGCCCTTTCAATGTCGCAACTATAGGAGGCTATCAGTACTTCATTACTTTCACTGATGGTGTCAGTAGATACAGCTATGTGTATCTCATGAAACACAAGTTAGAATCCTTTGAAATGTTCAACGAATTCAAGAATAAAGTACAAAACCAACTTGGCAAGAGTATTAAGATGTTTCGATCAGATCAAGGTGGTGAATACCTTAGCCAAGAGTTTCATGACCATCTAACTAAATGTGGGATCATATCCCAACTCACACCACCTAGAACACAACAGTGGAATGGTGTGTCCGAGCAGAGATATCGTACTCTATTAGATATGGTACGATCGATGATGAGTTAGACATATCTTCCTACTTCCTTTTGAGAATTCGCTCTAGAGATGGCTTTTTTCACACTTAACTGAGCTCCATCAAAAGTCGTCATAAAGACACCATATACGATATGGACTGAGAAGAATCTCATGATGTCTTTTATGAAGATTTGGGTTTGTGAGGCTCACGTTCGATGTCAAGTCTCGGATAAACTATGACTCAAATTTGATAAGTGTTATTTTATAGGATATCCCAAGGAAACGAAGGGATATTACTTCTACAATCCCACACTAGGCAAAGTGTTTGCCGCTTGAAATGACGTTTTTCTAAAAAGAGAGTTTATTTCTAGAAGAAATAGTGGGAGTAAAATCCATCTTGAAGAACTTCAAATAGTACTGAGGCCTTGATGATCATTGAACAGACACCACAAAGTGTTGTGGATCATGAGATTGTTGCACAAGAAGTAGTGGAGCAACATGTTCAAGTAGACTAACCTCTTCACAGATCTGATAGGATACGTCGTCAGCCTGAGAGATACTCATTTCTCTTGTTTGAATAATCTCATTGCTAGATGTCGCTCATTGATTATGTGTCTAATGCGGTTTAGACATATTGCCTATGTTACGAGAACCTATTGGATCACACACTAAGGACACGATGCTTCGGAGATTAATTAATCTTAGTTTGACTAAGATTTGATCCGAATTAGATTAATTGAGTTAGACTCAAGTGAATCCAATTGGATTATGGGATTGAGATATAATTTGAGTTAGACTCATTTAGATTAGACTCAACCACTTTTGAATGAGATATTAATTCATTAAAATGTTTAATGAATTAATAATGGAGGAAGATGAAAAGTTTCTCTTCATTAGATGTAGAGAAGTTGAAGAGTCACACGAGAAACATGTGCTTTAATTGGATTTTTATTGGTTTTAATGGAGGAAGCTAAAGGGACAAAAACTCTTCATATTCATGGGATGAGTATAAAAGAGTTTTTCTTATTATTTGGATTAGATTCTTGTCATTTTCTTCTCTTTCTTTCCTTTGGACGAAACCCCTTATCCTCCTCTCCTTTCTGTGTGAATCTCCTCTTGTGGCTAGCACTACAAAGGCAATTCTCCTCCAAAGCTTGAGAGATCGTGTTCGTGTGGATACGCATAGAGGCACGGACACTTGAACGTGCAAGAAATCCTGCGTACCTTGGATGAGCGGGATAAGCGAAAGGCACACGTCAAAGGTATACCTATAAGATAGAAAGTTGTAGATCTAATTTTGTATGAGTTTTCTTTCGCATGGATCCATTGTGGGATCTATTATTTCCGCTATGATATGTCTATAGTGTTGGGGTTGCAAGGTTGCAAACATAGTCCCACATCGAAAACATATGGGAAAGATCATAGGCTTATAAGGGAAAAAGATATCTCCATTGGAATGAGACCTTTTGGGAGAGCCCAAGAGCAAAACCATGAGGGTTTAGGCCCAAAGTGGACAATATCATGCCATTGTGGAGATATCCTAATTCCTTTTGGTCCTAGCAAGTGGTATCAGAGAGGGGAGTTCAAATTTGGTGCAACCACCAGTTTGAAAAATTTTCGGATTTCTTTTAAATTTTTCATTTAATATTTTTTTTCGTTCGAATTTCTTCTAATATTTTCTTTTCGTTCGAATTTCTTCTCGTTGATCGAGGTTGGTGCAACACCCCTCGATATTTAATTTTTCATTATCCCGCACTACTAATCCAAGACCAAGTCTTGGGACAAAGTTTTTTTTCCTTTTCAGATAAAATACCTAATGGCCATGCAAGAAGGATTCAGCACAGCGAGACCTCCTCTTTTCAGTGGAGGAGACTTTTCTTACTGGAAAAGTCGAATGGAGGTCCACCTGAAAACTCAGGTGGACATGTGGATAATCATCCAGTCTGGACTGGAGATCCCCAAAAATGCTGAAGGAGTACCTTAAAGCTACACAGAGTGGGACACCGCTCTGAAACGAAAAATTGAAGCGGATGCAAAGGCGACCCAGACCCTTCAATGCGGCTTAACGAAAGAGGAGCTGAACCGGGTGGGCCCTTTCAACAGTGCCAAGGAGCTGTGGGAAAACTGATCGAGCTGCACGAAGGAACATCAGACACTCGGATCAGCAAGAGAGATCTGCTCTTGAACAAGCTGTACACCATCAAAATAGCCGACAACGAAACAGCAGCTCAGCTTCACGCTCGAATCCAGGAACTGATGAACGGACTGCACACCATCGGTCACAAGGTAGATAACCGTGACCTAATAAGGTATGCTTTAAATGCTTTCCCGAGAAATACCTTGTGGGCATCTATGGTAGATGCATACAAGGTTTCAGGGGATCTTTCAAAAATAAAATTAGATGAATTGTTTTCTGAACTAGAATTACACGAATAAACTAACTGCAATTTGGTCGAGAAAAGTATTGCCTTTGTTGCAGGTAAAACTGGAAGGACAACCAAGAAGAAGCCTCAACCTGAACTCGAGTCTAACTCAGACTTAGACACAGAAGATGAAGAAGGAGATCGACCAAAGCTGGTTCGACTGGCAAGAAACTACTATAAAGAATTGAAGAACCAAACCAACAAACGGAAAGTCAGCCGAAGAAGGGATGAACCAGCTGAACCCGCAAACGAAAAGAGCAAGCCCAACGTGACCTGCTACGAGTGCAAGAAGAAGGGTCACTACAAGACCGAATGCCCTAACTTGAAGGAAGCAAAAAAGACAAGAAAAAAGAAAGCACTTCAAGCTACGTGGGACGAGTCCTCATCCGAAGAAGAAGAAGACATCCCACAATCTAACCTACTCGCACTAACTGCCTCAGAAGAAGTCGAGTCCGAGCCAGAATCAGAACAGGACGACGGTAGACTGACCTTTTCAGAAGATGGCGAAATCAAGGTAAGTGGATTTACTAGATGTCAATTAAATGAACTAATTTCGTATCTTTCTCGAGATTTGGCGAAAGCCAAACTCCGAATCGAATCCCTCCGACAGGAAGTAAAACTCCTGAAAGAGGGAGCTGATTCTAAACTCTTAACCGAGAAGGTTCAAGAAGGAACTCCTACTCAAGTTGAAAAACTTGAGAAAGAGAACTCCTGCCTGAAAACTCAGGTTAAGGATCTTAGATCAGCCTTAGAATGATTCACCTCTGGTTCCAAGAATCTTGACATGATTCTTGGAAAACAGAAGTCGGTTCTAAATCGATCCAGACTAGACTATAGAACCAAATCTAGGCAAAGATCCTATTATGCTGTACTGAACCAATCCAAAGCTAAAGTTCAGGCATGGGTACCTAAACTGTGCCTGAACAAACAAACTGAATCAAATCAGTATTGGATCCCCAAGGACAAGATTCACATCTTGCCTAACCATTACCGTGGCTTTAGTCCAGGGGGAGCCAAATTAAAAACTATTTTTATTGTTAGATAAATTTAACTCTTGATTGCAATTTGCTTGATTGAGTGTTTATTTAAATTTCTGCAATTTACCATGCTTAGACCTAGGAATGATTAGTTTAAGGACTGAACAAACTTAACTGAAACTTGACAACATAGTATTGGGTGGAGGTGAGATGATAGTAAGTTAGGGAAACCAATTCTAATAAGGTCAAGTATACTTGGTCTCTTTAGACTGGTGAAACTAGCCGAAGCTACCGATCCAAAACTCAAACTAGTTAGACCAGAATTTTTCAAAGATTAATTTTGAAAATGAAATTTCATTGAAAGGCTTTGTCAAGGAAAGGGTTGATGATCCAATAAGGCTACGGCCAAAGAAGGCCTAGTGCCTCGCCAAGACCTGGAAGCCAATCTTTGAAATTCAAATTCAGATTAGTCTTTGTAAAATTCAAATCTAACACAAATTTTCAGTTACTTGTAGACTTAAACATTCTTTTCAAAATAAATTCAACTGGTTTCAAAAATTAATTAAGTCTTTCAAAATAAATCATGATTTTCGAAAATTCTTTTATCAAAACCTGTCTCACAAAACCTATAAGGCTAACGTGATTGAAAACCCTAGATTTGGGTGAGACAGACTAGGCAGTGAAAATCAATTTAAGCTATTCCTGACTCTAATTGGATCCAAATCAACAAAACTCTTTATGTGTAGGAACATAAAGATTTGGACCAATGGATGTTGGATAGCGGTTGCTCCAGACACATGACTGGAGATAAATTGAAATTCACCAAACTCAAGTTCAAGAACCTAGGCTCAGTGGCATTTGGCAACAATGCTACCCTAAAGGTAATTGGGTCAGGTAATATTGAACTTAAATCTGACTTTGTTATTAAGAAAGTTCTTTTGGTTGAAAACTTCAATTTTAACTTGCTTAGTATAAGTCAGTTATGTGTTTCTGGTTATATAGTCACATTCAACAATTTTAACTGCCTGATTAGAAATGTACAAGACTCAGAAATCATGCTAAAGGGTACTAGGAAAAATAATGTTTACACTATAAACCTACCCCTAGTACCCAAATGTATGTTAACTCAGTTAGAACAATCAAATCTCTGGCATAGGAGATTAGGTCATACTAATCTGAGAACCATCTCAAAAATCACCCAACTTGGCTTAATCAAAGGTATTCCCAAAATTAAAAATAATGAAAACCTAATATGTGAATCATGTAATCAAGGTAAACAAACCAAATCTAATCACAAACTAATCCAATCTGACCTAACTCAAACCACACTTGAGCTCCTGCACCTTGACCTATTTGATTCACATGAGGCCAAGTCACTAAACGGGAACCGATACTGCTTAGTAATAGTTGATGATTACTCTAGGTTCACCTGGGTTAGGTTTCTAAAAACCAAAGATGAAACCCTAAACCTATTTAATGAATTCTGTAAATTAATTGAAAATCAAAATGATACTAAAATTAAAAGACTTAGGAGTGACCACGGGGGAGAATTTGAAAATCAACGGTCTGAGGAATTTTGTAAGGTAAATGGGTACTTACTTAAATTTTCATGTCCTAGAACCCCCCAACAAAATGGGATAGTTGAAAGAAGAAATAGAACACTACAGGAAGCCGCTAGGGCTATGGTCAATGAATTTAACTTAACAAATCAATATTGGGCAGAAGCAATTAGTACGACTTGTTACATCCAAAATAGGGTCTTGATTAACAAGCGACACAACAAAACACCCTATGAACTGTACTACCATAGACTCCCAAATCTACACTACCTAAGGGTCTTTGGATGTAAAGTCCATATCCTAAACACCAAAGACTATTTAGGAAAATTTCAGTCCAAGTCAACCCAAGGTATCTTCCTAGGATACTCAACCACAAGTAGAGCCTATAGGGTTTACAACAAACAAACTAAGAAAATTGAAGAAACAACAAACTTAATATTTGATGAAGAAATCAACTCAACATCTGATAATCCAGACCTAACTTCATCAAATTCTGATCAAGAAAATAATGAACACACTGTTGAACCATTAATTGAACCCTTAAACGAACTAACTATTGAACCAACTACTGAGTCAAATCAACCAACTATTGACCCAACAATTGAACCAGCCCAAAGAGTTGAATCAAACAGTGAACCAACAATTGAACCAGCCCAAAGAGTTGAATCAAACAGTGAACCAAACCGACCAGCCGGACCAGAGGATGAACCAAGTTTTAGAAAAAATAAGAAACCCAGACTCAGTCACCCAACCAATCAAATTGTGGGTGATCCAACTCTAGGAGTCAGGACTAGATCATCCTATAGAAACCTTAGTCAAATAGCAATGATCTCAAAAATAGAACCTAAAACTATAGATGAAGCTCTACTTGATCCTGATTGGATCATAGCTATGCAAGAAGAATTAGCCCAATTTGAGAGAAACCAAGTCTAGGAACTAGTACCTAAACCTGAAGGTAAGTCCATCATTGACACTAAGTGGGGTTTTAGGAATAAATTGAATGATCAAGGAGAAATAGTCAGAAATAAGGCCCGCTTAGTAGCGAAAGGATTCAGCCAAGTAGAAGGATTAGATTACGACGAAACATATGCCCCATTAGCTAGACTTGAGTCCATTAGGATGTTATTAGCCTTTGCATCCCATAAAGGATTTAAGTTATACCAAATGGATGTAAAGTCAGCCTTCTTAAATGGATTCATTAAAGAAGAAGTTTATGTAGGACAACCCCCTGGGTTTGAGGACTTAGAAATACCTAACCACGTGTTCAAACTCACTAAAGCATTATATGGACTAAAACAAGCACCTAGGGCTTGGTATGAACGCTTGTCAACTTACTTAATTTCTAAAGAATTTAAACAAGGACAAATTGACTCAACCTTATTTATTAAAACCCTAGGAAAAGATATATTCATTACCCAAATCTACGTAGATGACATAATTTTTGGATCCACCAACTCAAACTTTCTAAAAGAATTAGTGAAAATAATGGAAAATGAGTTTGAAATGAGTTTAGTTGGTAAACCCAATTTCATTTTAGGGTTACAAATCAAACAAACTAGAGATGGAAACTATGCCCATCAATCCAAATATGCTAAAGAATTAATAAAGAAATTTAAAATGGATAATTCTAAAAGCATAAGTACTCCCATGGCCACAAATGTAAAAATAGATAGTGACCCTGATGGAAAACCAGTAGACCTTAAACTCTATAGAAGTATGATAGGAAGTCTACTGTACCTTACAGCCAGCAGACCTGATATCCTTTTTTCTGTAGGAATATGTGCTAGATACCAAACATGTGCTAAGGAAACGCACTTAGCAGCCCTAAAAAGAATACTAAGATATGTTAAGGGCACCCTAAATGTAGGGATTTGGTATCCTAGGACTTCAACTTTTGATTTGTCAGGATACTCGGATTCTGACTACGCTGGTTGCAAATTAGATAGAAAGAGCACAAGTGGAAGCTGCCAACTGTTAGGAAATAGTCTAGTAAGTTGGTGCAGTAGAAAACAACACTGTGTAGCTCTATCCACAACTGAAGCTGAGTATGTAGCCTTAGGAGAGTGTGTAGCACAACTTTTATGGATGATGTACACTCTTAAAGACTTCCAGCTCAACTACACCCAAACTCAGGTTTTCATTGACAACATAAGCTCAATTAATCTAACTAAAAATCCAATCCAACATTCCAGAACTAAACACATAGAAGTTAAACATCACTTTGTAAAAGACCATGTAGCCAGGGGTGAGATAATCCTTAAACATGTAGATTCTAAATCTAACTTAGCTGACATATTCACCAAACCCCTATCTGAGTCTAAGTTCAGAAAGTAGTTAGGATTGTGTCTAGTAGAATAGGTTAACTCTACTTTTTGATTTTCTTACTATTTTACTAATTTCAAAATTAGTTTTAAAATAGGTGTTAAATGCTTTTATTCAATTTTGGAATAAAGTTTCCGACTTAGTTTTATTTTCAAAACTAGGGATTTTTCGAAAATGGACTTAGCCTAGGCCCTAACCCTAGAACTGCATGTACCTATAGACTTAGAAGCTAACATCTCACAAGCACCTTAGGGTACTTTTGATTGATAACCTAAAAAGGGTTGAGATGCTTAGGTCTTTGCCTTAATTCAAGATGCT
Source organism: Boesenbergia rotunda (assembly GCA_024364735.1). Classification (NCBI taxonomy): domain Eukaryota; kingdom Viridiplantae; phylum Streptophyta; class Magnoliopsida; order Zingiberales; family Zingiberaceae; genus Boesenbergia; species Boesenbergia rotunda. The sequence goes on along the minus strand of JAGFNQ010006737.1, from coordinate 213,622 downwards.
TTAAGTCAGTGCATCTGCATAATTGGGGCACTAAATACAACTCACACAGTAATCCAGTTAAGTGTCAAGCTTAGAAAATCTAACTTGAAAAGAACACTTAACTTGACTAACCCTAGTGAAAACTACTGTTTATAACAGTTAGTAAGTAGCTAATTGGGTTAGACAGGTCCCTAAAAGAGGAAAATGAAACTAATTTGGTTTAATTCTCATCGTGAATTGGTTCAGTACAGCAAAATCATGCAAGTTATTTTCCTTTATGCAATTTAATTATTCTGTCTCTACTGTAATTATTTGTTTTTGATATATGGCAAAGGGGGAGAGATAGGAAAGGAGAGCTTAAATTTTTTTCTCAATTTTTTTTCAAAATTCAAAATTTCAAACTCTATCCTTTATTCAAAAAGTACTAAGTTTTTTCAAAGTGCTAAATTTTTCAAAGTACTAAATTTTTCTAAGTACTTAAGACTTTCAAAACTTTACTAGTACTAAGTTTTTCAAAGTACTTAAGTTTTTCAAAACTTTGCTAAGCACTTAAGTTTTTCAAATTTCACTAAGTACTTTAAGTTTTCAAAACGTTGTTAAGTACTTAAAACTTAAAGGCGCTTCTTAAGTTTTCTAAAGTATTTAACTTAAATATTCTGCAAGTTCTCCAAAATAGATAACCAAAATTATTTTCTGTTGAAAAGTATTCTAAGTAAAAATCCATCCGTAAACTTAGAATTTATTCTTAAACCCCCACGAAATTTTGAAAAATTTAGGGGGAGATTCCTTCCAGGGGGAGGAACAAAATTTAATTTTTACTTGCCCTGATTAACTTAACTTTTTGAACCAGGATTGTCATAAATCAATAAGGGGGAGATTGTTGGTGCGGAAAGCACCCAAGTCGAACCTGAGTTTTGATAATGGCAAAAGGGTTCAAAAGTTAAGTCTTACTTGTTATCTAACATGCTACTCAAGTGTGCAGGAAAAGTCCTAGTAAAGGACTGCTAGGCACTAGCAAAGTACAAGCAATAGAGTATTATGTTTATACAGCCTTAGCTGTCTTGGTTCTGACTTTGGGTCTCCAAAATGGAACCCTAGGTCGAACCGACGCCTACTGTTGCCTCGACGGGGAACGCGTCCTCACCTACTCCTCTCGGGAGAATGTACCTGATGCCAACCGGCTCCTCCGGTTGGACTTTTGCCTAGCGGTCCTTTGCCAGGTCTTGGATACCAAGCTGTCCTTCGCCCGGTGCCTAGCAGTCCTTCACCAGGTCTTCAGTCCCAAGCTATCCTTCGCCTGGCGCCTAGCAGTCCTTCGTTAGGGCTTCAGTACTCTGGCATTCCTTCGCCAGTGCCTAGCAGTTCTTCGCTAGGACTTTTTACTCTGGCATTCCTTCGCCAGGGCCTAGCAGTCCTTTGCTAGGACTTTTCCTGCACACTTGAGTAGCATGTTAGATAACAAGTAAGACTTAACTTTTGAATCCTTTTGCCATTATCAAAACTCAAGTTCGACTTGGGTGCTTTCCGCACCAACATATAGATCCCTACAAACCCGTCTAGACTTCTGCCTAGTGTCCTCGACTCCAGGGCTTTTCGCCTAGTGTCCTCGACCCCTAGGACTTCTACCCGATGTCCTCAATCTATTAAGACTTCTCCCCAGTCCACTCAACCAAAATTTCTTTGCCTAGCCTCAATTAGGAATTTCTTGCACACTTAGTTAAGCTCGTTAAATAACAATGAACATTAACTTTGAACTTTTACCAATATCGAAACACATGTTTGATTAGCAAATGCTTCTAGCACCAACAGGGTAGACCACCAAGAGAAATGTATGGTGAAAAGGAAGAAACAAACAATAGTGGATGGAGTTTTCTTTCTCTTTGTGTCTCCACTCTTTTCTGCTCATGGTCATGATTTCGTTATATAAGAGTTTCATATCTCACTGCAACAAACAACCAAATAAAAGTCATTTATTGCCTCAACATTAATTACATTAATGCATCTGTTACCTTAAGTAACAATAAAAAAGAAAGATTTAAACAACAAAAGGTCAATTCTTCCACTAGAACGAATTATGCCCCGATCAATTCAACATTCGATGCGCACAAATCATACTTGCAGACAAATCACTTTTGGTTCAATGTATTCTAATCGATAGATTTGCATCTCCTACGTAAGTATACGTGGAAGAGAGTCTTTCCTCATATATATACTCACAACTCCAATAATTATGACACATTATAAACAAACCGCATTATCATGAAATTTCTAATATGAGACTAAACACTCATTCACAATAAAATCTCTTCTCATCCACTACAATTCCATTCTCATTATTCCCAACACCAATAACCTACCTTACCTCACTCAGTCTATCATAGTCAACCATACAACAAGGAGGCCCTTTAAAAATGAGCATCAAGGATGATTGGTAACAACCTTATTATTTGAAACAAAAATCCATATCTTAAATATACAATTGCTAACAAAACACCAAAGATAAAATCCGGAGTGGGGCACAATTACAGATGGAGTACACAGTGACAACAGCAACACGAAAAACTATCGAAACAACATATTTACCAAGGATGGAGTCTCAGCGACTAAGATTTCATTAAGAGATTTTTTCCTTTTTTTCCCCAAAATTAAGGATTTTAGTAAACTTTTACATGGAGAACATCCTAAACATAGTAGATCATCCCCACTTCAATGAGGTTTGTGTGAGGGATATTCAATGCCGCAGTGGGAGCCCTGCAATTTTTACGGAGGAAAGAGTAACCATAATCGATGACTATCTTTTTCAAGAACGATGACGACTTCATAGCCTTCACATAAGAATGACCAACTATGTAGGCAACCCCTGCTTGCTTAGCTCCCAACAGTGCCTCCAATTCTTCCTTGAACTCAGAGTCAGAGTTGGTATTTTCTAGTTCAGGCAGCTCAAATGGGACTTGTCGACAATTGACCTCAGAATTGATACTTTCTGTTCCAGACAACTCAAATTGGACCGATCGATAATTGGTTGACTGGGTTGATTCCTGCTCCTCATATAGTGGCTCTAAAGATTGTCGCAGCATTGTTGATTCTCCGCTAACCAAATCAATACCACAAGTGTCTGTAGCTCGTACAACCACCATTCTTCCTTCTGGAGATGAAACCAGTCTATCAGAGGATGACTCCAAAGCTTCCATCTGAATAAACTTGGCAATGCTCGATATCAGTTGATTCTCAAAGTTATCTCCATCATCCTGCACATCTTTGTAGCCATATCTTATGATGCACCTGTACATTTTGTACATTCTGGGGCCAATACGTCCAACGAGGTGGCGTTCGCCTGGTGGAACATATGGAACGGGCACTGATTTGATTGAAACAAAGACAAGAACCTGATGGAAAGCAGGAAGGTTGGTCACAAAATGGGAGAAGATAGGAGGTACATCCGTAACCAGCTGGGTGTAAATGAGTCCAATTCCTGGTACACGAACAATACCAAGGCTGGGACCAAGTGTGAGAATCCATTTGATCGGCACCTTGTTCTGTAGGTCAAAGAGATATTTCTTGCAAGTGCCATAGTGCCACACATACATGACTACCATTAAGATAGAGGAGAGAACAAAGGACACCCATCCTCCCTGCCGAACCTTGATGAGCGAAGAGGATAGATAGGCAGCCTCAATAAGCCCAAAGAAAGTGAGAAAGAATAGTGCAAATATCGCTCTCTTTCGCCACACAAAAACAATCACCAATGTCATCAACAATGTGGTCACAAACATGACAGTGACAATTGCTACACCTGAAATGAAACTAGTAACTTCAGATCAAATTCATAAATGATACGAGATACATGTTTACAAAGATGCACTTAGCCAAATGACATATTTATAATAAATCAAACTTAGCAAAGGAACTAGATGACCTTACCATAAGCATTTCCTATAGAAGTTGTGTCACGAAGGCCCAATGTCACAGCGAGACAAAGAACCATAAGGATCCAATTGATTTCAGGTATGTATATTTGGCCACGGATCCACTTCGACGTGTGTACAATTTTGACACGAGGAAAGCACCCCAAAGAATGGCACTGCTTCACAATGGAGAAAGTGGCAGTGATAACTGATTGACTAGCAACTATAGCAGCAAGAGTGGAGAGAACAAAAACAGGCCAATAAACTACTTCTGCAAGAAGAAGAATTAAAAATGTGATTGTAAATATTCATGTTTAGGCTTGCAGAGTAACAATCACTACACAAACTTACCTGGTATAGATTCGAAAAAGCTGTAAGTTACATCAGAAATATTTTTAGAAAGAAAAGCTGCCTGCCCCATGTATTGCAACACTATACATGGATATATGACAATGAGAAATGCAACCTGCACAAATATTTCCACAAATATTCAAACTTTTGTAAACAAGAATTTTTATTCAATTTTATCAAAATTCAGCAAATATGGAGTCACAACTGGTCTTGGATAGACACCAACAAATGCAACTCGCATAAATAATTTAGGATGTGGTCAAAGAAGATTTTCTCCACTATAATCTCTTATACCAGTGATACAAGCAAAGATCAAAGATCCTTCATTGGTAAGAGAAATAGGTGACTTAATTTATTCGTCCAATTACATCAAAATTCTGGAAGAATGCAGCAGTTAATTCAATTCATGTGAAATAAAACATTTAGTATTCTTAAAACAAATGGGAGAGTAAAATTAAAATACGTTTATATAGAGGTACCACCAGAATATAGAAATAACGACAAATTATTGAACCGCATAGCCAAAGTTGCTAAATATCCAAATCCCGTAGGTAATTTTCAAAATTATCAAATCGTGTACCCCATACCCATTTTTCCCCTCCACATTCACTCATGCTACCCCAATCAATAGATACAGTGTAGCAATTGATTCGGAAATGGTTCATCAACACAATAGTGTCTCGAATCGATTGATACACTATAGCAATCTATTAAAAAACCTGATTCGTATTTAAAAAATTGTTGCTCTCAATATCGCATATCAAAATGATATTTAAGGGCATGAATATAATTAGGAGAATTAGACGAACACATAAGATATGATTTCATGTCATTCCGAGCTCTCTAGGTCCATCATCCGATTTCGGTCAAAATCGACTGATGGACCTAGAGAGCTCGGAATGATATAGAATCAGGTCATATGTACTCGTCTAATTCTCCTGATTATATCCATACCTCAAACATCATTTTGATATGTCATATTGAGAGCATCAATTTTTTGAATACGAATCGAATTTTTAATCGATTGCTACAGTGTAACAATTGAAGAAAACCTTGGATGAACTTAAGTAATCACTGTGAGGATGGTTTGGAAAATTTGCCAAGGTTATAATTGTCACAGGGTACAGATAAAGCCAAGGGAATCACATTGTTTATCACTTTTCTTCAAGGGAAGTCACAACATTCTTAGTGTATAATTGATGATATAATAGTGATTGGAAACAATGATAAGGAAAGAAAACTTATAGGTCAATGTTTGGAAAAAAAAGAGTTTGGAACTAAAGTATTAGGAAGGTTTAAATACTTTCATGGGATCATGGCGACTCACTCTAAGTATGGCATTTTTATCTCTCAACAAAAATATATTATGAATCTTCTTAGAGAAATAGGTAAAACATTATGCTAGCTAGCAAGTACTTTGATAGATAAACTTGGAATGATAGAGGAATATGCCACATTAAATAAGGGAATGTATCATACATGACCACACATAGCATATGCAGTAAGTGTGATTAGTCAATTCATGTTTCATGTATAACCAAAAGAAGCTCATCTATTACGGTAGTGCTATAGGCATATACAGAGTGATTATGTGGTCAGTGGTTGACAGAAGGTCAACCAATAGATGTTGCACTTGCACCTTTCTTGCTGGTAATGGAGGAGCAAAAAACAAGATATATTGGCACGGTGTAGCATAGAAGCAAAATTCCAAGCAATGGCTCAAGGTGTTTGTGGATTACTTTGGTTAAAGATCATCTTAGAAGACTTGAAGATTAAGTGGGATGGTCCAATGAGACTTTAGTGTGACAACCCACAATCCGGTACAACACACGGCCTGACATATCCACACATGCATAACTTGGCAATAATTTTTCAAAGCATTAGGAATGATAAACATTTATTTACCGACTTGAGGAGGCGAGTAGGAAAACATGATTTTGTAAACATTTTAATAAAAGTCTGATTAAGGTTTCTAGATGAGTTTTAAAAGGTATATTATTTTATGAAGAAGAACTTCTATTTTCAATCTATAAAAAGGGCTTCGAATCCCATGTATGGTACAAGTTTAGAGTTAATATGATTTTCAATTTCCAACAAATTTTTTTTTTTTTAATCTAAAGATGATTGTCTTGAACATAATGATTTTTGAGAGTCATTTACAATGACAATAGAGAAGATAAAAGATTGTTAGACCTCATAAAAGGAAACATTTCCTTACTATTTTAACTTCAAAGGCTGGAATGAACTTAACCAAGTTTGCCTTTTTAAGTTCATTTTCATAATTCATTTGTANCATTAAATTTTTTCACTAAGTGTATCAGAGCTCTTAAAAAAAAGATACATGTATATATAAAACGTGGTATGAGAGGAATATTTCAATCGCGGTATGAGACGAATATTTCAATCGGCACATCGAAGAAGTACAGGACATACATATATATTACTTCAAAACCTCTCATCACAATTCTACAAAATACTTTTCAAATAATCCGCACTAACAGGACTACAAGACCCTCAAGACATAACTCTATCATAACTTTATCAAGCAAGTAAAACATCACACAAGACACACAAAACAACACATAAAGTACCACACGAATAGCCTTATCATAGCTTCATTTCAACACACACATAACTAGCCTCATGACACAAACTATCTTACCGAAAGATCTACAAAACGATAAACATGAATTTGTGTCTTACGAAATACGCCATCCACGTTCGTAGATACATCTTCAACCTTGCATTTGTTCCAGGCTGCCAATATATGATAGATTGCACTTGAAATACCAAGATACCGAGCTTTAGTCTTGCGATCTGCAACTTTGTATCGGTGTCACATTCCATTGAAAAGTTTCTCCACTGTTTTGAAGTTAAATTTGATCTCAAGTCATTATTAAGTTCCTCCACTGTTTTGAAGTTAAATCTGATCTCAAACCATTATTTTGCCTTATCTTACAGAGCATATGTAAAGGGGCATTTAAAGAATAGATGATTCATCGATTCTTTCTATTGTTGACATATTGGGCATTATTTATTTGATTAAAATTTCATCCTATACGTTCTCCCGAGCCTCTTTTTGCGTTAATAATCATGCAATAACTACTAAGCCAACCTTATTTTAATTGTTTGCTGACTGTAAAATTAAAAATTTAGAGTTGTATTTATAATTTGATGATTTAATACAGAATTATTATAATCTTAATGAATATTTTAAAAAACATAACATTTATTTTATAATTTACTTACTATTTTTCTTAAAAATGTCATTTGCCTAATTCACAATATCTTATGACCAATAATGAGTGCAAATGAATGCCATTTTAATCCACTATTAATTATTAAATATTTTTACAATCACAAAATGCATAGAATTTTGTTGGCTAGAAAACAACTTTTATAAATCGTAAAGTGTATAATAATAAAATTAAAAAGAATAAAAACATTGGCAAATTTAGGAAACATTAGATTTCAAATATTTTATAGAGCTAAAAATCTTTAAAAAACTTATGTGCATTTAAAATTAGCCAAATAATTAATCTATTTTTAATTAAATGCTAATTTAAATATAAATTAATGAACAATTTTGGTTGTCTATTTAAAAATAAATGATGGGATAGCTACTTGACTTAAAGGCATCACAATAAAATCTATCAAGACCTAAAAACAATATTTGGACAACCAAACATATATACTTTATTTTTATAATTTAGGTATCTAAGATTAATCATCTTATTCTACGGAATAAATTCAAAGTACAACTCATCACATTCAAAAATAAATTTTTAAAATATTTATTTTATTTAAGATTTAAATCTTAATTATTTTTATTTTATTAAAAAAATTTACCAATTTTGAGTAGGAAAAATTAGGAGTATAATCGAATTGAGCCAAGCTCAACTCAGTTATTTTTTTCCTAAGCTCGAATTCGATTCAAGCTTCAATTTTTAAATTTGAGGTTGGTTCGTAATGAAATTAAATAATTTTTTCTTTACAAATTCGATTTGAAAATAATTAGTTTAAAAATTAAATGAACTTAATTCAAGCTCCACTCATTGACATATAATTTTTCTTTACAAATTCGATTTGAAAATAACTCGTTTAAAAATTAAATGGGCTTAATTCCAACTTGACTCATTAACATATCAATTTTCAGACCGTTAAACGTGCTCGAATTCGAGCTCATTATACGGATAATCAAGTTTGAGTTTGAGCCCGTGAAAATCACCCACGGTACATTAAAAGCAACTATCAAACATGAAAATTACTTTTAGAACTGAATACGTTACATGCAAAATAAAAAGTCACAAGAATCCCACTAACGTAAAATTAAACAACTTAAAGCGTCAACACACTTAATAATTCATTTTTTTAATTAGCACAAGGTATCCAGGTCTTCTAACCGATTAATCTTAAAGATGACCAATCTGACTCAACGAAAAAAATTTTAATAGTCACCAAAATAAATTAGAAAATGCTTATAGAAACTCATCCAAACGGTTAATATTCTTAGGTTCGTTTCTCACTATAGACATTTAATAGTCCTTAACAATACATCATATGAAAATTGCAATAAATAAACAACAAATAAATGACAATCGGAAATTAACAAAGTTCAACTAAAACTTTAAATCTCAACTCAATCCACTAAAAACCCCTAAATTTATTACGACTATTTTAAAAAAAAAATTCATCGCAAACAATTTTTGCAATGGAATTTTTTTCATCACAGATAGGTCATCGCCAAATTTTGTGATGAACAATAGAAATTCATCGTAAAATTTGTAACAAATAAAATATTTGTTGCAAAATTCATCGCAAATCAACAACAAAAATGTTTTCGTCACAAATCAGTGAAGAATGATTTCATTGACAATTTGCGACGAAAACTATTTTCGACACAAAGTAACACAAAACTAATGTAAACACTCACCTCTTCCAATATGGATTTGTAGATACCTCTAGTTGATTTTTTATATGGTCAACCGAGTCAAGTTAGATCTCATCGTGTTTAATACTTTGTGTCTAAGTGTGCAGGAACTTAGGAGCACAAGAAGTCGAGTGGAAAACGCAACAAGCGAGAAAGATGGCATGAGAACTCGCTACCCGTCATCCTTCTTGCTTGTTGTGTCTTTCGCTCGACTTGTTTTGCTCATAAGTTCCTACACACTTTGTTGGTGCTGAAAGTACTAGCTAATTGAACCTGAGTTTTGATATTAGCAAAAGTTCAAAGTTAAGGGTTATTTGTGATTTAACACGTTGAAAAAATGAGCAAAAAATTCTTAGTTATGCTAGGCACTAAGTCCTGGTTGTGTAGATTGGGCATTGAAGTCCTGGTCATGTTGATTGGACACTAATACATGGTCAGAAGATTGGCAATAAAGTCCTGGTCAAGGAGGACTGAGCAGGAGTCTTGGCAGATCAAGGACTATGGGTAAGAGTTTGGACGGGTCGAAGATACGATGTCGAGAGTCCCGGAAGTCAAGATCAGATGTTGAGCAAAAGTCCAAATAGGTGTTTGACAGAAGGTAATTTGTTTTGAGAGGAGTAGGTGAGGATGCATTCCCCATTGAGAGAACAATAGGTGTCAGTCCAACCTAGGATTTTAGTTGAAACCTAAAAGTCAGAACCAAATAGTCTGAGACTATCAATTACATTTCATTTAAATATTATATATATTTATTTGTGTTTTTCTAATTCTGTGATACAGAAAGACATAATTGAAGAAGGTTGGAAACAAGCTCCAAGTGCCCGGTGTTAGGATGTATACTAAAAGTCTTGCCTTTTCTGTATGAACATCTACATATTAAAAGAGAATCACAACATCACTATTGCATATTTATATTAGTATGTGCATAACTATCTAATACTTTACATTGTAGATAACATGGTGTGTGGTGACACACAAAAGATCATGTTATCAGTTCCTTGCAGAGTATAAGTAGAGGCTCACAACCGATATGGAGTTAGACAAACCATCGGGATGATTGTAGTGTAATTAGGTGTGGTTTATCTTGACCATAGAATTCCACTACTACACTTTGTGTGCATTGAGCAGGACCAACATAGAGGTGATCCAATTTATACTGACTTTATAATTGGATCGGATCTTGGATTATTATGGAGTACATGCTCTGAAACCCGATATAATAATGAGCATATGTACTTAGTAGTCATTTCTTTGATTTGCCAATGAGCGAGATTTATTCTGTTAAATCGATAGGCTCAGTAAGTTGAGAAATAATATTATTTACATGGTGTGCCATTGATTATAGACAGAATTCGTGCCCTGATGAGTTAGGATGATGATGCCCCCTTGATGAGTTCATAAGGTTCATCATTTTAAATCCTGCAGGTGGACTTGATCCAACATGATGATAAGGATGAGTACTACTAGTCAAGGAGTTAGAGGTTGATTAATTAAAATTGTCAGTAATCTAAATTAATCAATGGACATTCAATATCTTAAACACGGGGAGAAATTATACTCATAATAGGTGGAACCCATATGAAAATATGGGAGTTGGTGAGGTAGTTCAATGAAGGGCCTTTAGTGAAATGGTTTTTCATTAATGGATCGAGTTTGGTCCATTAGTGGGCCAAGACCCAACTCCTCCTCGTGGTCCCTATTGTAGCCCTATAAATACCCTATGGTATCATGAAACCAAGGCATCCAATTATTCGTCCACCCTAAGTCTCTCCTCTCTTCCTCTCTCTCCCTTCTCTCTCCTAGGTCACGGCGGCAAGGGGAAGAAGTTCCACCTTCTTCATCCTTTCTTCTCCTCCTCTCAACCACTCGATGGTCGGCTACTACTAGACAAAGTGGGAGTTCTTCTCTCCCTTTTGTGGTGTGTGGTGAGGAAGAGGACAAGGTCGGCGGTCGACGCAAGGAGGAGGCGGTGGGTGCAATTGGAGGTGCTCACCCGCACGCAAGGGAGTGGGAGAGGAGGCTTGTCTTCCTTGTGTGCTTGGTGTCGCGTGATAGGAAGAGGTAGAGGAGGCCGAAGAGGGTGGTTGTGAGGGAGAAGAGCACTTCTCATCTTCTCCTTCACCTTCTTCTTCATTGGAGGGTCGACGGCAAACCCTAGCTTTATGGTTTTGGTTGACGCGTGAAGAAGCGGTTGATTGGAAGGCCTTGGTGATTCCAGTTCTTGGTAGATCGTCGCCCACACGACGTCCAAGAGGGGAGGGTCATACGATAGAAGATCGCGAGGTAATGGGAAGGTATAAACTCTTCCTTGGCTCCTTTGATATTCTTATCATTTTATGTGGTGTATAATTAATTATCATGTGTTTAATTATTTCTTAATTAATGTTGATAATTAATTATTTGGACCCCGATAATAAACACAAAAATTGGTGATCCGCTTGTCGTCTTTTCCGCGATCAATTGGTTAGGCGAGTTACAAGGCTTGAACTTTGAGTTTGGCTCAGTTGTAACTCGAATCAATTGGTACGATGACGAGACAGTCGTTTGGGAGATAGGTCTCCATTCAGATTAATTTTTTAATCTGTGGACATGATGAGGTCTCTCATGGATGACCAGGTATTCGTTTAGGAAACCTACCAAGCTATCCAACACCCGGAGCCAGTGTTGGTGCAAGTTGCATCAGTGATGTCCTCCTATGAATGTTTCAATGTTTGACAATATTCTTAAGTCAGTGATATATTGAACAAGGGAAGGGTGAGTGAAGAAAACTGGACCAAGGTGAACCAAAGTCCTAGTTAACTTAGGTACGAAGTCCTGGTTCGAAGAATTGGGCACTAAGTCCTGATCATGGATTGAGCACTAAGTCCTGGTCGAGGGCTGGGCACCTAAGACCTGACCGAGAGTTGGGCACTAAGACCTAGTTCGAGGAATTGGGCACGAAGTCCTGGCTGAGGGTTGGGCACCGAAGACCTGGTTCGAGGAATTGGGCACGAAGACCTGACCGAGGGTTGGGCACCGAAGTCCTGGACCTAGGGTTTGGGCACAAAGTCTTGGTCCGAGGGATTGAGCAACTTAGCCGAACGATGACTAAGGACAGAAGTAGAGACGGGTCGAGGTTCGAACATCTCGAGATCCGAGAGTATCGGAGGCTAAGCAAAAGTCCACCCGAATGGACTGGGTGGCGACTGTCTCCTGAAAGGAGTAGGTGAAAGGCGCGTTCCCGGGGGTGGGAACTTGCGTTGGTTTGACCTAGGGTTTCGTGGAAATCCGAAGTCAGAACCAAGTCCTTAAGGTTAAGATTGTATGTGTATTTGCCTTGTTTTCATGTATCTTGCAGGTACCTAAAAGTGGAGACAAAGCAGGCAAAAGGCTGAAAAAAGGAGGCCCTAGGCGCCCCCATCAATGGGGGCTCCCGAATGGAATCAGGCGCCCCCATCAATGGGGGCGCCTGGGTTCATGGAGGCGCCCTGGTCAAGAAACTTATTAGCTGTTGTGAGTTCAGTGCGAGGATGAGCTTTAACCAAGCCCTTTGAGGCGCCCCCATCAACACAAGCGCTCCAATGAAGCCTATAAAAGGGGCTTCGACCCCAAGGCTCAGAACACGACTTCCAAACACGATTTTAAGCTTCTAAAGTGACGACAAAGCGCTAACGACGAAGCTTTGCGACCGGGAGGCTCCAGGAGGAAGTGCACATCACTTCGGAGGTCCAGATCGGTCGAGTTTCAAATCTTGTTTGTTCGGTTTGCTTTTATTATTCCGCACTCAATTTACTATATTTTTTATTGTAATTATTGCACTGTAAGACGGGTTTCTCCGCCTCCGGAAAGTCCGGAAAGGAGACCATTAGTGGACGGGCGTTCCTGTGCATAGACCTTGGATGTATTGACCCTGGGGGGTCGGGAACCAAGTAAAAAATCCCGCATGCAATCTGTGTTATCGTCTGTCTTGTGTTTGTCTTTACTTTACTGTTTAATATTCCGTTGCTACTAACACTCTGTTTAAGTATGAACCGAAAAGCTTATGATTTACCCGAAGATTTTTAAAGGTCGATATTCACCCCCCCCCTCTATCGATGGCACCAGTTCTACAGCCAGTCCAGGCCCCTAGAGGTCCAGGCGCCCTGGAGCTAGTCCAAGCGCCCGAAGGTTTGGGCTTCCGGAGGTGGTCTAGGTGCCTGGACTGGTTTGACTCAGGCAAGCGCAGTGATTGGTCGACCTATATCACAGTCTAAGCGCCTAAAGGTGAATAAATTGTTAAGATGTATACTAAAAGCCTAGCTTTTATATAGACATCTACATTTTGAAATGAGAATCACGTGATCACTATTTACATATTTATATTGGTTATTTATGTGCATATTTTCTATTACTTTATATTGTAGATAACATGGTGTATGATGTCACACAAAAGATCATGTTATCAGTCTCTTGTAGAGTATAAGTAGAGACTCACAACCTAGATGGTCTTGGATAAACCATTAGCATGATTGTAGTGTAATTTAGTATTGGTTTATCTTGACCATAGAATTACACTAGTACAATTTATGTGTATTGAGCAGGACCGATATAGAGGTGATTCAATTTACACTGACTATATAATTGAATCAAACCTCAGATATTATGGATTACATGCTCTTAATCCCGATATAATAACGGACACATGTACTTAATATTTATTTCTTTGATTTTCCAGTGGGCGAGATTTATTAGTTAAATCGATAGGCCCGGTAAATTGGAAAATAATATTATTTACATGGTGTGTCATTGATTATAGAAGGAAATCATGTCCTAGTGAGTCAGGTTGATGATGTCCCTATTAGTAGGAGCCCTAGAGCCAATTATGTGATGATTGACTAGGGGCATTTCGTATCATATTCTATCATTAATAAATGCATGTTTGGTTATTATACTTACTTTATATTCTGTGCCGAATGACTAAGTATAATAATGTCCTTGTGTAGTAGGTTCTTATTTACATTATATCGATTGGTTGAATCGATAGTGAGATAATGTAGAGAACACTACACTAAATTATTCCTAGTCAAGCATCAATTATTCAGGGACAATATTGATGCATGGAGACTAGCATATAGGTCAATTGATGACTTGAGCTCACAAGTCATGGATATGTAATATCAAGTTGACACATGAGTATACATTAGAGAATGTGTACTGAATGACCCGCTATGAGAAAGTTTCATAGATTGTCATATGAGTGTTATAGACTTTCTCATGTGACTATTGGTATGAATAGTCCTTAGACCTGAAGTCACCACGGTTCCCTACATAAGGAGTTATGTACTTTGGTATCGTCAAACGTCACCCGTAACAGGGTGGACTATAAAGGCGATTACTGGGTATGTAATAAATTATGCGGAGGGATGTGAGTGATGTAGATGGGATCTATCCCTCCCATATGACGGGAGTGATATCTGTGGGCCCCTTGATCGAGTAGGACTACTGAAACGCATGACCATGCTCAAATGAGTCAATATGAGATATTGAGCTCATTTGTTTGAGTGAGTCTACTCGGGGATCAAGAAACATTGATTGAGGATGACACGGTCTATGCCTCATTGGTCAATCTAGATATCAAGGATAGAAGGACAAGGTCATACATTATCATAGTCACGGAGGTTTAGTCGGATCTCGACTTTTCTTGTTACTTGGGTAGCAATGATGTATTGCTAGATGCCACTCATTGTTTATGTGTCTAAAGTGTTTAGGCGCATTGCCAACGTCACGAGAACTTATTGGGTCACACACAAAGGACACAATGCTTCGGGAAAGTTGATCGGCAGATCTGAGCCTGAGTTGGGAACTCGGGAGATCTGAGCCCGAATTGGGAACTCGAGAGACCTGAGCCCGAGTTGGGAACTCGGGAGGTCAGTTCGGGGGGGGGCTCGAGTTGGGAACTCGAGAGAGACCGAGTCGGAGCTCGGCGGGCCGAGTCGGAGCTCGGCGGGCCGAGCCGGAGCTTGACGGACCGAGTCGGAGCTCGGCAGATCGGGTCGGCACTCGACGGACTGGGTCAGAGCTCGGGAGACTAGGTCGGGAGCTCGCCACTCAGGAGACTTGGTCGGGAGACCGAATCGGAGGCCCGAGAGGCCCGGTCGGAGTTGCATGGAGGAAAGAGAAAAGTCTCTTTTCATTGGATGAAAAGATTCTTTTCTTGCATGGGAAATGATAAAGAGCCACATGAAAAGATGTGCTCTTTATTGGGAAGCCAAAGAGACACAAACCTCTTCATATTCATGGGGTGATTATAAAAGAGGACCTTGTGACTTTGGATGAGGTCTTCTTCTTGCCTTAGCTTTTCCCCTTCCCTTCCTCTCTTCTTCCTCTCCTCCACTCTTGGCCGAAACCTTATTGTAAGGTTCTTGGTGTTTTCTAGCTACCTCAAGTTGCTAGCACAACTAAGGTAGTTCTCCCGAAGTTGAGAGATTGTGTCCGTGTGGATACGAATAGAGGCACGAACGCTTGAACGTGCAAGAGATCCGACGCATCTTGGATGAGCGGGATAACCGAAGGGCACGCTGTTGGTGCAGAAAGCACCCATGTCAAACCTGAGTTTTGATAATGGCAAAAGGGTTCAAAAGTTAAGTCTTACTTGTTATCTAAACATGTTACTCTAGTGTGCAGGGTAAAAAGTCCTAACGAAGGACTGCTAGGCACTGGCGAAGGAATGCCAGAGTAAAAAGTCCTAGCGAAGGACTGCTAGGCACCTGGCGAAGGAATGCCAGGATACAAAGCCCTAGCGAAGGACTGCTAGGCACCTGACAAAGGAATGCTAGGATACAAAGACCTAGCAAAGGACAGTTAGGCACTGGGCGAAGGACAACTTGGTATCCAAGACCTGGCGAAGGACTGCTAGGCAAAAGTCCAACCGGAGGAGCCGGTTGGCATCAGGTACATTCTCTCGAGAGGAGTAGGTGAGGACACATTCCCCGTCGAGGGAACAGTAGGCGTCGGTTCGACCTAGGGCTCCATTTCGGAGGCCCAAAGTCAGAACCAAGACAGCTAAGGTTGTATAAACTAATATCTTATTGCTCTATGGTGTTTTGGACTAACCCTGGATGCAGGACCGAAGGAACGAGTGTTTGCAGCTCAGAGAGCCTCAAAGGAGTGAGGCAACAGCTAGCCAGGGCACCCGGAGTGTCCCGGGCGCCCCCAAGGTGAACACAAAACACATAATGCAAAAGAAGGCTTCGATAGTTCATGTTTGGGGCGCCCCCGTGCTTCCGGCCGCCCCCGCTGCTCCCGGGCGCCCCAGCGCTCCGAGCGCCCCTAGGTTAAGTAGTCGAAGTAGCTCCAGCGAAGCCAAGAGGATAAGATTCTGACCCGGTCAATCCGGGCGCCCCCAGCGTTCCGGGCGCCCCGGTCAAAGCTTGATCCCGAGTTTTAAGGGATCAGAGCTGACCGAGAAGGAAGTGGATCGACCGACACGTGGGGGGGGGCACCCCCGACGTTCCGGGGGCCCCCAGGTGCTATAAAAGGACCCTCGAACCAAGGCTTCAAAACAACGAATTCATTCAACGCATTCACGCTCTTTTGCTCCCGCGCTCTGCTCCGAAACCTCCCGACTCGAGATTCAAGCGCCGACGACGTCCCACTGCTCCGAAAAGATAATCTACATCGGACGTCGGTAAAAGAAGAGTTACTTTTTCTTACTGCACTAATTCTGTAATTCAATCTTGTAAACTGTTTTGCGAACTTATAGAATTGCCCGTAGAAAACGGTCAATGACCGTGGGCCTTGGAGTAGGAGTCGACCTAGGCTCCGAACCAAGTAAAACTACCTGTGTTCGCGATTGATTTTTCCGCTACGTACTTGCTATAATTTTTCCAAAAAGCGTTTAACGATATTCACCCCCCCTCTATTGTTTCTCTCGATCCAATAAGTAGTATCAGAGCGGGGAAGTTCAAATTTAGTGCAACCACCAGTTTGAAAATTTTTCGAATTTTTTTTATATTTTTTCGTTCGAATTTCTTCTCGTTGATTGAGGTTGGTGCAACACCACTCGACGAATATTTTTTTTCTTATCCCGCACTACTAATCCAAGACCAAGTCTTGGGATATTCTTTTTGTTTAGTTTACATTTTAGATACATGGCCATGCAAGAAGGCTTCAGCACCGCACGACCACCTCTCTTCAGTGGAGAAGACTTCTCCTACTGGAAGAGCAGAATGGAGGTCCACCTGAAAACTCAGGTGGACATGTGGATAATCATCCAGTCCGGACTGGAGATTCCGAGAAATGCTGAAGGAGTACCTCAAAGCTACACAGAGTGGGACACCGCTCTGAAACGAAGAATTGAAGCAGATGCAAAGGCGACCCAGACCCTTTAATGCGGCTTAACAAAAGAGGAGCTGAACCGAGTGGGCCCTTTCAACAGTGCCAAGGAGCTGTGGGGAAAACTGATCGAGTTGCACGAAGGAACATCAGACACTCGGATCAGCAAGAGAGATCTGCTCCTGAACAAGCTGTATACCATCAAAATGACCGACAACGAAACAGTAGCTCAGCTTCACGCCCGAATCCAAGAACTAATGAACGGTCTACACACTATTGGTCACAAGGTAGAAAATCGTGACCTAATAAGGTATGCTTTAAATGCTTTCCCTAGAAATACCTTGTGGGCATCTATGGTAGATGCATACAAGATTTCAAGGGACCTTTCAAAAATAAAATTAGATGAATTATTTTCTGAATTAGAACTGCATGAACAGACTAACTGCAATTTGGCCGAGAAAGGTATTGCCTTTATTGCAGGTAAAACTGGAAGGTTAACCAAGAAAAAGCCTCAACCTGAACCCGAGTCTAACTCAGACTCAGAAGATGAAGAAGGAGATCGACCTAAGCTGGTCCGACTGGCAAGAAACTACTACAAAGAACTGAAGAATCAAACCAACAGAAGGAAGGCCAGCCGAAGAAAGGACGAACCAACTGAACCCGTAAACGAAAAGAACAAGCCCAACGTGACCTGCTACAAGTGCAAGAAGAAGGGTCACTACAAGACGGAGTGTCCGAACCTAAAGGAAACCAAGAAGAATAGAAGGAAGAAGACACTTTAAGCAACGTGGGACGAGTCCTCCTCCTCCTCCGAAGAAGAGGTCCCACAGTCGAATCTACTAGCACTAACCACCTCAGAAGAAGTCGAGATCGAGTCAGAGTCAGAACAGGACGACGACAGACTGACCTTCTCAGAGGATGGCGAAATTAAGGTAAGTGGTTTTAATAGAAGTCAATTAAATGAACTAATTTCGTATCTTTCTCAAGATTTGGCGAAAGTCAAACTCCGAATCAAATCCCTCCGACAGGAAGTAAAACTCCTGAAAGAGGGAGCTGATTCTAAACCCTTAACCGAGAAGGTTCAAGAAGGAACTCCTACTCAAGTTGAAAAACTTGAGAAAGAGAACTCCTCCCTGAAAACTCAGGTTAATGATCTTAGATTAGCCTTAGAACGATTCACCTCTAGTTCCAAGAATCTTGACATGATTCTTGGAAAACAGAAGTCAGTTCTAAATCGATCCGGACTAGGCTATTGAACCAAATCTAGGCAAAGATCCTATTATGCTGTACTGAACCAATCCAGACCTAAAGTTCAGGCATGGGTACTTAAACTGTGCCTGAACAAACAAACTGGATCAAATCAGTATTGGATCCCCAAGGACAAGATTTATATCTTGCCAAACCATTATCGTGGCTTTAGTCCAGGGGGAGCCAAATTGAAAACAATAGTTATTGTTAGATAAAACTTAATTCTTGATTGTGACTTGCTTGACTGATTGTTTATTTAATTTCTGTAATTTACCATGCTTAGACTAAGGAATGGTTAGTTTAAGGACTAAACAAACTTAATTGAAATTTGAACAACATAGTATTGGGTGGAGGTGAGATGATAGTACGTTAGGGAAACCAATTCTAATAAGGTCAAGTATACTTGGTCTCTTTAGACTGGTGAAACTAGCCGAAACTACCGATCCAAAACCCAAACTAGTTAGACCAGAATTTTTCAAAGATTAATTTTGAAAATGAAAATTTCATTGAAAGGCTTTGTCAAGGAAAGAGTTGATGATCCAAAGGCTACGGCCAAAGAAGGCTTAGTGCCTCGCCAAGACCTGGAAGCCAATCTCTGAAATTCAAATTCAGATTAGTCTTTGTAAAATTCAAATCTAACACAAATTTTCAGTTAGGTGTAGAATCAAACATTTTTTTTTCAAAATAAATTTAGGTGTTTTCAAAAATTAATTTAAGGTTTTCTAAATAAAAATTAATTTTACTTATCAAAACCTGTCTCACAAAACCTGTAAGGCTAACGTGATTGAAAACCCTAGATTGGGTGAGACAGAAAAATTAAACTCAATTGTAATTCCCGTAAATACCTATATTGTGTAGCACATAACATAGTCAAACCTTGGTCAACATAGTCAAACCTTGGTCAACATGATCAAATCATGGTCACTATAGTCAAACCATGGTCAAAACGCAGTCAAACCATGGTCAAACCAACTAAAACATGGTCAAACAATGACATGACATCAAATTTGCCACTTCCTATGCACTCCGGGCGCCCGTGACTCCTCGGGCGCCCCCCCACATACCTTTTTCTTCTCTCTAGGCAAAAAGCTGCCTCTGACCATTGACCAGGGCGCCCGGAACCACGCGGGCGCCCCCATCACACTCAATGCAGCAAAAGCTGCAAAGTAAGCCTGACTAGGGCGCCCGGGCCACTCCGGGCGCCCACAACAGACCTAGTCACTGCCAGTGACCACAGTCCCGGGCGCCCGGGAGCTCCCGGGCGCCCCCAATGTAATGCCTATAAAAGGGATCCGAATCCCCTTCTCTTCCCACACCAAAAACCAACTTCTTTCCTCACTTCCTTCATTCCAAGAAGATCGAGTGACACTTGTGCTTCCTCAATCTCACCATGCCTCCCCGGTATGATTTATTTTGGATTATTTTCTTAAATTCTTTAATGCATTTAGAATTATTCCTTTCTTATAAATGCATGCCTCTTAACTTAGAAAACGCCGAGCAAACCAAGCGAACCCCGGTGCCGAACCGAGTCCCGAACCTAGGTTCCCGACTCTAGAATTGTGTAATAAGTTTGCTCGAACCACCTACAAGCCTATCAAAACAAGCTATCTTAATAGACATTTCTTTACCCAATCCTGTCCCTTAGCCATGAACGTCATAAACTTTTATCAACTGGATAATCTAGTATTCTGCACTCATACCATTAATGAATCCTTATGTGTAGAATTCTACAATAACCTAGTCCGACAAGACAATCTCATGTTTTACACTATTGTTCAAGGGATACCCCTGTCTATCACCCCTACCTTACTAAACCGATTCCTTGGACTACGACCCTCCCAGTCCACATTTTGCTGCTATCCACCTAGGAACCCTCCATTTGATCCTCCCTACTCTCACATTACTTTAGACACTCTCCACTCCTATTTCTATAGGGAAGCTAGACTCCCCGCAAATAGACGATTCCAATCCGTTAACCTTCAGGCACAGGACTACGCCTTGTACAGAGTCATGGTCCGCTGTATCATACCACTCTCCACTAGAGATGTCGCGACCATGCGACCGTTTCATGCCTTCCTTCTGTATGCCCTGATCCATCACCTTGACATTGACATTGGACTACACATGTTTCATACTATTCTGCATGCGTCCAGTGTTACGACCCAGGGATGAGTGCGCACTCCATTCTGCCACATCATCACCTCCCTCCTTCATCACCACGGTCGTGACATTACTATGGGTGAAATAACCGCGATGACCGACTTTGATGAAATAGGATTTAGGAACTTCTCTTTAGCGGATCTAGAGGTATCGGCCATCGGGGTTTTGAGTTGGAGACGACAGCAGGTCGGGGCTCCGATCGACTCAGACGAGGAGGTAGACGTTGTTGGGACCGGGTGCATGTTGACATGGATACGGGTTCGTAATTTTAAAATTTAATTACATGCAGCGGAAGGTTTAGCATAAATAATTTTTCAAATTATTTTAACCACGTATCTAGCATGCAACCTTATGTTGTGGAGACATGATCATACATTTAAAATTTTGCAGAAAGTAAACTAATTTACTTAATACCTCGCGTAACTCGTAGAAAGGGACGAGATCCAACCGTAGCGTCCCTTGGAAGCTCCGCCTCTATTCGCGTCCACGCCGAGTTTTCTTCGGGATGACTTCGCAAAGCCACGAGTTTTGTGCCGACAAGAACTACTAGATTCTCCAAAGGCACGATAAGAATACCAAGAGAGAGATGAAAAACTAACCACCAAACGAAGAACGGAATCAAGATT
This sequence comes from Boesenbergia rotunda, assembly GCA_024364735.1. NCBI lineage: Eukaryota > Viridiplantae > Streptophyta > Magnoliopsida > Zingiberales > Zingiberaceae > Boesenbergia > Boesenbergia rotunda. Next base: position 192,131 of record JAGFNQ010006737.1, on the reverse strand, counting down.
CCGGTAGGAAGGAAAGAGTCGCGCCCGCTTCTTCTTCTTCTTCGGCTTCTTCTTGGTGGTGGAAGCTCACGGCAAAGGGGGAGGGCTCTAGGGCCGGCGGCACTAGAAGAGGGAGAGGGAGAGAAGGAGAGGGAGAGAGGCTAGGCAAGAATCCTTGATCTCTTGGATTACTCGTAGTGCGTGTGACTAAATACGCTTTCGATTTATGTTGGCCGTCTATAATTAACCAATTATAGAACGATCATGAGTGGCACCTAGTAGTACATCATGATCCCCAATTAATCGAAAGATCAACGGTTGACCTCAGAAATAATTCTGAAACCCTTCAGCAACTCTAATGAATCGTGCCTCATTCCCGTCACCATCTTATACCCACTTGGTTCAGGACACGGTCTATGTGTGTCAGTCCCCACTAGGCTGACTACGTCACACCTAGCCCAAGTAATGTCTTTCTCGTCCAACGGATTCTAATTACTCTCATGTATTTAAGAGATTCATACTCTTAACATGTCATGCTCTGGCCAGAGGCTTCTAGTAACAATCCGACGATAGGCCTTGGGTATACATCTCCTCGCAAGGAGTGGTGAATCCTTTGTTGGCTGTTCAAATATTTTCGGGCACTTCGGCTTATACCCAACCATCCTGGGTCCACACCTCCTTGGAGATGCTTGCTTATGATGTCAAAGTATAAGTCTCCATGACCAAGATGACTTGAACACCGCAAGTCAAAGGAACATCACACTTAAGCTGCAGTAAGAACTTCACTGACATATCTATATGTAGACTACCATATGAAGTTTTACAGCCAGTTACTCCAATGAACTAGTTCCCTTAACTAGTATTCATGTTTATCTCCGGACATCCCAATGTCACCAGCCAGTGAGAATCAGCTGATTAGAGAATAATCCATGCTAGTCTCAACAGAATTGATAGTGTCCGTATCTATCAATTCATCGACTAGGGACAATTTCAATACTTCATAATTGCACATGTAGAGATAATCACTAGTTGTGAATTCATCACAAATTCTCTCATGCTGTGAATTGTATTGCGGACATTCAGTAAATGAGTTTAAGATCTCAATCAAATACACAAACATGTACACTCAAATAGTGAATATTCATTTATTAAAGTAAATGATTACAATCATAAGACGATTGCCTTAGGACACTTCTCTCATATTACTAACAAACTCCCACTTGGCCTAATGCCAATCGCTACGGTATCCAATACCATAGGCTCTAACATGACCCTCAAATTTGCTTTGAGGCAACGCCTTAGTTAAAGGATCCGCTAAATTCCTTTCAGTGGGAATTTTCTCAATTTGTATATCATTTCTACTTATAATCTCTCTGATCAGATGATAGCGGCGAAGCACATGTTTGGATCGCTGATGAGGCCTTAGTTCCTTTGCTTGTGCAATAGCTCCATTGTTGTCGCAGTAAACCGGTATTGCTTCATCAATGGTTGGAACCACACCAAGTTCCGAGACAAACTTCTTGATCCAGACTGCTTCTTTTGCTGCTTCCGAAGCCGCAATATATTCCGCTTCCATGGTGGAATCCGCTACAGTATCTTGCTTGGAACTCTTCAAACTTATTGCGCCTCCATTCAAAGTAAATACGTATCCAGACTGAGATTTGGAGTCATCCTTATCTATCTGGAAACTGGCATCTGTATACCCACGTATTACCATATCTCCTTCTCTATATATTAGGAACACATCCTTAGTTCTTCTTAAGTATTAAGGATTGTCTTGACAGCCGCCAAATGATCCATTCCTGGATCAGACTGGTATCTGCTCGTGACGGTTAGAGCATACGATACATCGGGCCTAGTACATAACATAGCATACATGATATATCCTATCGCGGATGCATAAGGAATCTTATTCATGCAAATCCTCTCGTCTTCTGTGCGCGGACACATAGACTTTGAAAGGTTGATCCCATGCCTGATGGGAAGGTAACCTTTCTTGGATTCTAACATGCTAAACCTTTTTAGCACTCGGTCTATATATGTAGACTGCGAAAGACCAAGCAACCGTTTTGATCTATCTCTATAGATTCTAATCCCAAGGATATAGGTTGCTTCTCCCAGGTCTTTCATGGAGAAAGTTTTGGACAACCAAATTTTAACCGACTGTAAGATTGATATATCGTTTTCTATAAGTAATATGTCATCGACATATAACACTAGGAATACGACTGCACTCCCACTAACCTTCTTGTACACACAAGGTTCGTCAGGATTTTGTGAGAAATCAAACTCTTTGATTGTCTCATCAAAACGGATGTTCCAGCTCCTGGATGCTTGCTTCAGTCCATATATGGATCGTCGAAGCTTGCATATTTTGGTTTTATCAACCGATGTGAAACCTTCAGGTTGTATCATGTATACATCCTCAAGCAGGTTTCCATTAAGGAAAGCTGTTTTCACATCCATTTGCCATATCTCATAATTATAATGAGCTGCTATGACCAGGAGCATCCGAATGGATTTAAGCATAGCTACTGGCGAATAGGTTTCATCATAATCAATTCCTTGTTTCTGACGATATCCTTTTGCCACTAATCTAGCCTTAAAGGTAACAACATTACCTTCCATGTCGTTTTCTTCTTG